>JACEVL010000130.1:1285000-1327500 GCA_020284085.1 Aporrectodea caliginosa | reverse complement strand
AAACTAGGCTGATTCCTACTTTATTATATGCAAATGCGTTCATTAAGTTAATCAGAGGGTTCTAAGTAATAGACCACGTTTCATGCCTCTTCAACTGAGTAACACAGCATGAAATTGTCAAACCATCACATTAAACATCTTTCAGGTATGACCGTATGACACAAATCAAAACTGGAAACACTTAATAAGAAACCTCTAAGCATAAGTCAGAGGCGCAACAAAATAACTCAGACATGATTGACTTCCATTATGTGTGAGTTATTTTGTTACGCCTCTGACTAGCTGTAGCTTTTTTGCGTGGATTTAATTACGTTTGCTTAGGCTTAAAGTTATACTCACCATGTCTTGTTTCAGTAGTATTGCTGTCTGTAGGCGTATTATTGCATTTAGAGTAATTTTGGCCTACAATTAATGTGTTGCTTATTTAGCTAATTGCTGTCTTATACTCGAATCGTTTAGTTAATTTAAAATAATCTTCAATTTCAGTTACGACGCCGTTTTTGAGCGTTTTTGCAGTTATTCGTGTATTATTGTTGTCGTCATACAATTTAGAGCATGACAAGCATCCTTTCACGCTAAAATTAATTCATTCGTTCATATCGAACAATTGTATAGCGCCTCTTGAAGAAAACTACTCAGAGGCGCTCCCGACTCCAGCACGGCCAAAAAGAACAGTTTTAAGGTGGGAAAAGAACATAGGAGAGAAGGTCCTAGGAAAGAGGCGAAGCTCCAGAGGGAGGCCATTACAGGTCGAGGGACCCACCACCGAGAAAGCGCGGTTCAGCACGGTGGAGGTTCGGGCAAAAGGGACAAAAAACTTTGCCATTTAGGTCTCAATTGGCTTAAATTGACTGAGTTTTAGTAAATCAAACGAAATTAAGGTTGCAAACGGGAACAACTTTAAATAATCGACTATCAAAATTGACTATCGCCCTATCAAAATATACCTAAACTTTTAGAGGCTGTTAGATGCAATAAACAATTTATTAAGAGGCGATATTAAGGCGATATTGAAGAAAATGCATAGAAGTAGTTCGCATAAACTTAGCTTATCCGATGCATCGTGCACTCATTAAATCTCTGCATGAGAAGATATCGTCTTACGCGAAACATTCACTCTTGGTGATATCCAAGTGTTGCTGTAGAGAGGAGCATTCCTCGCAGCGTCGCCGTGATGGGAAAAATTGTTCACGATGCATTCAACATCAATGGAACTGAAGTACGTAGTGCATGAAAACCTGACTCCATGATCGTCGCATTTAAGTGTCACAGTTAGCTCAGATTTTACGTTTCTGTTTGGAGTAAGAGTTAGCTGAGAAGATAGCATTTCTCCGGTAATATCGTTTTTCCATTCCATCGTTGGTACAATGTTACCTCTGAATTCAACGACGCACCATATCAATAGATGGTCATCTTCCATCAAAGGATCATCCACTTCAGTCAGGTTTGTGCTGCATTCAGGAGCGGATGCTGTAAAGGGAGAAAGGAAATACATGACCCTATAGGTTTACCCTAATTTTGACTTGTCAGCAAATGCTACCTGATCTCATTATTATGTTCATTTGTCCTTAAAGTCTCTGTAAAATCGCATCGTCTATTAAATGAGTCTATAGCGGTGTTACTTCCTTCAAAAGTGAATTATTACAAGAATTTATTTCTAATCGACATGCATAAGTCTTATCTGATAAATTTATAACATAGCTAGCAATTGCCTGGTAACTTATTCAATATAAACAGTGGAATTGTGCGTTAAGGTTTAGACTTATAACTACTGTTGCTATAGCCCTCATAAAAAGTTACAAAAACTCTTACCAATAACAATCAATTCCGAAAAGTGACGTTCTGTTACTGGGTGATTTGTTTTGTCTCTGTATACTTCAACGCAGACGTAAGTTCCTGCATCTGATTGTCTTGTGTTATTGATGATTAGATCAAATTGCGTTGGTTCAGTTGAATTAATCGTACATCGCTCACAGTCATCAGTGAAATTTCCATGTTTGAACAGAACAATCTCCTTTTCAGGTTCAGCTCTAGATTTGTATCTCCACCATATGTTACCTTCTGATCGGCAGTTTATTATCGTCTGCTGGCCGACAACAACAGCTGCGTTTTGTGGAAAATCAAACTCCGACAGGCTTTTCGCTACCAAATGAATAAGTATTGGCAAAAACTTCAACCAATTATCCATGTTTAACATGGTCTTTGATATTCAAACGATATAAAGACAATGCATTGTACATTTGTTACAATGTGAACCACTGGCGGTAGTCTTCTTAAGCAAAAACATAGAATCTATAATCTAAACGATTATCTAATCTAGTCTTATCTGACCTTATATGAACTGGACTTAACTGAACTACTCTGACCTGGTGTAGTCAAATCTAAGATTTTACCCATTATCATCTTCGCAATCTAACATACATAAAGTTTGGCATTAGTAGCCTAATAAATATTGTGCAGTGTTTGGTTTATAGGCCTATCTAAATGTATTGCTCTGCAGCCTACAATAGAGACTTTACACTGCATTCTTGCTTGATTGGAAATATATCGATATTTGAGGCACTTTGTTATGGTTCTTGCCAAGAATTCTCTACAAATTATGGTTTCTGCAGATTTTATTTATAATACTTATGAGAAGCGCATTGCGGTAATACATTCTGCTAGAAATCATGGCATTTGTTGGTGATATTAATACATCCGAGAATGTTGGAGAAAAACCGAGAATGTTGGAGAAAAACCGAACAAAAGGAAATGAAGACAAGTTAACAGAGTAAGAAAAACTGCTGAAACAGAACAATCAAACTCAAGAAGTATTCAGTCAAACTGAAAGAAGGAGCGCAGAAACATTGAAAACTAAGAAAACAAACGTCAACGGAATTCACTTCTAAACCAGGTCTACAGTAATGAAGGCTCAAGTCTTAAACGAAGTCTCACACAACATGAAAACAGTTACGCTACAGAATTTCTCAGGGTATTTTCTATTATAACAGAAGTGCTGCGTAATGTAGTATAATGCAGATGGCAATAAAACGATATATGAAATCAGTTTAGACCGTATACGAGAAAAGCAAACCATTGACTCTAATAACCCAACAATCGAACAACTCAGCCGCCTTGCTGATGTTACCCTATTTTCTGCAGTCCTTTGATAATCCGGGTCATTTCCTTCATAGGCTGCTCCCACCCGTTAAGCCGAGGGTTTATTGCCTAAGACCTATAGCCCTATATCCCGTGGTACTGCAAGCCGACAACAGCATAAAAAAACTTTCATAGTCACAATGCTGTGCACATGCGGACAAACTGGACCTTTGTTTGTTTATCTACTTTACATGAATCACTTTGTTTTCTTATTTACCCCAGATGATTGGCATGCAGTTGGTTTAATAAAGAATATAACTACTTATTTACTCACTTCCTATTAATAAATTCGTGTCTTACTAAAATACAACTATGTGTTCCATTCATTTGTTACAATTTAAATTCTAATTGAACATTTGTATAGCGCCACTCAGAGATTCAGAGGCGCTCCCGAACCAGGTCAGTGCTGACTCTAACAAATAAGATGGTTTTCAGGCGTTTCCGAAACAGAGGAAGAGAAAGGCTGAGAAGCTCAAGACGCAATTCATGCGGAAGATGGTTCCAACTGGAGGGACTAACATAAGCAAAACTTCCGGATTGAGCAGTTGCACCACGCATGAGAGGAACAGCCAGAAGGCCTCTGGCGGCCGAGCGGAGAGCAGAGCGACCAGGGAGTGTAGAGACCGATGTACATAAGGTTTGAAGATACGAAGGCGCTACCCCGAGCAGAGAGTTGCGCATAGCCTAAGTGTGAGAATTTTGAACTGAATGCGCTGTGGCACAGAAACCAGTGAAGAGTTTCCAGATTGAAGGCAGATAAACTGAGCATACTTCGGGAGACCATCAACATCAGTATTATAGATTGAGGCTCTCTATAGGCCTACATGCTGCTTCTTAGTCTAATAGAATTTTTTTTAGATCTATTATTATTAAAGTGTTCCTCGTATGCCTATATTAGCAATAAAAAATACGCTCTATCTGTAATCATGACCATTAATTTTTCACAAATCAGTGCAGACCAAGATATTGCGCCTACAAAGCTTGACACCGTGAGAGAATGGATGAAATCCATCCATCCATCCATCCATCCATCCATCCATCCATCCATCCATCCATCCATCCATCCATCCATCCATCCATCCATCCATCCATCCGTCCATACACATCCATCCACCCACCAATCCATCCATCCACCTGTCAGTCATCCATCCAACCATCCATCCATCCATCCATCGATCCACCACCCACCCACCCACCCATCCATCCATCCATCCCATCCATCCGTCCGTCCATCCATCCATCCATCAGTCCATACATCCATCCATCCATCCAACCCGCCCGTCCGTCCGTCAGTCCGTCCGTCCATCCATCCATCCATCCATCCACCTACCCACCTGCACCTACCTACCTACCTACCTACCTACCTACCTACCTACCTACCTACCTACCTACCTCTCTTTTTGTCAGTGAAGACACTGGCCTGGGACGGGAGCGACTCTGAATTTTTTAAGTGACACTTTACAAATTCTCGATTACTTTGATTACGAGTACGATTACATCTGCACTGTTTACGAGGGCAAGTGAGTTCCATAAGCCATCCGCGATAGGTCATGTTCATTCAATCATGCATTCATTCATTACGAGAATTTATATAGCGCCTTTACGAAGGAACTACTCAGAGGCGCTCCCAACCCCAGCGCGGCCAAATAAGACTATCTCAAGGTGAGAGATGAATGCCTGGGACAGGGTTCTAGGAAGGGAGCGGAGCGCCAGAGGGAGGCCATTCTAGATCGAGGGGCCAACCACACAAAAGGCACGGCGCTGCCTGGTGGAGGTGAAGCAAAATGAACAGAGAGGGACATTGTTCAGCCAAACGGAGGAAGCGCGATCCCCGAGCACTGAGGGTGGGCTACAGAGCTCGCAAAGGTAGGCCGGAGCGAGGCCTAGCAGGCTGCAGGCAGCAGGCAGCCCCATACTAGGGCAGCTAATATATATATGCAGGACCCCACAATAGCGGTCATAAAAAGGAGACCCCATAAACGACACGCGATTAGTATATATTTAGTAATTGAAACAGCGGATAGGTGGCGCAACGTACTGGGCCCTTGAAATCACAAAGTCCGAGTTATATATAAAAATCGTCTATGGGGACATTTTCCAAAATCACTAAATGAGCACGAATCTAGGCATTTTAAGTCACTTTAGCCAATGGGTTTAGGGGGACATTTCGAAGACCGCATTAAAAAAAATGTCCCCACAGACCCGGTAAAAAAGCTTATGCTTGTCCCCAGAAACAGCTTTTATAACTGTATATATATATATATATATATATATATCCTGGAGCTTGTCAATGTTATTGGGACAAATGCGTCAAATTTATCTCAGCGTGTCCAAGAAAACATATCAAGTTCCGCCTGCAGGGATTCAGCAAACGCTTGTTCTGGTTGCGGATATAATGTATGCTGCTTGCAATATTGGCGAATTTTGTGAAACAAACGCCTCTGACGCTGATGAGACAAACCCGTCAACATGCAGAAAATTAATGAGAGATGGAGGAATGTCGTCACTGCAGTCGGCGGGAATAATAACAATAATAATAAATAGAGATTTGAGTGCCGTAGTTCGTAAGCAGTCGATGACTCGAAAGCAACGATTCAGAAGCACTTAATGGGAATGAGTGGCATCATCAAATATTCGTTTATTAGAAAAACAATCAAGTTGACACAGCCGCAAATTAAACAAGAGTGTGAAGCTCACCGGTTATACCACTGCAGCCATAGGTAAAATAGGTCGATAGTGGCTGGCCAGAGTGTTGAAAAGATTTGGAAATTTCTCCTGTGGGTGACAAAATAGCCTCTCACATAATAGATATATTCGACTTATTATGAGACGTCCACGAGAATAATTCAAAACTTATTATAGGGCCTATTACTTGTTCATGGAAGCTAGCTAGCTCCTGGAAGAAGGGAATTAGGCCCTCTATGTCAAAATATAAAATAATTTAATGGATGAAACTAAATTCAGTAACATGTAAATAAAAATGTAATAATAAAATACAGAACCAAACCCACAATGAACACACCGAGAACGACGAAAAACTTTCATACTGAAACGAGAGAATATCACCAGCCACGTAGCGATTCTAGTGGGGCATGGTTCCTACATCGAATGCCGCAATTCTTGGGTTCTTAGTTTATATAGACTTTCCCGCGTAGGTATGGTCACGTGGTCCGTCCAGGACTCAAACCATGGGTTCAAAAGATGGGACGCCAATCTAGCAGAATCGACAGAAAAGGACTTACGGTCTGGTATCATGGGCCAAGGATTTGTCCCGAAGATACATTGCTTAGACGGAAAACCACGTCGACTTTATCTGATAGGACTCAGACTTTGATCAAGGATCAAACGTCGCTCACACCAAGGGAAACCTGGCAGCGCTGAATATCAAAACCCATTTATGCAACGTCAGAAGTCTCTTCTAAACACATAATCTTGATGTATCCCGCACCCCATCAGTGCTAGGCTATCTATCGGGCTGTTTCGGTCGATCTTTCTAGGCTTTGCAATTAGCTGCCCATTTCAGCTCATTTTTTCAATTTTTTGACGTCATTCAGGTCTCAACTTAAGACTCATCTCTCCTTAAAATTACCTATCCACCCATCGTGGCCTGCTACTTGTTTCTCTGATCTATCGGATTTCATCATTCTGACTTCTTCAATGGATTTGGAATGCTTGATTTCGATTTGCCAAGAAGCAACCATCGATGATGTATTGGGTAATAATAAGACAACAGATCTCTATAATAACGGTGCTCCAGAAGTCACTAGAATAGATTAGATAAACATGTGTTAGCAATGCAGAACCACAAGTATCACTACCTCATTGAAAAATTATCATATCCGGGTGCGATTTAGCCAATCATAAAACATCTTAATTTTGTTCACTCGTGTCTAACGTAGGCACCAACTATCATCAGTTGTTCATAGTAACAGGAAACAAAAGTTAAATAGAAATTATTTAACTGTAATTTAATTTGTAAACATCAACCACAAAATCTACACTTTGCGTACAAGTCTACAACACTAATCGGGGAGAGGGGGTCCATAGTGTAGTGGTAACTTCACTGGCGTGAAGAGCAGTAGGTATCGGGATCGCTTCTCGTACCCTCCCAAAGGTCCACTCAGCCTATCATTCACGAGATGGCGCATTGATAAATGAGATGTAGGACGTGATGGCGCCTTGCATGGCTGCCGTATACAGTTAAATTCGACTCCTCTAATAACTTGTGATCATCCGTTCATACTGATTTGTAATCATACTGCGTAATTGTCAGTTTGAAAATATAAAACGAAGATTATTTTTTATTATTATTATTATTATTATTATTATTATTTATTATTATTATTATTATTATTATTATTATTATTATTATTTTTTTTTTTATGCCCCGAGGTAAACATGATCCCTCAGGGACTTGAATATTACTATTGTAGATGGGGTTGTCTGGAGATGACCCTACTCGTCGTTGTCCTGGCTGGCGAAGGTGCCCCGAAATGCGTAATTATTATTATTATTATTATTATTATTATTATTATTATTATTATTATTATTATTATTATTATTATTATTATTGTTATTATTGTTATTATTATTACTTCATAACAACTCATTGTTAATCAACACAGAAAATCAGCGCAATCGATTGAATAGTCTATAGCAACATATAGAAGCTTATTCGGTTCTTGTAAATTCGACGAAGTTCAAAAATGAGAGCATAAAATCATAAAAAAATATTAAGCTAAGCTCCACTTGTGATGATTTTTAATGATCACTTTTATAACGTAAACAATCTTATTTTTCTAAATATTAAAATTTTTTTTTTTCATGCTCCAGAATTACTTTGACCCAATACAAAATCCAATTTGTGAAAAACGACTCCATATATATATATATATATATATATATATATATATATATAATATATATATAATATATATATATATATTTGACACATTGAAACCTGATATTCTCAGTACGTAACTACACAATCCAGTTTCTTCGATCGAGTTAAATATCATATAATTTTAGGTGCTATCTTATATTTAGGCTAAATGCCAAATGTCTGCTGTACAGAAATTTATGACCAATAAAGTTTGGTCGTGGATAGAGTCACGCCCGACGTGAGCCGATACCTGGGACTAGGATCACGCCCGCCTCGCAATTGGTCTTTGCATGTCACATGATTGTGTGTACCTGAAACGAACCGACCGATAAACATTGCCGTTTGCGGTGGAAGTTTGTTCACCGTGTTTTCTAAAGACGAAACTAACCCTAACCCTGACCCTAACCGACCCTCACGACGCCTAATCTGACCCTAAACGACCCTGACGACGCCTAATTTTACCCTAAACGACCCCACGAATCCTAACCTGGCCATAACCGGCCCTCAAGTTGTCCGCCATATCAAAATTCCACGAGAAGACAACAAGTTCACGTGACAGGCTTTAGCCAATAACGCGACGGACGTGACTGTAGTACTGGGGATCCGATAACGTCCGGGGCGTGAACGGATCCACTACGATAAAGTTTAGCCGCTCATACACGAAGTAGGGCATATACCAGTAGGGGGCCAATATACACAGCATAAAATATGCAATACATTAAAAGTGAATTAGATGCATCAAACTGAAGAGTTGAAAAACTAATCAACCAAACAACATAATATGTTTAAGATTTTAAAAAACAAGCCTTGTTATCGTGTATGACTGAATTTCGGTTCTTCTGTAGGCATATACAGGATGGTATTAGGCATATCTTAATTAGGTCCAATAAAGAAAATCTACATATTAAACACATGCAAGAAAGAAAATCTGCATATAATTACACGATAGCAGAAATGTATTATGTATACATATAATAAAACCGTAGGGGCGATGTCCCCTCTAGAGAGTGACGCGGGAGACAATCTCGTCTCCAACCCCGCCACACAACAAGTAAGTCTTTCCCATCCCCCGCCCCATTTCCACATGGTTTGTTCCCATCCCCGCAGATTTTCTCTCCATCCCCACCCCATCCCCGCAGGACGACATCACATTCCCCACAAAAAGTGTACACCAATTCAAATTTTAAAAATATATTTTTTTAGCTTACAAAGCTATTTGTATTGCTGACTGATTACTCTGCTATTATCTTATCGACAGTTTGCATTAATCAAGTCCTGACTATGTCAGACTAGTCGGCTTCAGGAAATAAGAAAATCTCCTTATCAGTTCTCAAGCAGCGTACGTGAATGCAATAAATATTCTATTTTGTTCACATGACATGGCGTAATCGAAAGTCATTATTTTAGATGCAGTTGTTTCGACACTATATGTCTCTGTTGCTCAAATTAAGCTGTTTAACTGGTAATAGATTGAGCGTATTGTCTAGCTTAAAGTTCGATTTAAGCTTCCAAGCACTTCACTGAGCTAAAATGAGTCAATATTTTCACTGCAATCTTTAATACGCTGGATTTGCGATTTCACTATTTCATTGGCAAAAACTCAATTGTAGGACTACTCTATTGTTCCAAAGATTAACCCAAATTGTTATTGTCAAGTGCTCAGGTTTGCCCCAAAACATAAATCATATAGATCTACTATTATTTGTTCATCTTTATTTTAAAGATATTGCATCAGAGGACATAAAATTTTACGTGTACGTAGGTTAGTTAACTGTGTTTTCCAGATTTTATAATCAAATACATCATAATGGCATGCTCACTTTAATTCCTGGGAGACATAAGATTGCTTAAAGCGGCTACTAAATGCATCAAAAAAGTGATTTGATAGGCATGGGGTTTAGGACGGTGTCTTAGACCGCCTGCGAAGCGAACGGCGGTGGTCACGCGCACTTTGACGACAAGAAATCATACTTTCTCACCATGCTCTTGCCACGGTTGTCCACTCGAGCAATCAAAATCTTGTAAGTGTAGTGTCCACGTCCTTTGAGTTACCGTTGGATATGGCATTAATTCCAACGTTGAAAGAAGCTAAGTACAGTCTGTAGCCACTAATTGAACATTATTGCCTTTTATATACGTCTCCCAGCACTCTGCCAACAACGCCTTGGTGTATACATGTAGGCTATATCCTCGATACACAATACACACGAGAGTACTAAAGGATACTAAGAATACTTCAGTTCAAGAGTACTAAGAATTCTGACATCGCTAAAATAGGCATAGTAGCCTAATTTACTTTACACGTGGTCGAAATTTCAGCAAGAATTATCGATAAGCCGCTAAAACATTTTCATAACTGAAATGCGTTGTAACGGTGAGTACATATTTCTTTTCTCGAAGAAGAAAAGAAAAACCTCCACGAAAACATTGTTTTATAGGCTACTTCAACTGGTTTTTGGGATTGCATGACATAGTGTGGATTGTTCAAACAGTTTGCTATGCTGCAGTTGAACTGCGACCTACTAACTAAGCAAAACATTATAAAAATATGAAAGTTAAAGCACAGTCATCAAGCATATTGATAATAGCCTATCGTCATTTGTGAATCGTCATTTTTGAAATATGGCGGCTGCGTTAACTAGATCGTGCGATCCTTAACAGTGTGTTTTCTTGCTGCTTTCACGTCGAACTGACCATTGGAAATGAACGAATTGCAACTCTGCCATGGATTGCAATCGATAGAGTGCAATATTTTCAGGAAATTACGAATTTTATTAGATTAAATTTGTTACTTTGCAATAACATCTCAGCACGTATTGTACATGAAACTGTTTTGGTCGACAGTAAAGTGTGTATCAGTTTCAGTGGAGACATTGGTAGGCAGTCTTTGCCCTTGATAACTGATTTATCCGCTGAATTATTATGGATAAGTCAAAGACCATGAGTTATAGTTCAAATCTGCTTACTTTCATAATTCCTATTTTATTTATAGATCTTTCTATCCTTAAACTCGGTCAGCTCCATCCTATGCATTAGAAGGAATTTTTCGGTCGAGGTTATTGCCTGATCCTTTGCCCCGGTAAAAGCGAAATGATACGAAGCGAATCTCGGCGCCTGCGGGTGCTTTAGCAAGGCAGTAAAAACCGTGGCATCATAAGCGGGGATCAGAAGAGTAGGATATGAAATATTTAATGTGGCACTTTACCACCCGTCTTACGTCTGAGCGAAATGGAAAAAGAGGAGCAGAGGTAACAGTCGTGTCGTAAAGTTTCTCGCCTTGAGTAATTGTATTCAATTGGCCGCTCAAAAAACCCAAACACCATCACATCACTCGTGTCCTCAAATCACTCCACTGGTTTTAAATATCTGAAAATACTGCACCTTCACACATCTTTTCCTAGGCCCTCCTCTTCCCTCTTCCCTTACCTCCCTCGCCGCTTCAGTCCTAAGCACCATCCACTTTAGGGGTCTGACCTTCTGTCTGCCTGGCCCTCTGGATCTTGACCTGGAACTGATTTGGCCCCTACCTGGCTATCGATTTTGTTTTCAATAAGCGCCTGTGAATAAGATGGTTCCCCGACTTCGCCATTTTGGGCGCTGTATAAATCTTTAGATTACGATAACGAATGCGATCAAGAGTGTGGTTTATACAGATTATGCATATGGCCTATAGATCGATTATGTGTTAAAATTTTTGTTTCATGGACCGCGCTTTTACGTTTCGAAGCTTTATTCAACATGAAGCTCAACTTTGTTAAATCAACGCAAAACATAACAAAGTCAACTGTAGATTAATTATCTACACGTTTTAAATTCTCTCTATTAGGGTGTGACCGAATGGCATTTTTTGCCGATTTCCGATTGCGAATAGTTGGCCTGCTTTCTCGCCGATTCCGGATCCGATCCGATTAATCGGCAATATTTATTTTTATTTTGTTCTATAGGCACTGTTTATTACTCAAAAGCCCAACTATCCGCCATTTTGTTGATGTGTCTACTGACAATTTCTCTATTAAATTTTACACGGACTTTCAATGATAAAGATTAAAGATTACCACAGCAAGTCGACAAAACAGGTTAATTTTTTGAATTAATGAAAAAGGGAATTGTTTTGGTCAAAAATATTTCTTTTGGTAGTTGGATAGCTGGTCGTGGGAACGCCGATTCCGATTAATCGGTCAAGGGCAAAAATCGGTGCAAACCGATTTCCGATTCAAGAATCGGTCGCACCCTACTCTCTACCTCAGTCCATCGAACGGAAAACAACCAGTCTTTGTTCACTGTCCGTTGAGAGCGGAGCCATGAACCTCCTAACTCCGACGAGAGTGTAAGCATTGACTACTTCCCCGCTTCAACCTAATTGCTTCCCACTGTGTCACACAGCATCACACTTCCGATGAACCATCTGACCCGATCAGTTATTGGTCACAGTTAAACATAAACGACGCACTGAAGTTCCAAAGACCTAAGCCGATCAAATTCTTAAGCTGCTGTCTGGTGTCCAGTAGATGAAATTCAGTCTTCGATGGGTCATGGACGAATTTAATGGCCATTCATTGCGCCATAATATTTATGACACAGCTTAGAAAAATTTGTTGGGAGGGAATTGCTTCACGTTCCCTCCACAAGCTTAGAAGTGGGAAGGGAATTCCAACCTTTTCCTTCCCAAGATTTACGTCACGTACTTTTAAGCGCCTATTTCCAAGTGCAAAGGACCTAACTGCTTATTCAGACCCCAACAACTAACTACAACCGTTATTCGTCACAGTAACACCGTTTAGCTCATCAGGTTGGTGTAAAAATTGCTCAATAACTGAAAGAAGCAATGACGTTTGGTACATGGTAACAGCATACCATGAGGAAACATTGTAGCTATAGGGCCATCGCAGGTGTTACTGTGACGAATAACGGTTGTAGTTAGTAGGTTAGTTTGATCCCTGGCCTCAATGGCAGCCGCAAATAACGAAGTGTATGTTTACATTCTGTTTCACAAATGATAAATGTTTACATTCTGTTTCACAAATGATAAATGTTTACATTCTGTTTCACAAATGATAAATGTTTACATTCTGTTTCACAAATGATAAATGTTTACATTCTGTTTCACAAATGATAAATGTTTACATTCTGTTTCACAAATGATAATATAAGTTGACGACACTGAGACCGCGATAAAGCTCAGCAGCTGACAACTTCGACATTGCTCTAGTGCAAGTCCCAAGTCTGGAGAAAGGAGGAGGGCGACGACAATCATCTCTGTTATGACACAATGTCGTTAACAGCGACTAACCAATCAACAACTGACACTCGTGAATCATTGACATCAAACGAAACAACAACACAAGTTCATTTGCAGTTACATAGCTATTTTACAAGTTCACATGGCCAAAAAGTGGGGTGACTATAATCGCCTTCTTTAAAGTCGGACGCCATCCTCACAATACAAAGTTACGCTCAAGGACATTAACAGGTGACCGATTGCACGAATCCAACACCATACCGCTCTGATTTATAACAATAGCGTTAGATAAATCTCACTTGTCTATCGGCGCATATATTAGCAGTGGCGGCACTACACTAGGGCAAGTAAGGGCAAATGCCCTGGTAAAAAAGCCTTTGCCCTGGTCGTTGCCTGCCAGAATTTTGCCCTGCCGAGAATTTATTTGGGGCATAAACCGCCCCTGCACTGGTTACTTGTATGATTGCCCTGGTTATGCCCTGGTTACAAAAAATGTCTGGCGCCGCCACTGTATATTAGAGTCGAGGGCAGTGTTATTTTTATTAACTGTAACTGTAACTGAAATAGCAAAATAACTGAAAAATGTTGGTCAGTTAACTGTAACTGTAACTGAAACTGAAAAATACTGAATAACTGAAACTGTAATAGTAACTGAAAAACGAAAACTGTATAACTGAAAAATAACAAAAGTTAACTGAAAAATAAAACATGAGTGTTTTTCTTACTTACTTTTTGAATGGTAATCCTACTCTAGTCTACGGTCAGTTTTCTATACTCATTTCACTTCTAGTTTCTTTTCAGTTTTCTATGCTAGTTTCACTTCTGGTTCCTTTTCAGTCTTCTATGCTAGTCACTTCTGGTTACTTTTCAGTTTTCTATATTCGTTTCACTTCCGGTTCCTTTTCCTTTCGTTATGTTGTCGTTGGCGCTAAACCGTAAATTCGTAAAACAATCCACAACTACGAGAATAATGTTTAAGCCAAGTAGTGGTCGAAAAGTAGAAAGTGGCGTTTGGGAACATTTTTTTTATGAAGCCGCAGACGACAAAAGTCGATGTTGTGTTCGCACTGTTGCTTTAAACTTTAAAGGATGCTGAAAACAACGAGTGTGGCACACTAATTGTCGGAACAGAGCAAGTGTTAATCTGGAACGTCGTGTTTTCTTTAAAGTAAACCGACAATACGTTGATTTGCTGTGTAAATATTTCTGGTAACTGTTCAGAATACTTGTGGTCAGTGTGTCATTAGTCATGACTTGTGAAAAAATAACTGATGCTATAACTGAAAAATAAAGAGAAATAACTGAAACTGTAACTGAAAAATAAAAATAATAACTTTTAACTGAAAAATCTGATTTCAGTTAACTGTAACTATAACTTTAACTGAAAAATCATAAATTAGATAACTTTAACTGTAACTGTAACTGAAAAACCATAACTGAAATAACACTGGTCGAGGGTCTACTCGGCGCCTTCTTTTGGGGAGACAAGGAATGCACCCAAAGTTACCAACACGAGCTCACTCATCCCTCTGGCGAATATCGGTGAAACAATTTAGATGACATTGAGCTGACACATGCGTGTAGGTAGCTGAGAACTGATGTTAATGATGAGCAGACAAAATCGATATCTGTTAGCTCCGCCACCCGTGATGAATGTACTGTTCGTTTTGTACATACAATGTACTTGGACAATGAAACGTCTTGCCTTTTCAGGGGTTGGACCGTTTGCCTCGAATGACTTCAATCTGGGTATGTGTGTCTTTCTGGCCGCTAGGGTCTCTACTCATCAATCATCAGCTGCTGAAAACTGGTTTCTTTCGCTAGGCTAGTTGTGCCTCTGAGTGTATTGTCCTGAACTGACGCCATTCAAATTGATCCGAATAAATGAATGACTTCTATTGCTACACATTTTCAACTGGTTCTTTCTCCAACATTTGGCTCTATCCTTGCACTTGCAGTTTAGTATTCACTTGACTGTTATCCACTCTGTCGTGTATTTATGTATCAGGACACTTGATATAGCGCAATTTAAGTAGGGCCTACCTCAATAAAACACTGAAATAAAGGTTCGTATTTTTGTCATACTAGAGGTTCACATTTTCTTCAATCAACGGACATTTTATCGCCGATGTTCGATGATGTGTATATTATCGACTACATGTGAATGGTACTCCAGGATTCGAACCTCCTACACAACCCTGAAAGCATAGCGCCTTCAAAGTCACGAGACCACTTTTACGCGCGTTTAAATGGGTCTATACTCTATAGTAAGTGTAGAGAAAATACATCACGCTGTGTTATAGCCGTCGTTTAAAAATCTCCTTTGATGGCGAATTGCGTTCAGACGTTGCCAATTAATCTTGAATTATAGACGGATACACACGGGGACGGAGAGAGGTATAAAGAGGGAGACATACGAACGAACTGAGACAGACACAGGAACGCAGAGACGGGTCTAGACGGAGCTTTACACGGACATGTATGGCGCGAACAGCGGTCGAGTCTTCCTAATTCTCTGCTGGTCCTTTGAGACTCGGTCGGAATTCATATCAACTCACATTAGGTGGAAGCGATCCGTTCAGTCGTTAAAAACATGAAATTATGGACCTGCTGCTGATGCTGCTGAGTAAAAAAAACGACACAGCAACATACATTGCGAGAGATGCCCCTGATAGGCGCTATATAATTTTGATATGCATACATGCATACCTACCTACATAGACATAATGAAACATGCGATCTATCTTCTTGCCAGGCCACGAACTCTTCACATGTTGTGTCATGTTACATCGCCATCGTCACTTCGCGACCGTAGGCTACACGAATGGACCTTCACTGCCCAGTGTCTTCTGTCCCGTGTCGCGTTCATTAAACCAACACCCTCAAGTCCGGTCCAGTTCAGTACGTTGTCGATCCAAGATATTCTCGGCCTTCCTCGTCCTCGGACCACTTCCACGAGACCCGTCATCAGACTGTTCTCGATGTTGTCGTGTGGCTGTCTCATGATATGACCAAAATATCATAGTTTCCGAGTTTTTTGTACTCAACAGCTTTCTTATAGGCCTACTCTTGTTTTCTTCTCGAACTCTTCACTCTTCTGCAAATGGCGATCTAAATTGTCTGAGTTTCGAGCAGCAGCATTTCAAGGTATCGGCTCAGTAGGTTTGGCAATCTGGATGCTACTGAACCGACTCTTATGATTCAGTTACATGCTCCTTCTAATTTGATGTAAAGACTATTTTATTCACTTGTGTGTGAGCTTACTTTATTTATGATTTCATATGACATGAAATCAGAATTTTGCATTAAGTATATTCAACTGATGATAAGCCTAAACACCCACCGATGATGGTGATGCTGGTGATGATTTTGATGGTGATGATGACGACGATGCTGTTGATATTTTTCACAGTGTTCTTGTTAATTATACAATCCAGCTATTTCTGCTGAACATCCACGACTGCATCTTACGTCCCGCGCCATTCATCTTCTTTTCAGATGCGTAAAGCCTTGGAATAATCCAGTTTCATATTATGCCGCAGTGAATCAAAACCAACCAACGCCTTGATTTTTATAGTCGAAGCGATTTTCAACTGGTTCGATGTTCATTATTGCAGAAGTCTTTAGATTACTGTTCATATCAGATCATTTTAGACTGGATTATTTAAGATCAGAATGGATTAGATTATGGGCTCCTGTCGTATGTGATCTTGCGGCACTAATGGAGTTGGTTAAGGCTAAGATATTGAGATGCTCACAGCCCACACCCGTGATCAACCCATCAATGTCAGCGCAGCAAAAGATAATGGTTATAAACTGCGCAAAGAAAATTGCTCATTATCTTCTTGACGGATCCGAAGGACATAATTTTTTACCTGCCAACAGCAAACCTCATACTTGAAATGTCGAAGCTGGTAGTTAAGCTTTTGTTTTTGACAAGCTTAAGTCCCTGACCAGATCATTTAGGGTGTTTAGTATACAGCATCTGAAGTCCCGACCAAGTCATTTAATTCTGTGTTATCAGACACGAGATTCACCGGGGACCTGTTAAGATGTCTGCTGCTTCAACGCTTAAGTCCAGTTAATATAACGTGAAGCGCTTTTTGGAGGCTCTTCAGAGGCTGGCCATTTGCTCATTAGCTGATATATCAGTAAGACTTTATCACAGTCGGTTTAGAACTAACACGACTTTGGAAAAGTCATTCGCTGCATTGGTCATCGTTCCTATCTCTCTTCTTTGTTCCTTGTCACATAGAAATACCCTTCCTTCTCAGCCAACGCCTTGTCCAATTATGGCGCATGTCTGCAGACACTTCGGCTGTTGATTCGCCCTCTGTGTCATTTTCACCGATTATTTTGTCTAGATGCAAAATTCGTACAATTATTCTGGCAAGTTCGGCTTTTACTGTCGTCGAGTCAGCGTTTGGGAATTATTTTTCGTTTTCATCACAAAATGACACTGTTTCGGACGGTTTTGTTGCAGGTTATCGTGACCTTCTGTGACTGGAGCGGTTCACCAACAGAGGGGTGACAGGTCTCCAGTTGGTCAGTTAAGCTATGAATCTGTGGGTTGGGCTCCATTATGTGTGCGTAAACCTGCCACTGGTGAATCCCTGTTCTAGTTATCTGTTTGCTAACTGATGATCGGTGTGTTCCTAATGACATCGTTTAGGTTAGCATCCGATTGTTTTCTCGATTAGCGGCGCTATGCAAACTTTTAATTCCAACCAGGTAGGATTAATACTGACTAAAAATAATTAATCGATTAATCTCTAAAATTTAACTTCGATTAGTCGATTAAATTCTATTAATTTGGTTTCTGTTACGTAAATTCTGAAAAACTGTTTCAAATGTTGTCACCCAGTGAGTTACTACTTTTTAAAATAATTTAAATGATCTGACATGCTGAAGGTGAAATGTCAACAATGTGTTTGAACTACGACAAGCGAACTGTTTATTGCAATGCACACAGCTAATCTTGTCGCCATCTTCGACTTTTCCATCAGCATTAAATTTTGCCTTCATTGTAAAATGATCGCTTACTTTTCCACTCTAACGTTTCACATTATCATTGCTCGCCATAGGCTATTGTTTACTGCGGAAATGAGCTGCTGGACATCGTGAAATAAGCACAAAAATTAATGGAATAAGCCGAAATTAATCGATTACAATTTTTTAGAATTAATCGATCAATTAATAGTCAAAATCTGCAACCATGCAAATAGGGTGTTACTATCGGAACTAATTCATTGGTCTTAGTTCATGCACAAACGTCTGTAGCTGTAATTTTACCATATAAAACGAAAATGTCTAAAATACCGTCACGCTTCTTCTTGACTTGATCAATTTCTTCGCGCCAATTCAAATTCTCCAACTCGATCTATTTCGAATTCAAAATTATCAGAATTACTTCAAAATTTTTACCTTTTGCTACTCATTGTTCACAATAATGAGTTCAACCACGGCCAATGCCATCTCGAAACTAGTAACTTCTATCACCTCAATATCCATTCTATCCGTAATATCCGTTCTCATTCATGTCTTAAAATTAAGATGAAGACGAAGATGACGATGATGATGACGATGAGGAGAAGGAGGAGGAGGAGGTGAAGGAGGAGGAGGAAGAAGAGGTAGATGAAGATAAAGAGCATGAAGAAGAAGAGCAGCCCCTTAACTAACCCGAACTGGATATGAAGTGTTTTAGCGACTTAATTTTCTTAGCCTCGGCATATGAGGGCTGGTGGCCAGTCCTCTCCGTCGCCGTCTCATCTTCCCACCGACATGTTGCATGCAGTGTACCGTACGGTCAGTGTAGTCATATTTATAGTCGCGTTGGCTAGAGATGCAGGTGGAGCAGAATTCTCGAACCAAGTTTCTGTCATGGCTGATTACTCCCTAAGTTCCCTTAATTGGCTCATGATGACTGAAACGCCTTCTTTCATCTCGGACATAACAACTGTAGCATTCTCTCTTCCTATAGGAAACCTCCACATAATATAACGAAAATAACCATAGCAAAAATTCATCGTTATTTTCGTTGCAAAAATAATAAAAAAGTATAGGCTAATATCGACAAACACAAGAACGTGAAAATGCGCTACCACTAATAATAACTATGTTCGCCCCAGATTTTGGATTTGTGAATAAACCCAGTAGTAGTGGCACATTTAATAAATAAATAAATAAATAATATTCTTTATTGAAACAATCCGGTTGACAAACCGCAACCGGTTACAGAGTACAGTTATGCAACTGAAACAATTCACAAGAACCCAAATGACAGAAGACATAAATAATACACGCAATACACGGTGCTAATAGCAGCCTACAAAACAAGTCCACCTACGGATCTCGATCTCGGTACTCTCGCTCTCTATGCCAGTGTGTTATCCAATGTGCTATCGTTTAGTTTAAGTTTAAGTTTAGTTATTTTGTAACGTTTCTATTGCGTCTTAATATGCCCAGCTGCTGCGTCTGTCGGCAATTTCGCTTAGCCTTATTGTAGCAAAATAGTAACTAAAATAAAAATCCAGTAGCTCTAGCTATAGGTAAAAATCAAGACTAACTGTATCTGTAACTATAACTAAAATGAAAAACCATTAACTCTAACTGTAACCGTGACTAAAATAAAATCTTTAAGGAGAATCACGCTGGTTCCAAGGCTTTAGAATTCATCGTCCAGCTCTGTTCCTTTATTGTCAGATTTTTAATATAGTTCAAGACTTAACGTGACATCTACCTGTTGCACCTTGCATATCCACCTTAACCTTATTTCTCTTTCTCTGGCTAATCGCATTTTGACTGACATTTCGCTTTAAAAAACAATCGATTTTCATCATGTGTATTATTATAACGGCGACACATAGGAGTCATTAGATTGTTAGATTTTATTATTGTATTGTATTGCATGTGTAAATTTATATAGCGCCACTCGCAGTGCTATACCAATCAGAGGCGCTCCCAGTGCGAGAGACCCCGAGAAAACAAGGCTGTCTTTATTAGATTATACATGCATGTATTGTTATAAAAGCAATGGGCCGCAGGTGTAACGGCACAGGGCGTGGACAGCAGTTTTTCTGCACATGTGGGCAGTATAATTATAGTGGAGTTTCAGGTTTTTTCAAAGACAGACAGAACTCTGTTGATGTTTAAGCAATGACATGAAGAAGGTCGTCGCGCAAAATAATATATAAACCCTATATATTTGCAAAGATAGGTCAGCTGCAACATCTCTTTGATTATAATATATATAACATATATATTATAATATATATATTTTATATATATATATTATATATATATATATATATATCATTACATCGCCGGCTTTTGAGAACGCCATGCTGCATTAATTAGTTCATGTCACACGACATGCATTATGTGGTAAAAACACGTCGACCAGGTTAGTATTATAAATGGATCTGTAACGACATGGGGGGTTGGGCTGAATAATGGGTAGACAGGAAGACGTTGTAATATGGAGAAAATGCAATGGACACTGCAAGAGTCAGTCCTTCTAAAGAGAGACAAAAAGAGATAGACAGCCAGGCAGGCAGACAGACAGGGAAAGCGACACAGACTATAGAGAGACATACAGACAGACAGATAGTATAAGGTGAGCACGCAGAGGGAAGCAGACCAGAGCCGGATTAACCTATAAGCGAAATAAGCCATGGCTTAGGGCCCCACAACGTTTTGAGGGCCCCCAACTGTCAGGAAATATAAAATCAGATGGTACAAAGGTCCTATTTGACATGGCTTAGGGCCTCAAAACGTTTTGAGGAGCCCCAATTGTCAGGAAATAATAAATCAGATGGTACAAAGGTCCTATTATTTTGACAATTTTCTTCTGGAAAAAAGACGGAAAAGCAAAAAAAGGTCATCAGAAATTTTTCAAAGTAATAAACATGGTTTTTCTCCAAATCTGGGAAAAAATTTTGCATGGCTTTCCGGTTAGGGCCCCGAAAGTCTTAATCCGGCCCTGAAGCAGACAGAAGGTAGATGAGCTTATATTAATTAATTGATTAATCATCAAATTTATTCAGTCGGTCATTCATTCGTCCGTTCATAAATTTGCTGAACTATTCTATCCTTCACACGCGTGTTCGTTCTTTCATTCGCAAAGTTGTTCGTTCGACCGTTTAGTTGTTCGTTAGTTCATTGATTGATTGATTGAATGAATGAATGATTGATTGATTTGTTGAATTATAAAATCATTAATTAATTAATTCTTTCTGTCCCTTATTCGTTCGATCATTCTTTTTTCATTTAGATAATCTGTTTATTGTCACTCCTATTATAGACAGCTCTTAGCATAGCGGTGAACGTAGATTCTCCTACATCTACTGTATAGCAAAAGATTGCACTGTCTTCCTGTGTACAGAGAACGGCGATTAACTCATCTGAATTGCTTGACTTGTCGTTTAGAATGCGCTAAAAAAAATTCTGGCAACGTGGGTTCACTGCACCTGTTCATTGCATAATTATTCTAAAAACCTTCGACCTATTACTTTCTCTGGCGAATCCAAGATACTCCAGTTCGTGCTTCCTCTACCGTACCGTTGCATGCTTTCTTCGCGAAAATCATTTCGTCGCTATAATTATTACGACTGGCATCCGAGTTGATCCATATAAGATTTCCGTTTTCTCGTCTCCTGCTGAATTTCGTCCGGCATGAACCCAGATTTTCGCACGCTTAACGATTTTTACCTTACAAAGATTACTGCTCATAGATAAGTTTTTACTGGATTTTATATGGACTGAATTTATGCCAACCTTTAAAAAGCAAACTTTTGGTCGGAACGCATATTCCGTAGGTCCGTTTAAAAAAAAGATACGCTAAAAATAGACTGTACACCAAAATAATTCATAATTTCATATAGGTCTATAATCGTTACAGTAGCATTTTGTAACATTGAACTACATAGGGGCTGACAGGAAAAACATTTGTATTTTTGAAGGTTTCTGAATTTTTACTCTAGTGGTTTTGCACGAATCTTTGTAAAAGGATATTTGGCGAATTTTTGGCGAAGTTTTGATTGCTGTTCGTCTTTTAGGGCCTGCCCTGGATCTTCGTGAAGTGTACTTGATGGCTGTTGACTCAGTTTCTGCATTGCATGTTGTGAACGACGCTAACGACCTCGTTAGTAGAGAAATCCCGTCGAAGGCAAGGCTCTTACCGAATAAGTGTTCGTTAGAGAGACCCGAACTTGTTAAGGATGCGATTTTGCTGGTTTAGACGATCTCAGCGCAGGCTTTGGTCGGAGTTAAGTCCTCGATACGACGACGTTTCGTGAGACAAGAAGGAAATTAGAGCGGTTGGTCGGATGCTAATGGTTCCAGTTACTTTTAGATGCTCTCTAAAAACTAACTACTACACCTTTGTTGCTTCGCCGGTTTTTAAGTCAAAGGTTTGGCTCTGTTGATCACGATCAAAGCAGAGATATAATAGTCGTGGCCTTGAGTTTTTGTCTGGATACGGTCTCGTGACATATCTAACATCTCGTATCGGTATCGTGCAGGACAGATTGGCCAAGGTCTCCGTCCTGTCTCGGTCTCTGGCAAGACGCTAGTTAGTTAACTCGGGCTTCGTTTCAATCGCGTCTGTTGAGATCTGATATTTGCGACAAGTTGAGAAATTGCATATCCATTGGTATTACCACACATAGGAAATATTATTGTCATTTCCACGCGTATAGCATGTTGATCAGGAATCAGTTAATCTCTTACTCTGCTGTCGTAAGGATATTCAAGTAACCAGCCCTTAACTTAACTGCAGTCCGCTGTAGTAGGCCTACAATTCAAACCAGCGTCTCATTTCCAAGACACCGTTACAACTTTCTGCTTAGATAACAGCATTCAGTCTACGTGATATAATGACCTTGTAGTAGTCATCTTCAGAGAGTTAAGCAGAGGCATAGTCATAGTCATCTCAAATGATTCCTTTTAACTCTTCAACGACGTGCTGCATTGGTTTCCCAGTCACTTTAGTAAACTTTAGAAGTTAGAGTGTTAAACAAAGATATTTATTTCACCATAGCTTTGCTACTATTTCCGTATGATATTAAAAAATAGCACCTTTTCTCTTCTTGGCATTTGGAACTTGTGATCAACCGTGTTCATAAATACACGTTACATGTTTCTTTTTTACAAAAGATTGCCTGGTTATAACTAACAATTAAAAGCGTTTTGGTGAATGAACTTTTACTTTTCTGGACCGAGATTTGGAACTCTCCTTGTATCTTTCTGTTCTCCTCAGTCATTTTCAAATTGCTAATCTGTCATAGGCTTCCTCTCTATCTTAACTGGACAGAACTAGTCATAGGCCCAATAATATTTACTGCATGGTTTTGGTTGGTGCTTTGTGAATTAGACAGCGATGAAAGTAACTAGTTGACAAAATGTCTTATAGATGCATGAAAGATGTACAATTATACAACTGTATTTGATATGAACCTCCTTCCAAAGCGCTTAAGTTAAAAAACGACAGATCATCGATGGCGTTGGGCAAGTGGGCGTGAAGGGCATGCTCAACGTCCTTACACAGTGACCGTTTAAGTGGAGGTTAAACCCCGTAGGCCTACTCTCCGCCTTATAGGCCGAGCGCTCTATCCACGCGGCTACCGCGTCCGATATAATTATGATGTATAATAATATTATACATCGTATGACAAACCTTAAACACGGTATGTGCTTTAAATAATTATACGAACAAACCTATATAAAAAGTGAGGAACATAATTATAGAATTCATGGACAGAGTCACTGGACACTCTGTCCTTAATCTCGACTGTATACCGGAGAACGTATAATTCGTCGTGTCGACATGAACCTGACAACAGATCATCTCAGCTGCAGGTCTCGTGTAAGTACACTCTCGAGGCTGCATGTATCTGATCCCGGTCCAAGCAAGGCAAGCATCCATCTACTTCCGCCTCTCTTTCTTAGTTGATCATCTTCTTCGGGGAGTGTATGGCCCTTCCTCCTGCCCCCCCTCAGGCGCTTCCAATATGGCTCGATTATTTACCGAGTCAACAGGCAGACCGTCCCCGCCCCATTAGACCTCTGCCTCTGCCGCCGACCCTTTGCTCCGTCCACTTCACCCATCGACCGCCGCCGCCGCCGCCGCAAAGGTATTGTCTTTCCCATCAATTCACCGAGCGATGTCATGTCCGACAAACTTCACCTCCTACCCAGCACCAGGCACTGTCCCGGTCTCTCCCTCTCCTCTCCGTCCTTTCCTATCTCTCTTTCTATGTCTGTCTGTCTATCTGTTTGTCTGTGTCTCTTCTCGCCCTTTTCACCTTCTATCTCTCCTTCTCTCTTTTTCTCTCTTTTTCTCCTTCTCTTGCTATCTATCTCTGTGTGTGTCTTTTACGCTCTGTCTAAACTATCTATCTATCTATCTAACTGTCTTCCAATTAATCGATCAATCAATCAACCAATAAATAAATATACCAGTCAATCAGTCAGTCAATCTATCTATCTATCTATCTATCTATTTATCTATCTATCTATCTATCTATCTATCTATCTATCTATCTATCTATCTATCTATCTATCTATCTATCTATCTATCTATCTATCTATCTATCTATCTATCTATCTATCTATCTATCTATCTATCTATCTATCTATCTATCTATCTATCTATCTATTATCTATCTGTCTATCTATCTATCTATCTATCTATCTATCTATCTATCTATCTATCTATCTATCTATCTATCTATCTATCTATCTATCTATCTATCTATCTATCTATCTATCTATCTAGTCATCCATCCATTCATCCATTCATTCATCCATTCATCCATCCATCTATCTATCTATCTTCACGTGTTTCTATGTCTTTCCTTCTCTCTATTTTCATTCCCTTTCTACTTCTCTCCGACTTTATTTGTCCGGCTGTCAGTCTGTGTGTGTCTACCTTCCTGTCTGCCTGTCATCTGTCTATCTGTCTCTCTGTTACTCTCTATTACTGAAGGTCGCACTCAGAGGCACGGCCTTCGACGCCCATGCGCATTAAGACGACAAAATGTCGGCTGAATAGGACAGAGGTTAAGAGCAACTGGAGGGAACTGGAGGGGGTTCCTTGAACGGTCGCTTCCAGGAAGAGGACCCACTCCCTGCTGCCATCGTCCAAATGAATACATCGATTACTGTAGCGCCCTTATTCTTCTTTAAGAGCAGCGGGAGTGACGCCGTCGTCATTATATCTCTAGTGCAACAGCAATTTCAGCATTAGCCTTTTCAATGTGAACCCAGTGACGATAATGGTGTTAACGACGAAACGACGATAACAACAACTGGAAAGTACATTTTAAATAGGATGCCGATAATGATGACGATAACAACGATGGCATAGATAGTGGTGATGATGACTATGATGATGATTATGATAATGATGATGAAGATAATTATTATTATTATTATTATTATTATTATTATTATTATTATTATTATTATTATTATTATTATTATTATTATTATTATTATTATTGACGCATGAATAATAAGGACGATAATGAAGACGATAATGACGATGTTCATGACGATTACGTAGATCACACCGTAAACCAGCCTCATAACAATGTCACCTTATCGTTATCATAATAGTAATATCGAGTTTCCTATGGCGCCGAAAGAAACCTAAGTCGCGAGATTCAGTTTATTCACACGCGCTCAGTCAAAACAAAATCTCTAGGCAGGTAAGGTCAGATTCGGTTCCATAACAAGCAAGAACCTGGGTGAAGGGCAAGCAGACAATCAGACTGCGGTGGATGGTGCTTAGAATTGAGGGAAGTATGGGGAAAGAGGAGGAATCAGGATGGGAGATGTGGAAAAGGAATAGCTTCAAGTTTGAATGAAAGACTTGTGCAGAGATAGCAAGAGGTGCAGTTTGGTGAGTCCGTAGGATGGATTATCATTAAATACTTCTTAGGATGAGTCAGGTGCTCGGATCTCCCTGAAAATCCAGTTAATTCTCACTCTGCGTCCGTCTTGTTTGGTCGAGCCATCGTCTAACTGCGCTGACCTTCTGTGCAGTCCAAGCAGATCATGTAATCTGCGTAAATATTCTGGCAACGAACGGTTCATAATTATACAGGCGTCAGCGCTTATTCGCATCCCCTCAAACTCAGGGCAATCGAAATCCAGACCCGTAGGTCAATAAGGGCAAAGAACCTAAAGCAAAGGAGGCATTCCTTTCGAGAGCCACTTACTCGGTACAGGCTCCAAGTAATACTACGAAGGCTGAAAATAAGAAACAGACAGAGAAGAGGACAGTCAGAAATAGGGAGACAGAAAGAGGTAGGCATAGAGAAAGATAAGCATAGAGAAAGATAAGCATAGAGAAAGATAAGCATAGAGAAAGATAAGCATAGAGAAAGATAGGCGGACAGAAAGATAGGCGGACAGAAAGATAGGCGGACAGAAAGATAGGCAGAAAAATAGGCAGACAGAAAGATAGACAGAAAGATAGGCAGACAGAAAGATAGGCAGACAGAAAAATAGGCAGACAGAAAGACAGGCAGAGAAAGGGACAGACACTGCAGAGAGACGGACAAACAGAATCTGATGTATAAAGAGAGAAATGCGGAGAGATAGAGGAGAGCGAGAGAGCAAAAGAAACATGGAGACCTTAAGACGGAGATCATTAATATCACTTTATGTGCATTTCGACTGTTGGATGCGACGACCATAGAGTGAAGTGATCACTGGAGATTTGCAAACCATAATCCATCTCGGTCAGTTCCCGGGTCCGATGTATAAACGCCCCTATGAAGAAGAAGGAGAAGCACCCCCACCCCCACCGCAAACTCCCAGAGCCAGAGGAAGGACCCCCTCCCAACAGAAGGTTTTTGGATGATGAGAATCGATCTCAATTGAGGGGACCCATCGCTGGGGAAGAAATGCAGAGGTTCGGGGGATTAAACACGTGCAGTCAAATAAGGAGATGGATTTTCATCGTACATTTTACCAAAGCCACACAGAAGACTTACATCATGATTTACGATGTGTAGGTTAGTAACAAGATGTAATCTACATCATGAGTTAAAGTGTGCAGTTTAGATTTAAACTCTGTAGTTTGATAACATAATGTAACTTACGTCATGATTTACGGTGTGTAGTTTAGTACCAAGATGTAATCGACATCATGATTTAAAGTGTGTAGTTTAGATTTACGGTGTGTAGCTTGGTAACATGATATAATCTACATCATGTTTTAACCCTCGTGTTACCATTGGGGTCGAAAACGACCCAACAGGCTG
Organism: Aporrectodea caliginosa; assembly: GCA_020284085.1. Lineage (NCBI taxonomy): Eukaryota > Metazoa > Annelida > Clitellata > Crassiclitellata > Lumbricidae > Aporrectodea > Aporrectodea caliginosa. Next base: position 1,299,968 of record JACEVL010000130.1, on the reverse strand, counting down.
TTTCCATTAGTGCCGCTCACGTTGTAAATATAAATTATATTCTCATTAGTTAATTACTGAATTTTGACCGAAACAACACAAGTGTAGGCCTACATTGGGGTCGTTTTTCATCCCAGTGGAATTCAGTGGTTGCAAAGATTTCTGGTAATTCGAGGGTTAAGGTGTGTACTTTCGTGGCAAGATGCTGACAAGATGTACCTACATCATGATTAAGGATGTGTATTACTATTGTGTATTGGTAACAAGATGTAGGCTACATCATGATTTAATTTGTATAAGCTTAGTTTGGTAACATCATGGTGTAACCTACATGTACATCATGAGCTGAGGTGTGTAGTTTGGCTCGTGAGCGCCTCTGATGAGTTTCTGTTTTTCAGTAGAGCTATATAAATTTACTATTACAGTCTTAGTCTTATTACAGTGTTTCCGTTAGAGTCCAAAAAGAGGACGTATTTACGCCTTGACATATAATTTGTTCTGGACGTAGCTCATGACATTTGTATTTAGGCTATAAGCCTATCATACCAGAACATTTGGACGTTTTGGACGTTTTTTACAGACGTAAAAACGGCCATTTGGGCGTTAACGGAAACTCTTATTCCAGAGCTACAATTACAACCAAAGTCTCACATAACGTGCTATCGCGTCAATTTATGTTGAACTAGCTTATGTAACACTGCACTGGACTGCACTGTACTATACTAAAGTAAATGGTTTTAATTAAATAAATTTTAATTCAATCCGACACCGTGCATCATGATTATTCCTGACCCAGTTTGAGCTTTAACACAGTAGCACATCCTAAGTTCGGTGATTGAGATCTGCATTCGATTACTCGTTCATCTATATGGTCGTCCATGTTTCAGTGATGTTCTTGTTCTTCAAGAGACGGCGAACTTCCGAGATAATAATTATGTGTGCATTGTTTCTTGCAAAGTTATCGTTAATGAAAAGTTGAAAACTGGCGAGGACTGACGTTCGCGAGGCCAGCGCTGTGCGTGTCACCAGGTTGTGTCGAATCGCGAGTACACCTCCACCTGGTCTGCCTTTGTATTGTTCTCCTTGTTCTCCTAAATCGTTTATCTTTTCATTGTTAGGCGTAATGAGTTTCTCAAAGACGTTGCAGGCAATTTTGTCTAAAGGGGATTCCAAATTCGACGTCAATACAGCGGTCTGAACCGTATATAATTTCTCAACAACAGTCTTAGAGATTTTCTCTGTTAGACGAGAGATTGGGCTTCTAGTAGGGTACGGTACGCGATAGTCCACTACGGCCTCCAGTAAATCGTCGACTTTTAAAGTTTAACGTTTAACATCTTCTGTTTAAGTTTTTTCTCGACCGGTGACAACAGTTTAGATGGACTAATCCATGCTTTTGAACAGTTTTAAAGTGTAAAAGTTCGGTAACTGTAAACATAATTAATTTACAACATTTAGCCTACTAAAGACAACAACCATATTGTTGCTGTTGTTGTTGTTGCTGCTGCTGTTGTTGTTGTTGTCAGCTTCAACTGGTTTCATTTATATTGCTAGTTGATATCGGGAACAAGGGCCCAATGAATGAAAATAAAGCAGTGGATGGTACACTGGCATCGATGTGGTTCTTTGATGCGAAATAATCCTATCATTAAAGAATCATGTATAATTCCCATCAACGAATCACAGAGAAGGCAGTGTCGTCTAGTTTAAGGAATGCATTACCAATGAATGGAAAGAAGGGATTACGCTAGAATGAACTAGTGCCGCTTCAAAGAAGATACAGACGTCTTAAGTATTCTCGCTGAGCCAAGGATTTATTCGGATTAGAACGAGCTTTACTCAATGAGGTAAGGAAAGCCAAAACAACGACAATTGGTGACCTTCACGTAGTAAGAGACCACCGAGCATAGGCCTACTTATAGACCTGAAGATGCTTGGTTTATCTAAATGAAATGTTGGTATTAATTAATATATTGGTTACTATACATTGGCTGTAAGAAATATATTTAACTGCCTCAGGCACTAGAATATGTACAACATTTTAAAAAATGCTATAACAAATAAAGAAGTTAAAATGTTTTAAGTAGATTAACCTTTTAAATCAGAAACATTTTTTACGGAGAAATTATGCTTCGATCTGCGTTGAGCATATAAAATCTGCAAGCATATATTTTGCATTTAATTTCTTTTCACTTTCTGGCAAAAATTTGTCATTGATGTCACCGGTAACTATTTTTACAAAGAAGTAGCAAAAGCTGCTCTTTTACAGAAGTACTCTTCCGCGGAGAGTTCAGTTCAACGGTTGATGAAATAATTTCAGTTAACTCTATCGTAGTATGAATATTCCACAATACACAACATTGTGTAACAAGAGCACAAGAAGCAGAAAACATTAGTCGTCTTCTTGCGGTTAATATGTTCTTTGCTTCTTGAAGTAATGTCGTCCTTGTCTTTCACTAATGCTTCTTAGTTTTTCTTAACCTTTGAGTTTCACTTGTCTTAATGCTGCCTACCTTTCGAAGTAACACATCATCACTAGTTCGTGATGCCAGCCATTTGGCGGCGATGGGTACGAATAAATAATCTCCATTGTCATCGACCATTAATTTTGTCAAGGCCATTGCTCCCCTTAGGCCTTAGTGTTAGTTCAAGTGATGCTGCATGTAAGCTTATGTCCTCATTCATATTATCTATTTAGCGTAGTCTTGGTCTACCTTTGTTTCTTTTTCTTTCGAATCTTGCATGTGTGTGGTATACGATCAACTGGAATTCTCTCTACACGCCCAAATCATTGACGTCTTCGTTGAACGACTTTTTGTCTAGCAGAGTTGTTAGGATACTTAATTATAGATTGTCTTATGTCATCATTTCACTGATTGGTGTGCACTGCGAGAGGCGCAATATGAATTTCTAGATACAATACAATTTCTAATTTTCTGTATTCTTGAAATCCCTGCGATCTTCCGCAGCCAACTTGCATCTGATATGAAAATTCTTTCCTCATCTTGCTTTCGCATTGTCCAACATTCCCTTTCCATCCATGTCTGATGCTTTATCCTTTTTCATTTTGTCGATTACCTCTCTTGCCTCGTCCTGTAGAAATTTTGGCATCTGTTCTTCCGTGTTGTTTGTGGGCAACTCTGTGAGAACCATAGGAACGTTATGTGTGTCGACATTTAGTAGGTGTTCAAAATGCTCATTCCATCGTTTCTGTAGGCTTGCATCGTCAGCTAGTATTTTAACCATTTGCTTCTTTGATTGATGGAACTTTGAGCCCACATTTTTTCCACTAAGTAGCTTTATCTCATTATAGTCTTCTTGCCTTTTATGTATCTTGAAAGCTTCCTCTGCTTTTCTACATTGTTATTCCATCCAGCTGTTTTGTCTCGTTCCAGTTTCCCTCTGATTTCTCTAGTGAGCCAGATAAATTGTTCCGGTCTGCAATGTAAGCTTCTCGTTTGGCTATGGGAACGCCTATCATCGTCGATATGACGGCGTCTTTAAATAAACGATATTAAGGAAGGCTTTGAGGGACCTCAGGATAACATATTAAAATTCTGTAAAACATATTTCTAGACAATATATGAATAGAATAATGGGGGAAAAAATAAGGAATGGTTGGTTTCTGCGATGCATCATTTTTCTGGACACCGCTAACAGCCTTGCAATATTCTGGATTGAAACACGTGCAAATAACGAGCATGTTACGCTAAAAATGAAGACTAAAGTTAGGACCCTTTGGGGACTCCTAAATAGCATCTAATAAAACTGAAAATCTTCCACAAACATTGTGATCTACCAAAGGAACTTTTTGGCTGGTGAGACCCAAGACTTTCGAAAAAAAGTTTTTGCTGGGACACCCTAATGCATGTATGTAGGCATGTAGGCGTGTAGCATGAATGAATGAATGTATGAACAAATGAATTAATGTACTCATGTATGAGTAGTGGAAGGACTCACTACTTGTATGTATTCAGATATGTATATAATATGCATGTGTGCATGTATGCAAGTACACGTGTCTGTTTGTTTTTGTCCGTTTTCTTCTACACATCGTTAACGAGGAAAATCATTTCGGCGGCGGAAAATTTTTGTCGGAGATTTGTCTTAGTTGCGAAGGGCTTGTCTAAAATGAGAAGATAGGAAGGTATTAAGCAGAAGGGAAAGTATACTAAATGAGAAGCAACAGATGCACAGCCATCGCCCCTGCTTTCCTCAATTCATGGACTCTAGCAGCTGCTCGCTGACTCAAAGCCTCAAAAGCTGCATAATCTCCCAAACTTATGTCACTTGTTCTCAAGGTGAGAATTGTCGGGGTGTTGGGGGTTGGTTCAGTCCCCAGTCTTAGGATCCCATAGTAAAGTCTACATTTCACACCCAAACTGCACATGCATCAACGTCCCCCCCCCCCCCAGTTATTTTTTTACAATTCCCATACTGCAGTTGGTCTGTCTGACTAGGTCCTTTTATTTGTCTGTTTGTCTGTCTGCTGATGTTGTCGGTCAGTCATTCAGTTTCTTATCTTATTTGATCATTACTTGTTTTGTCTTATTTTATTTTATCTGATCTTATCTTATCTTTATCTTATCGATCATATGACATCATATCATATCATATCATATCATATCATGTAATGTCATATCATATCTTATATCATATCTTATATCGTCTCATATATCATATATCAAATCATATGTCATATCATATCATATATTATAATCCATAATCATATCATATCAATCATATCATATCACAATAATAATCATATCATATCATAATTATGTCCTATATAGTCTAATACCATAATCATATCATATCATATTATATCATAATCATATCATAAAAAGAAAATTCTAAATATTCTGATCTCTCCTAAGTCTCTGCCTGCCCTTTGAGAAGCTCTCTGTAGGTTCTTCCGGTTTTGTTTTCTTGTGCGTGTCACGGCAGGATGCTTCCAGCCCCAACTTCGTTAGCATCAGGTCTTTGTACGACCAGCATTCGACCTCCCAACCGCCTCCGTCTTCCCTGTACTGGCTATTAATATTCTAGCGCTACATTTGTCGTGGTCCATCAACTGCTCGGCATCGTCATCAACAACAGCGACGATGGCGACGGTGGTGGAGAAATACGGTGCGTCTCGATGGAGTGTAATCAGCGAAGCAGCGAAGATGCTGTGACGAGAGGATGCGGAGGAGGAGAGTGATGAGGAATCGGTCTCAGCATCCCGTTGGTCAGTCGTAGACGGATGAAGCGCAGTTGCTTGACCACTTGTCGTCGGACAGTTGCTGACCAGATGCTGGACGCTGCAGTAGTTGCAGTAGCAGTCGCTGGATTATGACAAACGCCGATCGCCAACTAGTGGATTACAGGTGACAATCTAAATCAAACAGAGACACCCAGGCAGACTGAGTGACAGATGCAAGGAGGCTGTTGAACATCCACAGAGGAACACAACGACGGTAGCAGCAGGATACGAGAGGGGAGAAGTCTAAGAAGACTTTTGCTAGACAGAAGAAAGAAAATCGCCGATAGTGGCAGAACAGAGAAATAAAGAAATAGACGGATAGAGATACGGAAAAGAGTATTGAAAGAAAAGACCGGATACGGAAGAGATCGGCTGAATCTGAGTCCTTTGGATTGACATTGTCTACAGTTGCAAAGGCCATAAAGTAGAAGATGCTTCGTTCCATCTGCCGCTTCGCCGTTTCATTCATGCTGTTCCTGAGCGCCAAAGGTAAGTTAGCCTATCTATTGCAGCGGTTTCAAAAGGTGGGTCGCGTACCACTAGTGTCGCTATGAGGTACGCGAAAAAATTCAGAAATATTTAAATTTTCTATGAGTTTATGCCCCAGACACTGCAAGAGAACTTACGATGTTTCCCCTAATAATAAATTTCAAGGGGATTTCGCACTCGCCTGTTGCTTTTGATCTGACCTTTTCTGGTGGTACGCCTACATTCGAATTTTACCTGGTAGTATAATAAAAATAAAGTTTGAAAATCGGTGATCTATTGTATGCATAGGCCTTATGATGGATACTTATTATAGACCAAGTTACTTATAAGTACAAATCATCGGCTCCATAGCTTCAATCAGACTATTTTCTGTTTTCTTTTTTGTCTTTGTTGTTTAATCTTAGGCTACTTTAGTTCTTTCTGTTGTTGTTCTTCCTTTCTTCCTTTGTTCTTTGTTTCTTCTCTGTTTTTCCTCATGCTTCTTCAAACATTCAGTTCCTTTCTATCTAAATCGTATTAAATACTATTTGCAGGTTCTATCTCCAGTATACGACTGAATGTTTGGCCTCTGTGTTAAATCGGAGGAGACCTTATGTAGCACGACACATGTTCCTCCTTCGTTTCAACAGTTTAAGTCATTTCATTCAAGACTCAGCTAATTCAGTTGATTTATGTTCAAAAGGAAAGATTTTTGTCGCTTTATTTATAACGCTGACATATTTTAGGCTTAGGCAGAAATAAAAATTATTTTGAAATCAAAGAAATGAGAGCCGTAGATGTTCATGGGGTATAGCACGAATCAACGTAATCGTAGACTCGGCATCGTAAACTCCAAAGTTATAAAGATAGGCGCAGAGCACCAGCTTATTCACGAGCGCTGCGCTGTTTCAGAGGGATTGCAGTGGTAAACGGAGGTAGCGATAGTAGTTTTAAAGTCAAGCATGGATCAAATGCGGCAGGTGTCATGAATATGCATAAAGTAGGTACGCGATGAGCTGGAGATTTGCACAGGATGAAAATAATTGGCCCTGTGACGGAGCCCTGTGTAACACCATAAAATAGCCGGGAGTGGTTAACAGTGACTATAGGTACTTTAACAGAGATGTAGCGGGAAGACAAGTAAGACTAGAACCAGAGTAGAGCCGTGCTAATGAGTCCAAACCAAGAGGACAGCCAAATGAGAGTAGGTCGTGATCGATTGAAAGCGGCAGAGTTGTCAAGGAGACAGAGACAGGAGACTTGTTGATGACTTACAGCAAATACCAGTTTCGTCATTTCCTTACCTCACCGTATACCTTCTCTTGTCCTATCTTAACTTACTGTATCTGTCTTACCTAGCCATTCTTGGTCTTTCAATACCTAATCTTACAATACTTTTCCTTTCTTTAAATTCTTTCTTTAAATTGCTATTTTAATCACTGGTAATGCAAGTTAGCCTTACTATGGAGAGATTAATTTAAAGGTTGATGAGGACAGTACACGTAATAGGAAGCCTGTATGCTTCAATAGCCATGAAAGACTTTCTTGGAAGTCTGCTCAAAACGCCCAGTGGGAATTCCATTATACCAAAGTGGACTCCCTGATGTGTCTTCATTTGACCAAAGGACACTGAACGCCGGGGCTTTTATTAGCCATTACATTGCATTAATGCTCTCGACGGAAAGACGCGGAATATGCGACCTTGTTTAACCCACAACTTTGGCAAATCTATCAGCTGATGGTATCAGCTCAGGTTAAGAACTGAAGTAACGATCTTCCAATGGTTCTAATACAGAACCACATAACACTCGTATTATGTTTATGTTATGTTGTGGTATGGTATGTTATGGTACCATATGGTATGTTATGTTATGTTATCATTGGTATGTTATGGTATGTTATGTTATGGTATGGTATGTTAGGGTATGTTATGCTATGGTATGGTATGTTATGTTAAAGTATGTTATGGTGTGTTATGTCTTGATATGCTATGTTATAGTATGTTATGTTATGCTATGCTTTGACGCGTTAAATGGGGCAGACGAGACTCAACTATTCTTCTATCTATCCTGTGCATGCAATCTTGGTCTCCGGAGATTAGGTCTACCAATGGAATAAAGCAATGACTGTCAAAATAAATTACCAAGAGTCTCTTGACTACCACACATCATACACGCTTCTCGTGATATGCACAAAACTCGCTGGGAATTTATTAGTTGTCACTATCATAATTATGCCCTGACTTAATCTACTGAGGCTAAAGCACCTTCTAATAAATCGACGACCTAGCCACTTTAAGTTTGCATGATACACCAACCTTACATATTCCCAATCCAAATGTGTAGAAAATACATGAACACAATCAACAGACTGTTGATGGAGGAATAGGTGCTTTTATGGATGGATGAATGGATGGAGAAATTGATGGATAGATCGATTGATAGGGAAATGGATGGTAGGGATGGAACGAATTGAAGTGTAGAGTGGTGAAAGGTAGAAAGATAAAGAGCAGAGTGAAAGAAGGATTCAGTAAGAGAATGGAAAAGAGAAAGAGGCAGGAACGAGGAAGAGGATAGATTTCGTCGCGTCGATTAGTCTAAAATCTTTCTCCCAGTCTTCCAGCTTATCTTCTACATTCTTCTCCGCAAGCTGCTGTCTATGTACATAAAACATATGCGTTTAATCTGTTAAGGCGTTTGCATTGTATCAGCGCGTGTATATAGGTGTATGTATGTGTATGCGTATAGTTGAATGTATTCATGTTCAACAATAACTTGTCGTGCATAAAGGTGGATTTTAATTAAGGTCACCGTTAAACGATCACCCGGCCTCATGCACTGCGATCACTTCTTTCCGACTCTGGCGATTTGGGCAAAACTTCTCAAGATCAAGCAACGTCTGAGAGAGGGAGAAAGAGAAAGAGAAAGAAAGACAGAAAGACAGAAAGACAGAGAGAAATAGAGAGAAAAAGAGAGAAAAAGAGACATACAGACAGAAAGGGAGAGAGAGAGCCGAGAAAGAGCAATTAACGGCAAGCAAAGAAAGCACGGGAAAATTAATTAATGTTTTAAGACTGTTCAATGCTTCTCGCGAGCATTGGAAAAACGGTTGATGTCCAATAAAAGAAACTTAACAGTTCTTAGACTTCACGGCTGTCGACTTTTGCTTTCCCTTAGACGAATTCTTTAAACTAACAACTAAAGTAATTTCACGGGAAACAAACAAAGATAATCGCCGACAGTGGTAGAATAGAGAAATAAAGGCATCTAGGGATAAAGATGAAGAGGCAACCGAGAATAAGGAACTTCAGGAATTCCTTTAACTGACACCAAGGGACTTAATTAAGCGATTCTATAAACCGAGAGCAGTTAAAAGATGTGCCCAATAGTATTAATGTCTCATTGTACCCAATTATTATTTTGTATTTTTGTTGTATCGTATCCTATTGCATTGTATCTTATTGTATTGTATTGTATTGTTTTTCATCTTATTGTATTGTATCCTAATGTATTATGTCCTATTGTAGAGTATCTCAATGTATTGTATCATAATCTACTGTGTTCTATTGCATTCTATCCTTTTGTATCGATTTCTATTGTATTGTGCCTTATCGTATTGTATCCCAATCGTATCCTATTGTATTGTTTCAAATACAATGACATATAATTATATTCTATTATGCTGCAAACAATAGTTGTGTTTCATCCATTGTATTGCATCCCATCGAATTGTATCCTATTGCATTTTGATATGATACTGTATTGGTATCGTATTGTATTGCATTGTATGGTATCAATGGTCGGATTTGCGTTTGTGGAACGTTTTGTTGAAAGAAGCAGAATTCTTGAAGAGAAGAATCTTTAACGGATCGGTCACCTACTTTCCGTAGATTAATAGTCTACACATCCTGAGTTCAGTTGGAAAATGATCGCTTCCCACTTTAGCCCGTTTTTGGCTTCGCTCCGGAGCAATAGATCATAGACGAGGATGAGAAGCCAAGGCGTATTAAACAGGAACCCTGACAAGCCTGCTAATGACAATAAAGGCGCTATATCAAATGGACGACCTCGAGCATATGGCTTGCAACTATCTGCAACATTGACTGCCACGATTTATGGCGCCCTGCACGCCAGGATTCCGACCTTCAACGGCGTCCGCTGAGAGACAGCGATTACATCTGCACTGGTCTTTGGCCTTGGCGTCTGTGAATAGTTTTCATGTGAATGTAAAATAAATGTAGTTTAATGTAAATATCCGAAATCTCTTATTGCTACACAAAAGTCACATCAGGGAGACGCGCTTATTCCCTGGCGCTATATCAAATGAGGTCTGTAACAGCCAGGTTGTTTAGTCCGTTTAGGTGCCAGGTCAGATTCCGGAGAGGTCAAGTCGAGGAGTCAGCATGGTGCTACGGGAGATGTCTTTGATGATGGTGGTTGTGGGGTGGCGCAGGAGTAGAATCTGGATATAACAGCCTGAAGAGTTCGGTCTCAGTCGTAAGTGGAAAGCTGCATGGGAGAGACAGAAAGAGAGAGAGAGACAGACAGAGAGAGACAGAGAGACAGAGAGACAGACAGACAGAGACAGAGAAAGAGAGACAGACAGAGAGACAGACAGAGACAGACAGAGACAGACAGACAGACAGACAGAGAGAGACAGAGAGAGACAGAGACAGAGAAAGAGAGAGAGAGAGAGACAGACAGAAAGACAGACAGAGAAAGAGAGACAGACAGACAGACAGACAGAAAGAGACAGAGAGAGAGAGACACAGAGAGAGAGAAAGAGAGAGAGAGAGAGAGAGAGAGAGAGAGAGAGAGAGAGAGCAAGCGTAGGAGATTGACAGACGAGATAAGTGGATGAGCGAACTGGGAGTTCGTTCCAAAGAACTAGTGCAGCGTAGATTAAAAAACGGTTGCAAGAATTTCAGAGAGAATGACACTGAATGTCGATTGGTAAAAGATGTGATTGGGAACTAGTAGATCTGTTCGGTTGGATGGTGAATAGCTGGCGAGTGTAGAAGGGTCGAGAGGTTTGAAGGGCGTTGTAGGTAAGAGACTTCGTGCAGAAGGCATCGGGAGATTACGATTACTATGCTGGTCTCGTTCAATACGACTCTTATTGTCGACTGCAATGAATAGGTTAATTAACCGTAACTTAACCGTAATCGTATTCGTAAACTCCAAATTTCTAAAGCGCTACTTAAAAACTAATCGCAGGGCATCAGCTTATTCACGAGCGCTGCGTCGTATCAGAGGGATTGTCCAGAGATCGATGTCCAGTGGAGATCCGAGACAGAGAGACCAGGAATACGAGCTGTTCTATCTAAAAAAATCAAAAGTAACTCTACGAGTTTAAATGAAACCCCATCCAAAGCAGGCTAATCTATATCAATGTTTAGCCTATATATATCCAACAAGGTCTACAGTGTTTAATTCTGACCTTATCTCAATTTGCCACTTAATTTTAACGCCATCTTATTTATAGATAATAGATCTAGGATGTTAACGCTAATCCGTTCTGATTTAAAGTCGCACTCATCGACCTGCATGTAACTGGAACGATCACATCTGCACACCTGTCAATGAACTGCAAATATCAAGACCCTGTATTCAAAGAAAAATAATGATGATAGCGATTCATGTCAAGGTCATTCGAAGAAACCATAACAACCATGCAGCGGGTCAGAAAATTAGCCAACATTCCGTTGACTTCATAAATCACGCTTCGATCAAAGCAATAATGAAGATACAAAATGAAAAAGAAACGCGCCAATGTGCAGGTGGGCGCGAGACCGGTGACACGATGTTCTGACATGTCGCGGGTAATTAGCCTTGATAAGGCGTCCGTGGTTACTAGGTCTAGTCGTAACGAAGAAGAAAGATTGAGTTACTGCATGGCGATGTCGTCTTTGAAGATAATCCACCTGTTATATCCTATCTCTCCACAATTTGTTAGATACACTGATAATAAAGTACAGATGGTTTCAAAGTGCTTCAGTTGGCGCATATTCCACTGCTTGGTCACAGTATATTTTCAGGTTTTTAAAAGCCAGACGATTATGGTGTCGTCACTGCCGTGTATACGTCTAATACTTCATCAATCCCTTGGTCTGTTGCATATGCCTACAGGTTTTAAGATATTGCAATGGCGTGTCGAAGATAACAGAGAGGTTCCAAAGACTCTATGTCAAGTAAAACGTGTATCTCTAACAAGTATTTCCGTAATATCTGTCGTCCACGTATTTTCAAAGTTTTTATTTGGCACGCCATTCAGTAGCTTCCTGTAGAAGATATCAGTGAATGCTATAATATGTTGACCTTTTAATTAGGCCTTTTGGTGAATTCGTGTGCGTGTTGCAAGATTTACAAGGCTTTGCTGAGACAGAGAATGTACCAGATGGAAAGCTATAGCGTGTCGGCATATTCAAAAGTATACGTGGAAATTGCTATCAGACGAAAACTCTCATTAGCTTCGTGAATATTCATGCTGCCTATTCACCGTTACCATGACGACGTCACGAACGGTCAAGTGGCAGATGTTAGATTTCACGTTATACTGTTAGCATCAATTCTGAACAGCATTGTTTTTTCTTCTTCAAAATATTGCATTCAAATGAATTAGGAATATTAAAATCACCGGGTTGCAGCTCCTAACGTGATTGCTCACAGCACTTACAACTATAAAAAAATAGTTAATTTAAAAAAATTATTTCAGTATTTACAAGCTTTGAAAAGTATTCTTTAGAGCCAAGTGTAATTATAGCATAGAACCTCATCTGGTTGTATCGTAGAAATAAGTCCTATCATGGAATGGTTTTTAGTCACCAAAGCACAGAGATAACCATAGGCACTAGATTTTTAGATGACAAAGAATTTGAGTGCTTAAGAAACTTGCACCATCTGTGGTTGAAGAATTGTACAATTGGGTGAATTCTGTGGTCACTGCCAAGACTCTCAAGAAGTTAGTGAAAACTGTGATGTTGAATGTCCGTAGAAGTTTGGAAGTGAACTAAATATGAAGTCTAACCTCTACGAGGAACAGTGACGATAATAGGGAACAGTGACAATAGTAGGGAACAGTGACAATAGTAGGAACAGTGACAATAGTAGGAGCAGTGACAATAGTAGGAACAGTGATGATAGTAGAAACAGTGACGATAGTAGAAACAGTGACGATAGTAGGGAACAGTGACAATAGTAGAAACAGTGACGATAGTAGGAGCAGTGACGATAGTAGGAACAGTGACAATAGTACGAACAGTGACGATAGTAGGAACAGTGACAATAGTAGGAACAGTGACAATAGTAGGAGCAGTGACGATAGTAGGAACAGTGACAATAGTAGGAACAGTGACAATAGTAGGAACAGTGACAATAGTAAGAACAGTGACAATAGTAGAAACAGTGACAATAGTAAGAACAGTGACAATAGTAAGAACAGTGACAATAGTAGGAGCAGTGACGATAGTAGGAACAGTGACAATAGTAGGAACAGTGACAATAGTAGGAACAGTGATGATAGCAGCAACAGTGACAATAGTAGGAACAGTCATTGATATAACGATAACGTCATAACGATATGGAAATCTCGTCCAACGGCAAAAGCAACAACAAAGACTTCAACTGCTTCATTAGTCTCGCGTTCTCTTTCTCTCTGTGTCTCTGTCTCCGTCTCTGTCCCTCTCCGTTGCACTAGAGCACTGGACGGGTTTTCGGGTAATTTGCTGATTGTGTCGATAGATGGCATTATACTGCGGCTCATTCTGTAGCGCCTTTGTGCGGCGATCTATTTATCTCCATGGACCAAGATGCGAGAGCGACAGACAACCTGAAGTAATAATTCGCAACTCGTTAAAAATCAAGCTCTGCTGGTTATTTAGGCAGCCGACCATGGAATTCGATTTGGTTCTATGCTTTTGGAAACTGAAGCATCTGCTCGTTCACAGATGTTTTTTATGTGAATTTGCGTAGATCAGGTGCTGGAGATAGCCTTTCTAATAACAAGGCATACGCCTGAGGTTGTGTAATATACTCGCAGCGGCTGCTATCATGTGTATCGCCCACAATATGCTATAGATGTCGATTCAACTTTTATCGTTGCCAATGCGAAATGTTATTTCGAATAGAAGAACACTTGAATTGGCCAACTGCAGTCTAACAATACGAGTCTTTTTGGTGGTCATGTCGTCCCTTTTCCTGGTCAGCCATCATTCACAGAGACGGGTCTGTCCATCAAATACCACTTGGAATACCCTTGCAAACTTAGACCCTCGTTTTGTCTGTTTAATAAGGCATCAAGGTCTGTCTTTGTATTATTATTCTTTTGAACGTTGATCTTAACAACAATGTCTCAATCTTAACCTCCAACTCTAAATTATTATTTTCTAATGCACCACTTGAAAGCTAAGCGCAGGGCACCAGCTTATTCACTAGTGCCTGCGTGGAGTCAGAGGAGTTGTCCAAAGACAATAATTAGGAGAAGCGAGTATATATTGCAAGTATATATCTACCCTTTCGACAACCCTCTGACTCGACGGAGCGCTCGTGAATAAGCTGGTGCTCTGCGCTTGGCTTCCAGTGGCGCTTTAGAAGTTTGGAGATTACGATTACGATTGCTGTTTTGTCTGTGGTGACCGATTACGCTTGCCTCATCTAATAAGACGAAGACTGTTCTGCTTTTGAATTGTAGTCATTGGAGATGAGTACGAATACCAGTTGATGCGCAATCTGATGCGTAACTACGACCCAAGAGTGCGACCCTCCGTCAATGCCTCCAGTTCCCTCAACGTCACCTTCGGACTGGCCTTGGCGCAGATCATCGATGTTGTAAGTATTACAACTTTCAAACGGTTTAGTTAAACAGTAATATACATGTTTACGTGTCGCTATAGAAGCTTCTCAAAAGCGTGGTTCCAAGGTCGAAAGGTCATTCTGTTGAGGCGTAACCACGACTACAGCAAAAATTCCAACGACGGAAATGTTTTAACATATCCCAAAGGTGTGTTGGTTGTTTTTACCTATCGATAAAGAATAAAACGCGGAGTGGGTGTCAGATGGATTGGTTTATTCCAAGGACGGTCACCTATGCTAGTACAGTAACTAACCAGGCTTGATTTGTCTTACATTCAGCGAAATCAACCGGCGTTCGAGGTCCAAAAACATCAAAGCAAATGATTTAAGCTACCAACATCAGATGCTTTTTTATCAACTGTGCACTTACACAGTCATGTATAATTCAGCTTATTCAGTCAGAAGAGAGAAAAACTAGAGATATACG
>JACEVL010000130.1:952500-1280000 GCA_020284085.1 Aporrectodea caliginosa | reverse complement strand
GCATAGACTCGTCACCGTACGACGGTCACCCACTCCATTGACTGCTTAGCCCTAAATGATTCTCATGCGTATGCACTATAAATAGACTGCACTATGGAAAACATTAAATTTCTCACCTTTCCGAAATAAAGCGACAAAATCTCGGACTTCAGTGAGCTCCAAACGCGAGTGATTCAGACAGCTGAGCTAAAGTACTTGGCACGTATGCAAACATCTCTCCTGTCACAGGCACCGTTGATAGTTTGATCGGCGACATAGATAAAAGCCCGAGTGACTGGAGGATCTCAGGTTCAAATGTCATCGCTAATGCATTTTTATCGGTCAGCATCTGGGGCCTACTTGTCAAGTGACCTATACCACCTTCCATCCTGTTGACGACTACGCTATCTGATTCTGATAGATCGACGTAGTCGTTGAACACAACTAAGTTTCTTCAGATCAACTATGATCATAAGAAAACCTAAGTAAAATGTCATCCGTCTTTAGTACGATGTAATATTTTGCACAGGCAGTGTTGGCTAGTTACGTTTTAAAAGTAATCAGTTGCTGTAGGTCTCTAACTAGCTATTGGACTCCAAAAAGTAACTAGTTACTGTAACTGACTGCTTTTTTTAGAAAGCAACAAGTTACTGATTACAGTTACTTGTTCAAAGAAACTATAGTTACTTTTAGTCACCATTCACAAATGTTAAAGTCCAATTTCGCTGCATAATCAGCGTGTAATAAAACGAGTACTCGTGCTCTACTGAAATGCCAGATTAGATATTTAGAGGTCTCTGTTGCATGCTCCATGTTCACCAAAGAATGGTACGCCAGAATTGTGAAATATTACACGATGGCTATAACGCAATTATTATTCTCCTACAAGATGCATCGGACGAAAACTTAATTTTCAAGTAAAGCAAAGTAACTATTATCTTTAGTTACCGTTACCTCGCAAAAGTAATTAGTTACTGTAACTAATTACTTTTAAAAAAGTAACTAGTTACTGTATTAATTACTAATAATTAGTTAGTTACAGTAACACGTTACAATACCGAGTAACGCACAACACTGTGCACAGGCCTGAATCGCCTAAATTGGCGAAAAATGTTCAGGTCTACGTAGGCCTAGTTAAGGAATAGATAATAAATTGAAGAGTTTTGGCGCTGCAGCTGTGGTGCTAATGTAAGCTCAAATGCAAAATGTGTGATTTGTGTGGAAATTATTCTAACAACAAATATTACGCTTCCAAAATTATTGTAACAGGAAATTATTCTAACAGCAAGTATTATGCTCCCATATGCAAACTGTATGATTTTGCGGAAATTATTCTAGGAGCAAAAATTATGCGCCCTAGATCTGTATACAAGTAAACAGTTTTCATGAAAATATTGCAATATCGAGGCATACTGTATAAACAAATTAAACAAACAAACTCAGTCTAAACCACCAGGGCACAGTGGAATCGAACAACATGAAACTATTTTTCTGTCTAAGGTAATTGAATTTCCCTGTCTCGGTTGCTGGAATTGGTGACGAATAAGTCAGAATAAGTCGGTCAACTGTAGACATGCGCACAGCCGACTATTTAGGCGCTGGACAGAGGACTCCATCCTATCAGCGCCGTTCCGCAGACCATTAGAGTTGAGTAGAGGAATTATTGGAATGCTCCAGATGATCAGGTTCTCCTCCCCTCTCTCGTCTCCTTTCCTTTCCTTTCCTTTCCTATCCTATCATATCCTTCCTTCTCGTGTCTGCTATGCTTCATGCTCATCTCCTCTCCTGTCATGTAGTTTCTTCTCTTCTCAACTTTTCACTTTGTCTTATCCTCTCATCCCCTCCCTTTTCTCTCCATCTCTCTCTCTCTCTCTCTCTCTCTCTCTCTCTCTCTCTCTCTCTCTCTCTCTCTCTCTCTCTCTCTCTCTCTCACACACACACACACACACACACACACACACACACATTTAATCACTCAAACACACACACACACACATTTAATCTAATATCATCTATTCTGTCCCAGCCTCTCTCTGTCTCTCTCGCTCTAACTCTTACATCTCTTTTCCACGCACTTTTTCCTTTCCAATATTTCTGTTCAACATAAAAGAATTACGAAAGGCACTACCGTGTTACATACGCCTCTATCAAAGCTATGTCACAATAAAACTGATTGTAAAAGCCTGCAGCAGTCAAATATATCGGGTATTGACGAAGTGCAGAAAAATATGTTTTATAGACTATAATGCATAATATACTAGATCTGTACTGTATATCGTATAGAATATAGAGAATCTGCATTGTATATAGTGATGTAGCTTTTCCGGAAAAGTATTTTGCGGGAAATTTTCCGGAAAATTTCCGGAAAATTTCCAGACATTTTCCGCAGAACCGGAAAAATACATTTAACTCATAATGTCAGATTTTCAGTATGAGATGACACTAGAAAAATTGGTTTTTAAAGTTCCTTTTATTTACAGTATTTTTGTCAATGTGGACAACGTTCATCTTAAAAGAATTAAAATAAACATTAACACTGTTCAGTATTCATTAGTGGTTCAGACTAGAGTAGCCTAGTTCAAACGAGTTGTAGCCTGTATGTCTGCAGTCTATTCTGCTGCAGTAAAGTTTTAAAAATTGAAATAAACATGAAACAATCTACCAAAAGTTGAAACAATACTGTTTGAAACAATTTTCTCATCAATAGTTTACTGTTCATTAGTGGTTCAGACTAAAGTAGCCTACTAGTGCAACCTAGTTGTAGCTTGTAAGTCTGCTCTGCTTCAGTGTCACTGTCAATCTCTACTGCATCATCCATGTCCAGATCATCAATTTCATCAGCTATTAGTCAACTTTGCCTTAGTCCAGGAGTTCCAAATCTTTTGCCCCTCACCCCTGGGAAATGTTTGACCAATGTTCACACCCCCTACAAAGGTATTATCACATTTGAAGACGCATACACGAAATTTGTACTACTGGAACTTGTGCTTACAAGCCGTACATGCTTACAATGCTACATGGAAATAAACTTCTAACCTTACGGTTTTACCCATACTTATCCTATGACAGCTCAACAATTTATAATGTATTATCAATGCATTCTTATAATTCATACAAGTTTTCCCTCTTTGTCGCACCCCCTGAAATGACAGGGAGCATGCACCCCAGTTTGGGAACCCCTACCGTAGCCATACACTGCTCACTCAAGGCTCACAGCTCATAGACAAACTAAAACGCATTCTTTTGCTACTTACCAAGAAAAGCAGATTTGAAAATAGATTAGTCTCAGATTGCAATGGCAAAATGCCGATAACATATTTCAAAACATAAAAAAGTAGAATAAAAGCCTCATAAGAATTAACCTGTTACAGTATTAAAATAGTGTCTATAGTTCTACGGCATCAGTTGCTGTTTTTGTCTCATATTTTCATTACTAAAATATATTAAGGAGACTAAACCATAGAAAATATTTTCTCTAAATTAACAGTGAAGTATAATTGTAATTAGGCTAATTCTTAGATGTATTGTCGTTGTTGAGCCTTGTGAACACACTGAACAGTAAGCACTAACAGTGCCATCTGTTTTGAATAAACATATCAATTATAACTGCATAAGATAGCTTAGAGTAAGTGATGTTTAAACATTATTATGCATTTATATTGTTATTGTTATTTAGTAATATTATATTGATGGAAAAATATCGGAAATTTTCCGGAAAAAAACACCGGAAATTTTCCGAAATTTTCCGGAAAAATATGAAATTTTCTGGACAATTTTCCGCCTCACAACACTAATTGTATATACATGTATATATATATAATGTGCATGTATATATAAGGGGAATACGCACTGCATATAGTGTATCATTAATAATAGGAAGAAATGCATAAAAGCGCATCGTTGGATGGATATTGGATCAAATAACTCAACTTCAGTTTCCGTGACATTGGCATTTGGTTTTACCCTTGTGGCGACTTTCGATAAGCCGAAATGACAGCCACAAGGCTTTAAAAATATTTATATATTGACTAGTGTAATGAAGCATAGTATAAGAAACTACCATTTATGGAGCCTTGTGTGTTAGTCTATATGCTGCTTCGTGTATTGTCATTTTCTGGACCAATTGCCATAACGATTGCCGAAGGAGTCAGCATTACATATCGCTTCAGGAATCTACCATTGTCGTGTATGGCATAAAAGCTGCAGTGACCAACAGATCTGAATTAGTCATTTACAGCCGGTTCATTAAAGACCAAGGGTAGCACAAAAATCGCATGGAAAAGACATTTCGCATAGATCACTTTTCTAAGCGACTCTGTTAGAACGACAAAGTTAATAAACTGTTAAGATGATCTTACAAAGTTGTAACCCGAATGATAACAATTTTCATTTTCTTAATGTTGCATCTGCTTACTGTATACATATACAAACATCTGTGTGTGTGTGTGTGTGTGTGTGTGTGTGTGTGTGTGTGTGTGTTTGTTTAGGCTCAATGCTTGGGTCGCAGAGACCTCTATAATGCCAGACTGTTTACAGCAAAGGTTTTCTCTTCTATTTTCACTCTTCTTTTTCTATCTTTTGCAATTATTGTTGGCAATTCTAAAAGAGACGCCCGTGACTGCGTTTCCAGCAACCTATCCATTTCCATATACTGTGGAAGCCCATCAACCGTAACCAAGAAATACATATTGGCCAATATGTCATAGGTAGAGGCCACATAAATATGACCTCTGCCAACTGCAAACGCGCAGAGTGGCCAACGAACTGTAAATGATTCGATCTCCACACAAAACAAATAGCCTATATGCATTTGCCAACGTAGACTTTATACTCTATATTAGTCGTGTATACATAATATATTTATATTATTGGAGTGGTTGCATATGCATACATATATATTTTTTCTTAGTAGTAAAGGCTTACGTGCTTGGCGAAGCGTTTCGTATGTCCGAGACATATTATAACGAAGTTTGTGCAGGTCGTATTATTTCGGCTGGTCATCTCAACCTATATATATATGTATCCACACGATACATATAATTATACTTACATGCAGTATTATATGTATGTATGTATGTATACGTGTATGTATGTATGGGCACTTGTTATAGCGCCCCTTCAAGATTTCTAGTCAGAGGAGCGCCCGACTACAGCGCAGACACTGAATGAAGGACTTGCCCAGGGTCCCTACGCGACGGCTTGAGGTGGATTCGAACCCGCAACCCTCCGGCTGCAAGGCACCGAACATACCCCTACACCACCGCACCCCAAATTACACTGATCAACAAGCATTTTGCTGTTGGGATTCTAACACCTGTTCCTAACTAAATTTAATATGCTGATTCCAAATCCGGAAACCGTTTTTGTCTATCACGTCCAGTTTTTAAGTTATAAAGTTTCTCGGATTCTTTAAGTTTTATATGCCTACATTAACACTGCGCAACAAAAAAAATATTTGTTGTTTGCTACTCAGAACTTTTTAACTGTTCTTGGCTAAATTTTGGGCGCTGATTTCAAATATGAAATCGAAATTTGTCTAGCACGTCAGGTTTATTAGGTACGCATAAGTGAGGTTCTACACAATTGCGGATTCTCAACTCATACTATCAGTGAAAACACAGTTTAAAAAATGTATGAGGCATTTGCTTTTGTGCTTGCTCTCAACTAAATTTTGGATGCTGATTTCAAATATGAAATTGAAATTTGGCTAGCACGTCAGGTTTTTGAGGTACGCGTCGCATAGTTCATACTGCAAATGTACCGCATTAATTTTCGGTTATGTATAACCTCACTGATGCGTACCTAAAAAACCTGACAAGCTAGCCAAATTTTGATTTCATATTTGAAATCAGCGTCCAAATTTTAACTAAGAACAAATGTGAAAGCAAATGCCTGGCATTGTGTGATACAGTTTTGATACTTTGCTTTCGCTTACAGTATAGGCCTATATGAGCTGAGAATTCGCAATTGTGTAGAACTTCACTGAAGCGTAGCTGAAAAACTAGACCTGCCATCCAAATTTCGATTTCATATTTGAAACCAGCATCCAAAATTTAGCTAAGAACAAGCACAAAATCCTATTCTTCATACATTTTTAATATGAGTTGAGAGTTCGCAATTGTGTAGAACCTCACCTATGCGTACCTAAAAATCCTGATGTGCTAGCCAAATTTCGATTTCATATTTGAAATCAGCGCCCCAAATTTAGCTAAGAACAGTTCTAAAGTTCTGAGCAGCAAACAAAAAATATTATTTTGTTGGTCAGTGTTATATATATATAATATATAATTATATTTTGTATGTATATATATACAAAAGTTAGCGCTGTTCGGTGTAAGATGGGAACAAAACGCAGTACGCACTGCGCAGTCATTTCGAGCGACGTCAGCCTTGGGCAAAATGCATCGGGTCTACTTGCTGCATGGACGTAGATAGGTGAAGAAGCGAGCTTTAATTATAGGAAACCAAGAGTAATATCTGACGCCTGCAGGGCATCTGTTGCGACTGACCTTCGACTCTCTCCCCATCCCCCATCTATCTCTCGATATTTATCTCTCTGAGGATGTAGTATCTCTCTATCTTTTTCTGTCTCACTCTGTCTCTGTCTGTATGTCACCTAGATTTTGGACGTCTCTCTCTGTATCTGTTCGTTATGCTTAGTCGTTCAGACTCGTTCACTGCATTTCGTTCTTGGCTTATAAGAATCGCCTCTTCCAAATTGCTTATCCACCTCAGGCGGTCTTAGAGGACCGATTGACCCGATTACTGCGTAGTGTTGGTGCGCCATTGGTTGATGCTTTGTGCATTAGACACACAGCGCTATATAAGTTACCAATTAATAACAACATATTATATCTCCATCTCTTTCGGTATAACCCTGTATATAATAATTATATTAGTGTGCATAGGGCCTATGTAAAAAGTGTAAAAATCGACTTGATATACATTTCATCAGTTTTCTGTCGAAAACGCCTACCTTCCCGAGAAAATACCATATCGCATACTTGGCTGGTCGATCCAGAACTCCCTGGGAAGGAAGATGGACGAATTTTTCTTAGCATGTTCCAGGTATTGCATGACGAAAATTCTAGCTTTCCGACAAGCTGTTAGAGAGTCAAGACTATTGATGGCGGAAAACCTAGTTTTGTTTTGGAAATAATTGCGGATCGTATTTTTGTCCTCAAGATTTTTAGACCCAGTTTCAAGGTCTGAAGTCGCTAAAATATATTTTTGATGACATTCTGTCAGTCGCAGTTCATGGTCGGTATTCTCTAGTCTCCTGTTCGCTCAGCAACTCTTCAACAATTTTACCCGTTTATGTGTTTATGTGTCACATTTGCCCTCCTTTAGTTCCTTTAACAGTATTATTATAGGCGAGTTTTTACTTTATAATTTCTGTGGACTAGCCTCGCTGAAAGCGGTTGTGGCGTGCCACCACTCCTGAATCAAATGAGGTATTGGTCTTGTTGGTCTACCTGGAACCGCCCTTCTTCATTTACAGATGAATTGGACGGGTGGATTTGTCTTAACTTCCGCAGTCACGGCAGTGGGGCTGGGACTCAGTAAGTAACAATAATAACACATACAATGGCGCCGCCAGACGTCAAGAAAGTGGACGCAAAGTCGCAAACATATTTAAACAGAAACAATAGACTTGTCTTCTGTACAGCGTTCATTACTCACCACGTTGATTTCTGTCGTGCGTATAATAGCCTACGCACGCTTTAGGCGTAAATTGCGCAAATTACCAAACATATTAGTTAGGCCTACTGTTCAAATCAAATCACAAAGTTCTTTGTTCTTTCGTTGGCTGTTCGTCAGCTTTACGCAAGGACATTCTTAGCTTAATATAGCAAAGTCTAAGTTGATAATTAACTAAAACGCAATAAAAATAAAGTAGCTCGTATTGCCTACTACGTCATGACGCGTAACGTTCTTAGCATAGGTTGTAGAGAGTAACCATAGAGTTACTAACAATTGCACATTGTGTGCACAGTGTACTTTTACTAATACATTTTTTTGCCGTCCAGAAATTCTTAAACCGTCTTTGTTTCACACATTTCTATTCAGATATTTACATTTAGAGGTCAACATTTAGAGGTTCTCATTTGTGTAATTAATATTTCATTGTTTAACCAAAAAAGTAGACACATGCGCCTTAGATGCTCATACATTTACGCACACGTGCGATGGTCCAACGAAAG
The DNA here is from genome assembly GCA_020284085.1 of Aporrectodea caliginosa. Classification (NCBI taxonomy): domain Eukaryota; kingdom Metazoa; phylum Annelida; class Clitellata; order Crassiclitellata; family Lumbricidae; genus Aporrectodea; species Aporrectodea caliginosa. The sequence goes on along the minus strand of JACEVL010000130.1, from coordinate 1,271,817 downwards.
TCATCGAACTCTATTATAATTATAGACGTAAGCGGACACGCTTCGCTTATACGTGGATCTATTAAAACATCTAATATCACACTGAGGGCTAACATAATCATTTCTTTGGGTTCAACGGCTTAGACAGAACAGTCAGCAGTTAGGCCGAATACATGCGCAGTTGTGAATACAAAATTAATCATCATGTATCGAAGTCAAGTTAGACTCTTGTTTTCACGCATATGTAGAAATTGTCAAACCGTGGAGACCACGACCACGATAGTTCAATAACGTATCATTTGGATATTATTATATATACAGATATATAGCCCACCCCTATGTATATTCATAGGTAGGCTATACCACGTTCAAGAGTATGCCTATACACAATCCCTAGGATTGCCGATAAGAATCTCTTCTGCACCCTAGACGTGCAATTTGCGCTATATGTTTAAGATGACACCATGCACGAACGGCGCGCTAGGAACCCACCGATTGGGCATCCCACAGTGGATGGAATACGCATCGCAGTCAGTCCGTGCTCGTGTCCTGCACAGCAGAATTATTCAAGCTGTATGCGTCGAAAACATGCCTATTAAGTTAATTAATTAATTCATTAATTCATTTCAGGAATTTATATAGCGCCCCTTCAAGAAGCCTACTCAGAGGCGCTCCCAGTCCAACTGTGATACAAGTAAGTCTTAAGGAGCCTGTAGAACGTAGATGAATTATCCCTAGGTAACAGGCGTATCTCCAACGGGAGACCATTCCAGATAGAAGGACCTACAACTGAGAAAGCACGACGCTGACACGGTTGAGGTTCTAGCACGAGGGACCAAAAGCTCCCCGCTAGAACCAGAGCGAAGGGCTCTGCGAGCCAGCACATCAGATACTGGACAACAGAGCTCACGCTGCTATTCATATGTATGTGAGTCCTTTGCAGGATTGATCGTGAATTTTCCATGCATTATATAGCCCATGTGATCTTAATTGACAGAAACTGCTGAAGACTTTCCTTTCGGGCGCTGAAGTCACAAACTGTATAAAATAGAAAGTACCTCTAGTTGTCTGAATAGTTGATGACATTTGTTCAGCGAATTTGTCAAAGAATGTCAATTGAATGCCTCTGGCTTTGTTTCAGGACGAAAAGAATCAGATTATCACGACGAACTGCTGGATCAATCAGGTAACAGCAAGAATGTTTTTCTTTTATTTATTATAAATTACTAATGTGTCAATAATAAGTCTTGTGGGGCACGGTGGTGTAGGGGTATGTTCGGTGCCTTGCAGCCGGAGGGTTGCAGGTTCGAATTCACCTCAAGCCGCCGCGTAGGGACCCTGGGCAAGTCCTTCACTCACAATTGCTCATGCGCTTCGGCGTGAAACTCCGATTCAGTGTCCGCGCTGTAGTCGGCAGCGCCTCTGAGTAGAAATCTTGAAGGGGCGCTATAACAAGTGCTCATACATACATACGTCTTAATAAATCAGCCTAGCTGACAAGTCGGCAGACCCGCCAGTAGGCTGTTGCAGTAGTCAACCCTGGAGACAATGAAGCTGTTGATCAAGATGATGGCCGTTGAGGTTGGAATGAATCTGCGGATGGTTTTAATACGACGCAGTTGGTAAAAACATCCTCGAACGAGTTGACTCACATGGTCCGTCATGGTCAAACAGTTAAAGTGGACTCCAAGGTTGCGAATGGTGTCCGCTGGTCGAACTTCTGCATCACCAAGAGCGAAAGTACTCCCGTCAAGTAGATGGCGACCTGGATGGTGGTGCACCATAAGAACTCAGACTTCGATGGAATAAATTTGAGACGGTTAGACGCCATCCACTCTAATAATTATAATTATACGCTCAATACCAGCAGCACTCTCAGTTTCAGTTCAGCGGTTTGTGATGGTTCACAAAGAAGTAAAGCTGTGATCGTCTGCATATAGCAGTGGTGGAGGAGGCCATTTGCTTATATAATTCTCTCCACGTAGGCCCTATATATAGAAAGGGGAGAGGACCGAGCACTGGTCCTTGTGGAAGGCTCTGATTCACATATTTCTATGTGATTTTGGGCGCGTTACAACTTTTAATAATGCTTCCATTGATAATAATAGCAATATTATTATTATCATATGATAGAGCTTAATAATAATATAAATTAATAATAATAATATAATTATTTTTATATATTATTGTCATAATTAAAAAAGGATAAAGCAAAACAGAGTAGGCCTAAATGCGAATAGCGTGACCTAAGGCTCAATTACTTCGAGTGGATATTGATAACGACTCGCTCAGTCGCTTTTTTGGCTATCAGTCACTGAAAAACAAAAGCTTCAATTTCTATTTTCGGTAACCTTTTAATCACGCTGGAGGCTTGTTGTTCTGAATGGTCTTTTTCTATTTCTAGGTTAGACAACATTGCAAACCATGATGCCCTCATTCTGCTTAGTTACTAATTAACTTTTCCAGGTTGCTGCATAGCCTACTCAACGCTGCTTTTTCGACCTGTGTATTAGGTGTTTCTTGACGATTTTGCTCGAAGCGACCAAACTCTTATCCTGAGGCAAATACAGCTCGCTAAAGCATATCCATCATTCTGTTCTACGGGCCTCTGAGGCGCTTGACCCAATCAACAGCAGTGGTCTGGCAGTTCTCGCGGACCATCCGCGTTATCTCTCCTAGTCTTCCGGTGACCAGAGAGAAGCTAGCTTCCTTCCAACGCCTGGCTACAGTAATCCAACGCCGCATTAATGCAGTCGCTTCCCGATGTACCTTTTCACGTCCGGATATTCACGAGTTGCAACCGTTCTAGAGACATTATCTTCTCTCCAGTCTGATTTCATATAGATGAAGATGAAAAATAATTATAATAGGCTAGGTCTCTTGCAAGTATTGCTATATTGTGTACATCAACAAATGTTCCACCATGTCGATGCGTTTGCATTTGGCCAGCGTTTTCCCGATTCTGTTCTACTTTTGTTCGATATGGACAATCTATAGAAACAGGCAGTGGCTATTTTTATGGCACGGGTTGTGTTTACTACAGGCGCAACGTAAGACTACACCCTTAATCCGAATGTATATTCAACAAATGAGAAATCCGACCCCTGCGAAGCGCGAATTAATGGAAAAATAAGTGTATCTGTAGACTGTAAAGCTATAGCCAGCTACAAGACATCGTGGAGATGCTAACATTTTTAGATCGAAGACACAAAGTCGGTCAAATGAAATGATATCGGCAGAATTTCTGGGTTAATTCTTCAAGAGAGAAGATGATCACGAATACAATTTCGGCGGCGCCGTAACACGCGGTACATGCAATTAGAAGGGCGCTTTGACACAATTAACCGGGATACTCTAATGGAGAAGAGTCACGGGATCTGTTCCAAAGAACATTTTATGTCTGTTTAGTTCACGATGTTGTTATTTAGGTTAGTGGTTACAATCAGGGGCGGTTTTACCACTAGGCGAACTAGGCGGCCGCCTAGGGCGGCACGCTTCTGGGGGCGGCAGAAAAGCTAAATAAAAAATATTTTTTTAAACATTGCCGGCGTTTTGCCACCATTCATTAATAAATGAATACGAAAATAAGAAGCGGCTTCAAAGAGACCACAGACATTTTGAAATCTTAACGTCAGTCATGTGGCACATCACGCTTATGCCCTTATAACTATCTCAAGTTTGAAGTTGCCTACTATAGCGATATATTTGAAATGAAACTGAGACCGATCATCAGCAATGTTACCACTCCTTCGGTTTTCCCAAGATCTTGGTTTTTAATCCGAACTTCTAAAATGGAGTTTTCTGGAGACCTTGTATTTTCACTTGGGTTTTTCTTGTTTTACTGAAACCCTGTTTTCATTAAAAGTTTAATCGATTTTTGTTAAAAACATAATTCACACCGGTATCACAGACAAATCCAGTGCTAGTACAAAACCAGACACTAAAGATAACGGTCTGGATGAGCGAGGTCAATAAATGGCGCAATATGTGTGCAAGCATTGATATAGGCCTACTAGATTTAAAGTATAGTTTTAAATAATGCTAACACTGCTGTACTAGGTTTAAAAAATATAACAAGAGTTACAAGACGCCGCATATTTATTCGATTTGACGTCTTTTTGACACTTCCAGTTTCTGTGGCTAATAATTAGAGAAGCTTCTCGAAGCTTAAAAGAAACATATTTGCGTACGTCCATGCTACAAGAAAGGCCTAGCTACCTCGTCAATTGAACATGATAGGCCTCTTGCTGGAGACATTGAACTGATAGAACTCTTTTACATTTGCTAAAGTAAAGGCGCGAAAAATAAAATTTTGAAATTACATTATAATTATTTCTACAGACTTCGTAGAAAGTTCGTACGTAGGTAGGATTATGACTTAGTACAAGTAGCCGTTGGATTTCTTGCAAAGTGTTCAAACGAAAATGTGCACTGTCTCATTATTTAATTATAGACCAGCATGTATTTACATTTTAAATTCCCATTAAACGTGTTACACCATACACTGTTACTGTAATTGTGGATAACTTTTAAATTAACTTAGGTTAATGTAATATTAATTAGTTATCGCACTTACCGGGGGCGCAGCGCGACAGGTTCGCCTAGGGCGGCAAATACCCTGGCGCCGCCACTGGTTACAATCGGACTAGTGGCGAGACAATTCTAGTAGCAGATGGGACTAATTGAAAGAAAATTGTACGTAACATATGCAACAAAAACTACTACCACCACCACCACCACCACCACCACAACCACCACCACCACCACCACCACCACCAACCACCACCACCACCACAACCACCACCACCACCACCACCACTACTACTCTATTTAGGATTTACCATGAGTTATTATTATTTATGATGGTGATTTTGCTAGCCCCGACGTAGGTAAAAGCCCTCTAGACCTGCGAAACTATCCTGGGAAATTAAAGTGTCTACATTGACTAATCCTCGTCAAATTCTGGATGAGAGAAATTGCAGAGGAAGGCGACATCATTAAAGCGCTGGATGGCAACTGATGGACGCTGACATAGATGACATGTTTTGCGTCTCCGGGTATTAGCATTAGAGAGCATCAAATCTCTGTGATTAAACCAAGTCTATCAATCTTGACTGGACCCAGAGTTTCAAAGACCAGCGTAGCAAAATGATACTGTGGCAGAGACAGATTGCATTTTGATAGTTCCTATATATTCCTGGATTTCGTCAATATATTAGCGACCAGTAGAAGCAGAAGTAACAGTCAATTAGGCTTCCATGCCTGCTGTTGTTGTTGCTACTGTTTTCGTGTTGTTTTATTGCCATTGTTGTTGTCATTATTAATTATTATTATTATTATTATTTTGTTATTACTGTTGATTCTTTGAGTTTCTGTGCATTGTTTTGCCAACTGTAAAGACTCCAGTCCTTAATTGCATTTAACATTATGTAGGATAGCATATAGAAAACCCTTGTTTAGTTTGCCCTGGGTGTGGTGTCATGATGTTTAATTACAAATTACAAATTATTACTATTATTATTACTGTATTGTTATCATTTATAATAATTATTGTTATTATATTATTATTATTATTATTATTATTATTATTATTATTATTAGTAGTAGTAGTAGTAGTAGTAGTAGTAGTAGTAGTAGTAGTAGTAGTAGCAGTAGCAGTAGCAGTAGCAGTAGCAGTAGCAGTAGCAGTAGCAGTAGCAGTAGCAGTAGCAGTAGCAGTAGCAGTAGCAGTAGCAGTAGCAGTAGTAGGGTTGGTGGCGGTGGTGGTGGTGGTGGTAGTAGTAGTAGTCATGGTGGTGGTGGTAGGGGTGGTAGTGGTAATGGTAGTAGCGGTATTGGTGGTGGTGGTGACTTGTAGTAGTAGGCCTACTTATCTAGCAACACATGGCATCATATTTCAAACTATGATATCACTCTTCACCATAATTATTCAAACTACATCGCACGAGAATACCTACTGTAAATTAGAGTTTGTAATTAGGCGCAATAAACGTTGGAGGTTACACTGTCTGCTGTTTAAGGCGTGGATAGACTACAATCTTCGCTGGAATCCAGACAATTACGGAGGACTGAAAGTGATCCGCATTCCATACGACGCCATCTGGAGACCAGATATACTGCTCTATAACAAGTAAGACTCATCCTCTAAGTCTAAGATAAAGGCTTCTGAATGCTGCGGTTATCTAATTAAGAATGCGAAAGCGTCAACTGCTTATTAAGTGGGTACACATCAACATACGATGCAGGTGGTAGCTAAAACAAACTTCGGTGGCTCTAGTGTTTCATTTACAAGGGGTATCAACCTCGAAATGCGGCTGTCTTATGCTACTGTGCCCCGGCACAAACCACAAAATGTTACGGGGCAGAAATAGCCGCTAAAATCTACGATTTGGCCAACCAATAATTACTTTTACGTTAGAAAACCGAACTCATAGCTTGATAGGCTACTTTATAAACGAAGGCAGAGCTAGATGTATAAGGAGACCTAGGGTTGAAACATGAGACACACATCTGTCGTATTATTGTACTTAGATGCATAGAAAAACAGATAGCCTAATGTTCGTTGCTTTCGGCTGTGCGACTTAGCGCATATTAGGTTTTCGGAGTTTTATAGATTTATGGATTCTGCAAAAAACGATTTATTGCCCGCGGCAGCAAGACACACACAAATATTACTAGGGCAAAGTATATAGTTCCTGAGAAATCTGAAACGATGACAAAACCGTAAAGACATAAATAGCCTTAGCCATTAAAATACACAAAACTAAAATAATATTTAGTTTAAAGCTGACCAAATCTAAAGAACTATAGGTCCATATGCGGTCGATAAAACGACTACGGGCCACAGGGTATATGCTAGTTTTAACTTTTAACTACTTAGTAACTTCTATAACGCCGGTGCTTAATGCACAAGGCATTAACCAATGGTTCACGAAACCCGGTCCGTAATCAGGTCAGTATCCAGAAGATCAATCGGCTATATAAATATATAAGACAGAGTTGCAGCCTAAAGTGGATAAGGGGTTTGGAAAAGGTAAGTCTTAAGCCGAGAACGAAATGACATAAGAGACTGAACAGACGAACAGATAGAGGGAGCGATCGAGTTCCAAAATCTAGGTATACACAGCAACCGCAAATACTTGTTCACCCAGAATAATTCTAGTGCTAAATATGACCAGAGAACGGTTATCCGATGACCTGCTGAATAAGCAAAGTCTGAAGAATTAAGACATAGTTTAAGTAGAAACAGTGGTTGCCAGCGTTCAGTGTTTTCTAAGCGACGAGCCCCAGTTCAGCAGATCCTTTGATGAACAGGAAGCCAATGCAAAAATTTAAGCACAGGATTTTATAATAATAATAATAATAATCTTTTCTTTAATAAGCGCCTGACAAACGCACTGCGCTTTACATTTACATGTTATGCAATTTAAATCTTAACTACTAACAGAACAGACAGCTTGCAATACAACGGCGCTAATAGCAGCCTACAAAGCATATCCGCCCAACGGGGGCTCGAACTCGGTACCTCTCGGTCTCTGTGCCAGATGTTATCCAAAGCGCCACGGGCTTCATATTTCATATTTCAACGTATCAGTTATGGCTCCAGTCAAAGATGTCTGAACTCTCTGTTGTTTCATCATGTTTGACGTTGTTATACCAACAAGAAGTTACAGTGATCGAGGAGACTCAAAACCAATGCGTTGGCCAAAGATATTCTTGAAGAAATAGAGACATAACGCCTAAATCTGGGTAGCCTATGTCACGAATGTACATAATTTTATGCGATGACTTGCAAACACCATTAGCAAGAGGCATTGTGCAATAAAACCAACGCCCAAGATCCGAGCAGCATTAGCCAAATCAACAACAGAGTAACAGTCTCAAAGATTTAAGTCTATAGAATCTTAATTTGTTGGCAGTGGAATGCTTAGCAATAGAAATTTAGGAGTTTATTGGCCATCATCCACGATTGCACCTCCTCAAAGTCAACTGCTCAGACGAGTGACAAGTGAAATGCAGATGTGGGCATCACCAGCATCAAAAAGATATCCCAGTGAATGAATGACAGTAATCATTGTCACAGAAACCAAAACACGAGAACAAGCACAGCAAGCAAAAAGGCGTAACTTATGTAAGAAGAGAACAGTTCTTCAGTCCATGGGCGAATCATTAACGCAGATAATTAAAATAGGACCAGCTAGTATTAGTTTGGACCTAAAGCCGTAAAATTACCAGACTATATGGTTGGAACTTGCTATATTCACCTGTGCCATGAAACACAGAACAGCCGACGCAAATGCACAACGACACGAAATCAATATAAAAGAGAAAACTGATTGACACTTGTCTATGTGCAGCGAAAATAAAAAAAATTAAAATGAAGATCAGAATCGATATAGCCTATTTAACTGTAAAAACTAAAAACTTTTGGTAAAATTTTTTTAATTTTAATATTGCTTATAACCAGCTATACTTTTCTCTAGCCTAAACTACTTCAAACTTTAAATTGCTCAACGAGAATGTCGACAAAAGTCTTGTGGCCTTTCATCAACTTTGCGCACTTTCTATTCCAGCGCTGACGTGTCATCTTATAAATCATCCATCAGCACAAACGTCATCGTGACGTCAGACGGCAACGTGACGTGGCTGTCGATGACGATTTTCCGCAGTTCATGTGCCATCGACGTCAAGTACTTTCCCTTCGACGAACAGAACTGTACGATGGTCTTCGCCTCTTGGACCTACGACGGCTACCAGGTCAACCTGGTCAAGGTCGGTGATGATGGAGACGTCTCCAATTACATTCCGAACAGCGAGTGGACATTGGTTCAGCTGCACGCCAAACGAAACGTCGTCTACTATTCGTGTTGTGCTGAACCCTATCCGGATGTGACGTATACTATTCAGATGAAGCGGAAGCCGTTGTTCTACGTCTTCAACATGATCTTGCCTTGTTTTCTTATTACCCTGGTTGCTCTGCTTGGTTTCTACATTCCCAATGACTCAGGAGAGAAAGTCTCCATGGGAATCACAACGCTACTGTCGATGACTGTCTTTCTGATGTTGGTCGCTGAAAATATGCCACCTACATCGGACGTACTGCCGCTAATAGGTAAGCCAATACATGTAGGCTATACTATAATAAAGTGACGTATAAACAAATAACATGAGGAAAATGAGTTACTTAAATTTCTTCGTTTTAAGTCTTTTAACAGTTAAATTTGTTGATTCTAATCTTAAAATGGTCTATTTTCTTATTTTTCTTTAGAGTCATCATTGGAGCTTGTCTCATTCTTAATCAAAGAAAATATGAAATGCGAACTTAATTAAATTAATGAAAGGTTGCTGGACAATTACTGTAGCCATGCCTTTGCTGATTTTTTGGCTCGTTTGGGAGCTTCGTAATCCCAGTCTATATATATTATCTGGAATCTGGTTGTTTTGTGAATCACAGGCTTGTACTATGGCATAACTATCGCCATTGTTTCCCTGGCAACGGCCATGACAGTCGTCACCCTGAACATCCATCACCGAGGTACAGCTGACGAGGAGGTGCCAACGGTCGTCAAGAAGGTCTGCTTCGGGTTCCTGGCACGCATCCTTCGCCTCCACTTACCATCAAAGCATTCAACGGACTCCGAGTGCAGCAGTGCCTCCGAATCCTGCAAAACCTGGGAGCAGCAGAACCTCATCTCAAACTATGTCCAGGTCAGTCATTTCCTTCCGGAGACGTCTCTTCCACTCAGGCTCCTATACGCCTTTCATTATTCAGAATGCTGTTCAGTTAGTCATTGATTGAACGCCGTTCGCAACAGGCATGGTTCATTGCGATGATCATAGAATTCCTTTACAGGAATCGTCCGTTTGCTCAGATTCCTTCAACAAAATATACTTGCAGGCATTTTTAAATCGTGAATTAAGGGTTTTCTGAATTTTTTCTGTCACTCCCGAACTAAATCCTATAACTAGCCTATGTTCTGTTTATTCATTGATTCGTTTATTCATTCCACAAATTTATATAGCGCCCCTGCAAGATTCCTACTCAGAGGCGCTCCCTGCGCTATTCTAAATGATGTTAGAGTCAATATGACCAGACAGTCGAAAACGAACACAGCTCGAATAACAGATGACTAGAGGAGTCACCACTGGCAAGGTCCCGCAAACACGGAGAGCCCAGTCAACGTCCGAGCTTCTCGTTCTGTGACGAGAGAAGTGCATTGGACATCTTTATTATGACAAAGCGCATGCTTTTTTATTTTCTTCAATGGGACCACTGTTCGGGAGTGACAGAGAAACCTGAACAACACAAGTAATGAGTGGACGGCAGTGGGTCATTTAACGTGCGGCAGACAGCGACGAAATCCCTTCAACAGCGCTTTGTATTGTTGTTGCTGGCTGATCCATCAATTGGATTAACACCCCCGCCGACGCAGACGTCAAAAGCAATCAGACTAATGCAGCTGCACACCGGAAACAAAGACTGACGCATTTCTCTTGCCATGTCCACTTCTAAGGCGCTCAAGCGAACAGACATTTCTCACGCTGATCTCTCTTCGTCTCTCTTCTGTCTTTCGGATTAGATCGTCTTCTGTCGCCCTTGTTGTCTTCTGTCCGTTTCTGGGAAATTCTGGCGGATAGTTAGGGCAGAGGTCACGTGCTCAAATTAATCCGAAGGCAAAACAAGGGTTCAAACACCGCTTCGAGGGCCAGATAAAAATGTAGAAATACACAAATTAAGCTGACATCGAGGAGGAGCATACGAGCAACTTAAAGAAATTAATCCTATTAATTTCTTTTTACAACAAAACATCTCATCTTTACAATAACACGTAAGTCTTTAAGAAAAGTTTATGGCAGTTTTGCCACTGATCTTGCAGCGTTTTGCCTTCAATAGGGTGTCAATCGTCACCGTATCATTATCAATCTGTAGTTGCTGTTATAAAGTCCGTGAGGCTTGACATGTGTTAAGAAAAACCCTTCAACTCCTCCAGGTTACGATTTTTAAAATATCGTTGAGATTTTAACGAGATTAGCCTGTCTAGCAATGCCTGTATAGCATTGAAGTCGTTTAGCACATAGCATGGCGACGCAAAGATTTCTTGCGAAAACACTTAGTTAAACATCGTGAAATTTTTAAACATTAATTAAACTAGGCCTATAAACTATGAAAATTTAAAACGTGTTAAAGAGTGTTGCGGACCCAAACAATCTGGTCTATGGCCCAATTTTGCTCGCGGACCAAGAGGCTGCGACCATTCATTTAGGGAGTCCTATATATACGAAAAGAAACTAAATTGCCGCGGGGTTATCACAAGAACTGTTTGCGTAAATAAAGACCGCTTATTCCGATGTGGGTCAAGCCGGGTTCACTAACACACTCACGAGCCTAGAGGTCGGCAGGGGCAGTCCATGACGTGGATCTTCTGCTCGCACTTGAGTTTTGCATTCGGTGTTTTCTTGTCGTTAGCATCTTCAATCTAGTCCAGGCCACGCACAGCTGTTTATTTGCTACATGCTACGTGCTAGCTTTAGACTCAATTATCAGCCAAATAAATTGGTCAGAGACATTTGAGGTAAAGACAGTAGGTCTAATAGCCCAAGTTGATTTCAGTTGTCTCAGCTCTCTGGGAAAGAAACTTTTAAAAGCGTCGCTCATCTTTGAAGCCATCTCAATGCGGGCTTGTATAGGCCTACTTGTGGAATTTAGCGTGATAATAATTATAGTCAACCCACAGTAGGCCTACTACACACATCATAGATGTTCAGAGGACGCTGTGAAGAATTGGCTATTAAATCGAGCATTCCCGTAATTTATAGTGGATCTAACACATCTGAAATGAGCGTGAGGAAATGCCGGTTCGCAAACTTATGGCGATTGATAGACTGAATCGCGGGCTATAACACGGTCATTAGGCCCCTAAAGGAGGGACCTAAAGCGGCGAGGTATCCATTCAAACAGGCAGCCGTGGTGAAGGATCTCACCCGCTCAGTTCATTTAAAAATGAGCAGGATTGAGGCCATACGGTTGCTATAGAAAAACGTGTGCATTTAAATGTGATCTGAACCACTTCAAACCCATGTTACACGTACATGTATATTTGTTTTAATTAATGCATGCACTATATGTCGTGTGATAGAACGCCATTTCCACCATCGACGTCGATTATCAGCAATCTCTGTGTTTCGAGATGTCTGAAAAGACTCCAGAGAACGGGGGAATCCCCATGTCAACCGGAAGTACTGAGACTACGACGACCTCTCGAGGAGGGAGACTGGCCAGCCGACCAACAGCCAACCACAACTCATCCAAGGACGGCTTCGAAAGGCAGTACCAGCGGATACTGCAGAAGGTCTACCAGAGCCTCGAGCAGAACGAGATGCGCCTGGCCAAGCAGGACCGGAAGAACGTCATCAAAGAGGAGTGGCAACAGGTGGCGCTAGTCGTCGACCGATCTCTGTTCCTCATTTTTATTGTTACAACCTTAGCAATAACGTTTGGTATTGTCATTCAGGCACCGCACTTTAAGGAGTTTCTGCTCGGACCAAGTGCGTACGAAGAGAGTTTCAATAAAACACTTTGAAGACTTTCTCTCTGCGATTCTATTCAGGACGCAAGAGATCTGCTCTTTAGGCAGTTGTGAACTCGTATAAAATAATGTATTAGTAGCGCACAAAAAGCAGGTCCCGGTCAATGTAATGTAATGTAAATTTCCCACATTTGTCTGCGCCACTCAAAAGCCACGTCAAGGAGACCGGCTTTTCACCGGTAGGCTACTGTATCAAATCAAGTCCGCTATAGCCAGGTAAAGGTTGTGCGGCCCCAATGGCCGCAAAAATTGGGTCCATGGTCTTTGGTTAACCTTTTTATTTTTACATTGTGGTTGGTTGTAAGCTGGCTTTAGTAAGGTAAGTGAATGTCAACTGTCGAATTAAGGTTGTCTAACGGCTAAGCTTAGGAGAGTCTTTTGCATGGATCTAAATGGGCCTAACTACCATTTAACAGTAACAAGCATCGCATCGCCAACCCCTGTCAGGGCCACGTTGGCTGCAGTTGCCCATGGCAGTTAGTGTAATGAATGATCTTACGGTTCTTACCCTGACTAAAACTAAAGAGACCAGAAATATTTAAACCATTTCTATAAAATGTTACAGTTTGTCTAGGGGTATGAAACATTACCAACCGTCTCAGGTTCAACTTTATTTTTCTTACGCAACATTTACAGCGATAATAAGCGAACATATGCGAACAGTAAATGGACAGCCTCACGCGGCGACAAGAATCAGCGACACTATTGAAGAGAAAGACGCAAATGCAACTGGTTCAAACGGCGGCGCCAGACATTTTTTGTAGCCAGGGCATAACCAGAGCAATTATACAAGTAACCAGTGCAGGGGCGGTTGATGCCCCAAATAAATTATTGACAGGGCAAAATTTCTGGCAGAGCAACGACCAGGGCAAAGGCTTTTTAACCAGGGCATTTGCCCTGGCATGCCCTGGTGTAGTGCCGCCACTGGTTCAAACTAACAACAAGTCCAAGTCACCTTCAAAGGAAGACAAAATGTTAAACAAGTCGAGTGAACCAACAGTCGAGTTTCCGTCGAAAGTTGACTGTTGGCATAGATGTTCAGAGCCTCTGGACCAAGTTGCGTCGATAGAGTGGAGCGCTCGCAGTACACGGTGACGCTGCCGCCGAGCAGTCCCTCATTGGTAGAGAATGACTCAAGTCCGGCTAATTATTCGAGGCGCCAGGTGCACGTAGAGCAGGCATTCGTAGCATGTCTGTCGGTAGATTGAAGCACCACCTGCAGTGACTAATGGTCGAGGTCACTTCAATGTCGATCCGCGTCGGTAGTCCTTCGCCGAGACGAAACTTAGAGGAGGTGAACGCGGTCGGTGTAATCCAGACTCGATTGCATATCAGAAGGCATGAGCCTGATGCAGTCCGGTAGACCAAGTCGACTCGCGAATAACTACCTTCTAAACGTACAAAATCCTAGGCAGAAACGACACTAAGCCCGCTACCCAAACGTGTCACCGTTAAACTTCATCATATTCGAAACTACTTAGGAAATTCTGCATTAGGCCTATATTCGAAAAAATAATCCGTTGAAATGAGGCAGAAGTCTATCAAGGACCGACATGGCCGCCGTTGGCCGACGACATTCGAAAAGCATATGCATTGTAGACCCTATCTATGCCCATTGCCCATGAGTCATGACCTCATGACCTCCTGCGTGGTTTCGTCGTAATCGTAATCTCCAAACTTCTAAAGCGCCACTCGAAAGCCAAGCGCAGGGCACCAGCTTATTGACGAGCAAAGAGTCGAGTCACAGAGGTTGTCCAAAAGGGTAGGGGGCCGTCCATAAATGACGTCACGCACCTAGGGGAGGGGGGCCGGAAATTTGTGACGATGTGTGACATGGGGGTGGGGGTCTGAGATGTGTGACGTCACATCAGCTCTGTGTAATTAAATTTAACATATAACAACAATTTAGTTTTAATAATGACAGCACTAATTTTGAGTATTAAATTTTCATAATTTTTTGATTATTTTAATGTATACGGGCACCATTATTAATAATTTTCTAATTATTTCAATATTTGGTCACCGTTAAATTTTAAAATATTCATGCTTTCCCTATTTGTTCCATGAAGGAGCATTTTGCTTCGCCATGGAAATTTGGTTTTAGGGGGGGTCAGAGCTTTGTGACGTCATTTTCAGAGGGGTGTTACTTTTTGTGACGAAGTGTGACGAGGGGGGGGGGGTTAAAAATTGGCCAAAATTGCGTGACGTTATTTATGGACGGCCCCTAGGCTACCGGGTAGTCGGAAGGATGTCTGAGTCGGGTTGCCAGAGGGTAGAGGGGCAGAGGCGGGTGGCGTTAAGTCGGGTCGAGGACTCGAGGGATATATAGTATGAGAGTAGTTTTTATTATAACTCTACCCAGTTGGCCTTCGCTGTAACTTTTGCACCCATAAGAGCAATGTATGAAGTATAAAACCTTCAAGTTGCCATTTACTCGACGTGCACAGAGTGCGCTCAGTGTGAACGACATTCAATGCGGTAACCCCGGCCGTCGCCAAATTCCTAATTCTAATGCGGAATGACAGGGCCAATGAATGACAGGCCCAGGACGTTACATCAACCCACGAATGCAACGCGACGTGTTCTAACGATTGATGTTCCGAACTTCCCAGACATTAGTCTATTTTTCCGTAAACTTTTCATCACTGGTAATTGATGTTGGATGTCTGGTGTGAAAGATATGACATTTTCCACTCAGTGCATCTCTTTCATTTTGTCAACAGTGTCCAACACTAATATAAGTAGGCTACATGTGAATGCCTTTGAGTTTGCTCACAGGGCTAATTTAAATCTGTCTATAGGTTGATGATAGATCTAGCCAAATATGAAATATGGGCTGTTATGTGGATCACGGCGTAATTTAGAGAGATGATCGAATTATGTAACTGCCACAGATATAGGCTACTAGCGACATCTAGCACCAATACTGGAAATGCAAGAACAGCAAACAGCTGCAGATCACAAGTAGGCCTATCAATCGTTATGCGCATAATGCGCTCTGATCTGTGTAATATAAGCTAACAAACATCAGTGTCTCATAAACGACATGTTAGGGACACGGCTGCCAGCATGTCCATAGGCATTCGATGGTACCTATAATGGGTTCTGCATTAGTCCCAGTTTGGCAGTTTGGAATATGGGTTCTATATGACATGGGCTCCATGTGAGCATGATGGTTCGTTTTCTCCAGCACTCTGCCAAATTAAGGCTCCTGTGCGTGGTTCAGTTGCAATCAGAAGACAATTAAACACAATCCATATAGGTTCAGCGGAAATGCCACGATTCAAACGTTCACCGTTCAGGTGTTCTGTAGGGTTAATTGGATCAGTATGTCTAGACATGTATACGGTTCATTATTGGTTCAGTGGGCCTATACGATACTCATTCATTCACTCCGGAGATTTATATAGCGCCTCTTCAAGAAGCCTACTCAGAGGCGCTCCCAGCCCAGCCACGGCCAAAGAGAAAGGACTTTAGCAGTTCGTAGAAAGCAGGCCAATTATTCCGGGGCAGTAAGCGCAGCGTAAGCGAGAGCCCATTCCAAGTGGAGGGGCCAACAACCGAGAAGGCTCGAGGAGCGGGCCCGAGGGACCAATAGGCTAGCTCCCCCTTAGCCGAAGAGCGCAGAGCTCCACGACAGGCTAAGTCGGAAACCGGGCGACAGAGATCAGATTAGTAGGACGGAGCACTACCAGTGAGACACCGCCAGACAAGTGCTGCTATCCTACAGTATTATCTTCAGGGCCTCCTAAGCACTCAGTCTTTTTGGTAGTTTAGATGTGCTCATTGTTGCTCAACAATATAGCAACAAAGTCATATAAGCGATTTGAGAAAATATAATATTTAAAAAGTTATGCAACAAATATTGGCAGGGGGTCTGGCCAGACCCCCCCCTTGTTCGGATGAGGGTTAAGCCAGATGGGTGACCTGCAAGAACCGAGGAACAGTGGTCAATTCTGCTGGTGACGAAGGCGTGGACAAGTACCACAGCATGCATCATGGGAGAGCCTGAGAGGACCGCAGGACAACACGCAACTGACGGAGCTGGTAGTAACAGCTTCGTGTGACCAGGTTGACGTGCTGGGGAAGAATAAGTTCTTGATCAAGTGTCACCCCAAGGTCACGAACAGTAAGCGAAAAAGCAATATGGGGGAAGGTCTCGGCCAACAGGTGTAGGTCAACACCAGCCAGCTGTCTGCAACCAACTAGCCAAATGAACTGGGTTTTGGATGGATTCAAAAGCAAGCGATTTGAGGCCATCCAATCAGAAAGGGCATCAATGGCACGGCACATCAGCCTAACAGAGGCCACTGCATCAACTGCACGGCAGTGGACGTATGCTTGTATGTCGTCAGCATATAGTTGGCATGTCGTCAGCATATAGCTGGATGCCATAATAATATATCACTATAGGTCCACTGCAATACAATTTGCGTGAATAACACAACAATATAATTTATATTAATTAGAATTAACGATAATTGTATACTACATTAGTTACTATTACATTTTGCCAACTATCATGCAGCGGTTCTGCATGGGAGGCACTGCGGATCTCTATTTATGCCTTCAATTTATCTCTCTCCAGTCTGCAATTATGTACGTGTCAATGACAATACAGTCTTTCCAGAGTTACACTTCCGTAACCAGCATGGATATAATTATTCTTCTTCCAGCCAATTTACCAACAAATGAAACATCAAAATATATCAAATTGAAATATTTTAACGTCCTCTTCACAGTCAGTTGTATTAAAAAAATTCTTTATATCCTTTGCAAAGTAAATATGAAAAATTGCCACGATTTAATGTATAATAATAAATTTAAATAAACTCGAAATTCACAGCCAACACAGTACGCATATCAATATCACAGACATATTAAAGTATAAAATAGGAGATTCAATAAAAGTCATTGACTGCTTGGTCAAAAACAGCAGATGCAACACGAATAAAAATCCAACACCTTGGTAACAGCATCCAAATGAAACGGTCCTTACAAGGTCATGATACTAAACCTTCAAGTAACAAATGAGATGGTTAAATCTCTGGGAGTTGACTCTAGTTGAATGTTATTACTTCTCCTTGAGATGATTTGATAGCCAATCAAGGCCTTCATACAATCCACTGCCGTTTGTTGCACAGGATCCTTGTATGTACCAGGTTCGCTCCTGTAAAGAGTGTAGACCAAGCTTATCCGTAAGTTCTGCAGTATTCATAGCATTTGGCAGATCCTGTAATAGCAATGATGGTAAACCACATCATCAGTAGCTGTCTTAGACATTGTCATGCTTTTAAGATAACCATGCTTTTAAGATAATGACGCTTTGAAGATAACAAAGCTTATAAAGATAACCATGCTTTTACGATAACCACGTTTTTATGATACCCATGCCTTAAGAAACATGCTTTTAAGATAACCACACACTCTAAGATAACAATGCTTTAAAGAAGATCATGCTTTCAAGGCAACCATTCCTTTTAAAAAGAACCATGCTCTTAAGATAACAATGTATTTAAGATAAAGATGCTTTTAAGACAATGCTTTCAAGATAACCAAGCTTCTAAGATTGTCATGTTTTTAAGACACTGCTTTTAAGATAACCATGCTTTTAGGATAATCTTCCTGTTAAGATAACCATGCTTCTAGTCTACTCATAAGATTTCTACAGCACGATCATCGTACTAAGCAAGGCATCAGTTGATAGCAACATTTAAAATGAACTGCTATCATAATCGTTCAGACAGATCCGGACCCAAGAGAGGGAAGAATGTAAGCTATGGTAGGTTAGAGAGCGAAGTGAATCACTGAACTGGGCAGTTAATTGGGAAACTCTAGAATAGTCACTGAGAAGGCCAAATAGCCCAGCATCAGTCTAGTTCAAGGAAATTACAAGATTCAGTTTTTAATGATGGAAGCTGGTACTGCATCTGAAATTTATTCAGTGTCCTATAAGCAGTGACACCTGTTCAGAAATTAATTCTATTCTTCACTATAGAGATTGATCACAAGGCTAATATGATCATGAATAGTCTGAATAGCTGCATTCTTGTTGCACTGTCTATATGCTGACTTCATGTCTAATACAAGTCGTTAAAGAAGCCGTTGTGTGCTACAGAAAATTACATAATTATGAGAAATTGAGTTTAAGTATGTGATCAACTATACAACTGGAAAGCATGGTCCTCAAGCTAATATTTCTGACACAACTGTAGTACAGCAAATAGACAATTTAATTTTAGTAGCAATATGGTTTGGTTCTGATGCCAAAAATGGTTGCTTTGTGCATTAGACACCAATACAATAGTATTCAATAATTAATAACAATCTACATGTACTGACTTTTGCATCACTGTCTGACATCACAATGCACAAGGTGTCTCTTGTAGCAACGTTTGAACATTTACTTCAATAAGAACAGCTTATATTTAACTTCAATCAAGCAAACATTTGAAATTTGAATTCAGAGATAAAAGACTTTAAACCACATAAATTAATTTGACTACTGAAAAAAATCCATTTTTCCACTTCTAAACAACAGATTACATAGTTGAAAGCAAGTTCCAATTGAATGGATTTAATAAGAGCAAGTAAAGATGTCTGACTTCATGGCTACCTGTTTGTTTGCAAAGACAACAACTACAACATCTCGCAGCTTCTCTTCTTTCAAAATCGTCATCAGTTCTCCTTTTGCCTCATCAATGCGTTCTCTGTCACTGCTATCCACGACAAATATCAAACCTAGTCACAAAAAATATCTACAGTTACAAAAAGCCAAATAATATACAAATTCTAGACACTACCTATTTAGAACCCTTGCTTATTATTTCTTTCCAAGTAAATTTTAAAATAATTAACTTTTTATAACTAAAATCAATATGGTGATACACGCTTATTTCTATTACATATGTAAACTTGATGCTATTCATTAGTAATATTTGATGTAGAAAATTAATGTAACTTATTTAACTTAATGTAACTTATTTAATGTAACTTATAACAGTTTTCTGACTTCTTACTGTATCTCATAATGAATAGATTTCTCATTTCTTACCAATTGATTGCTGTAGATTTTGTATGCACCGAAGCCCAAATTTTGTGTAATTCAGCCTTTTAGAGTTACTAGCCTATCGCACAGCTGTGAAACAAGTAAATGAACAAGAAGTAATAAAGCCACAGCAAAATTTATTTTATAAAAACTCGACTAAATGTAAAAAGTGTTAATGCCATGAAATCTTGAACATTGTCGAGGTAAAATCTCCAAAGCGGTCGAATTTTGTCCTGTCCTCCAACATCACACACAGTAAACTTAATGTTCTTGAATTCTACAGTTTCCATGTTGAAACCTGTTTGTAACATAATGTAGCTCCCAATCAATGCCATCCAAACACTTCCATACTCATATTATTCATATACCAGAAAAGTTAAAACAGTCACAATTAGACAGTAGAAATTAATGGAATACAAGGTAACAGAAAACTGATAACCAGAGAGTAGATAACGAGACAATTCAGTATGTAAATCTAGAGGCTAAAGTGTAGACACAAGGATAATTATTGGAAATCAATTAGGTCAGGGTCTTCCCTGGGGTAGAGTTAAAACCGATGTCCGCTGATTTAAGAGCAGAACCACTTTGGTTCATGGAGAGTTGAACACCCTACAGCATATCCATCCCTGAAAACCGAGAGAGTAGTATACAATGCATGGCACCAATAAAAATGAGGGACTATCATGTGGGCTAAACAGGGCAATTTATCCAGGACTCGCAGAAAGAAGGTGGCTGAGATTTTGAAAGAGGTTTTATGTATTAATTAGTAACATTCATTTATTTATCAAACTGCTTTGCATTACAGTGTTCAAGCTTAAAATGTTACATTTGGAGAAGTTGGCAGCTTAATAAGCTTGCATGACTTTCAAATTGAGTATACATTAAATCAGTAGTTTTATGATGCACATACTTCAAAACTGGGGTCTCATATTTGCAATGAACCAGGCATCTGAATCTCTAAATGGTCATGTATACAAACATAGTCAGTCTCAAAATCCTAGGAAGCCTTCTCTAGATCAACTTGGAATGACTAAGATCATCCAATTCAATTTTAAATATTTTTCCAACATTTTTGACGCATTCTCAATTATAACACGGAATTCTAAAACTAACCGATAGTAGGAGTTGTTGTAACAATTTCACCAAGTTTCAGTTTGTAGAGGATTGTAGTTTTGCCAGCTGCATCAAGACCAACCATGTGTATTCTCACCTCTTTCTTCCAAATAAAACTTTGAAATAAACTTAGAAGATTTCCCATTTTGATTTAAGCTGAAACAGAAATAATCGAGAAAGTTATAAAATTATCTCAACAGGTGCTGGTATAAGAGCTGCACAAAATGTCAGTTGACGGCATAGAATGCAACGATTCTCCTAAAATTTCTGATGTCCAACAAATCACAACTAGAACAGATAAGAATAAAGGATATTTTCAATCAAATAATTCTTAAGAAGTGCTCATGTTAAATTAGCCACATAGCAGGGTTCATATTATTTTTCATCCACATCTCTCCTTCTGAAGCGACAATTTCAACCTCTCGTGCTCCTGCTTCATGCACATTCATGACCACAAGCCCATGCTCATCTTCAAAACTGCATCCACCATTGCTACCTCGATTGTATATTCAAAGCTCGATTAATGCAATTCCCTTTACCACAACCTCGAATCCACAGAACTGAAGTGTCTGCAACCTATCCAAAACTTAATAGCCAGAGCTGTCATCAAACAGGCCCAAGCATCATCATATCATTCCGATCCTCAAATAACTCCATTGGCTAAAATTCCCAGAGCAAATTCATTCAAAGTCTTATCACTAACCTGAAACTCCCTAAAATATTCCCAGCCCATATATCTTAGCGAACTCTTTTATCGTCTAGCCAACCCGCTCTACCCAATCATCCTCTTGTCTCAGTCTCTCTCAATCCCCAGTCACTACTCATCTTAATATCCAACACTGCACCACGTCTCTGGAACGATCTACCTCCTGAACTCCGCACTTTTTCGTTTCTTCCAGCATCATTGACAACCACCCACCATCACCTCCCTCAGGCTCTTCTATCCAACACCCTCGGGTTTTTCACTCAAAATACCCTGACTCAAATGATCCTCCACTTTCCAATTCTACACTTTCGAATTACCCTTTTGGACAACCCCTGTGACTCAATGCAGTGCTCCTGAATAAACGGATGTCCTGGGCTTGACTTTCGAATGGCGCTTTTAGAACTTTGGAGTCATGGGCGTATATAGGGGGAGTTTTAGGGGTTAAAAACCCTCGAAAAAAGTTTCATAAAAAGTTTTTAGACGCTTTTACATGCGCAATACAAAAAGCTGAACTTTTGCGACCATTTCCAATGGAAAAACCCCCGAAATCTTAAAAAGCCCTCCGAAATGTTTTTCTCCCTACGCCCATGTTTGGAGTTTACAGTAAAAGGCATTTAAAGCAATAATTAACATACTCTTCCTCGACTGCTTTCTTAACTCTCCAGTGAATTCGATAAAGAGGTTCGCCAACAGACTACAATTTACCATACACGGAACTTGACGGAAGTGATTGAACCGATTTTCAGAGCTTTCTTATTACGTTACCGGTAACGCATCTACTTTTAACCTGAGATGTTTATGAAAAAGAATACCTCACGAAGCGCCAAGCGTAATGCAACTTTACATGTGCTGTTCTTCAGACGCAGGATATTTATAGCAAAATACTGCTAGCTGGCCATGTGACGACGTCCCCATTGTAACGATGGCCATATTTCCGTCAGCTTTGACACATGCATCTACGGATGCGTCACAGAGTTTCATAATATCGCTCGTTTACGTCTGGTTTACGCAGCACCATGGTGGCGGAACTGTGCGCTATCATAATAATTATATTAAATTACTTGCTCTATAATTATCCGCTGTAGACAGTCTTAAAAGATAATCCCTTTGGCGGATAGACCGTCACATTTCAGATCAAGATGTTCCTTTTAGATTCAAAACATTTGGATGCAAAAGAAACTTCCTGATTTATTTGATTCTTTGACGACTGTTATTTTATCGTGGCTTTTGTACCAGCGTGTCGTTTGCAAATCAAACTCCGACGTAGGCCTACTCTTCCAGTCAAATATTAGTAGTTTCAGTTTAAGGACACTGTGTTATAGGCCTAATAACAAAGATCATTAGCTTCGCCATCCTCCTTCATCCAGGCTTGGGACT
Source organism: Aporrectodea caliginosa (assembly GCA_020284085.1). Lineage (NCBI taxonomy): Eukaryota > Metazoa > Annelida > Clitellata > Crassiclitellata > Lumbricidae > Aporrectodea > Aporrectodea caliginosa. Next base: position 1,249,007 of record JACEVL010000130.1, on the reverse strand, counting down.
GGCACTGACAGAGTAGGCCTACGATCAGTGGCGGAGTTTGATTCAGTCAAATTATTATTCATGTCTAATCGCCGGACTTTGTGACACGTTTGTGTGAGGAGAATGTGAGCCATTTAAGATTTATAGTTTTTTCCAAATGAAAATTTGGTTTTCTGTGTTTTTTGTTTTAAGATTTTCCTATTTCGGATCATAAAACTCATAAGAATGCCATGAATACGGTTTAAATTAATCAGATGTATGATTGAAATTAACTATTACAGTAGAACCGTAGAACGTCATGTAACTAAATTAACAAAGACGATAGGCTTGCAACAATTATTGCCAAGAGAGTTGAAGAATTTATAGGCCTAATTTTTAAAAATGTGGTTTTTAAACCAAAAACCAAACCTTTTGCAGTCCTGTATGCTTTTGAGAGCAGTGAAGTGATAGATCCAGAAGTCAAGATATAAAAATAATATCCAGGAAATCAAAAGCTCTTATGTTTTAAAAAAACAGTAAAAACTACTTGCTATCAAGCTCTTAGCATTAATTTTGTGCTGACAGTTGAGACATTGTGTATGTGTGTAAAGCATCCTAGAAGTAGCTTGCTACTGACGATGCTCTAGAAATTGTCGTATTTACAATTACAATTTACAACATCATATAGGCTAGCGCAGAGGCTGCCTCGCAGTAGATATTCTGAAGCGGCGCTATATAAATGTTCAATTAAATTACAATTACATATATTCCTACTAGAACACAATGGCATGTATATACTGTATAGCACAATATAATTCGTATTAATTAGAAATTAATAATATTGTATACTTTATTAGTTATTGTTATATTAAGGTCATTTTGCGAACTATCACTCAAGGCACTGAAAACAATGTTGTTCTCTGCATATGCCTTTAATTTATCTGTCTCCAGTCTGCCACTAAGCGTTAATGACAAAATACTTTTCCAGAATAACATTTCCGTAACCTGCATGGAGACAATTATTCTTCTTACACCCAGTTTACCAACAATTGAAACATCACAATATATATGAAATCAAAATCTTATAACTTAATTTTCACAGTCAATTGTAATAAGAAAACTCTTTATTTCCTTTGCACAGCAAATGTAAAAATTCCCAAGAACTAAACAAGTATAATAATTTATAAAAAAAGTAAACTACAAATCTACAGTCAACACAGTACACTTATCAATATCACAGACCAATTAGAGTTCAAGATGACAGATTTATCATAGAAGTCATGTACTGCTTGGTGAAAAATAGCAGATGCAACACAATTAAAACTACAACACCTTCGAAGCAGCCACCAAATGAAACGGTCCTTACAAGGTCATGATACTAAACCTTCAAGTAACAAATGAGAACGTTAAAATCTCTGGGAATTGACTCTAGTTGAATGTCACTAATTCTTCTTGAGCTGAGTTGATAGCCAATCAAGGCCTTCATACAATCCACTGCCGTTTGTTGCACAGGATCCTTGTATGTACCAGGTTCGCTGTCGTAAAGAGTGTAGACCAAGCTTATCCGTAAGTTCTGCAGTATTCATAGCATTTGGCAGATCCTGTAATAGCAATGATGGTAAACCACATCATCAGTATATAAAAACTCCTTAATAATAATAATAATAATAATAATAATCAGTAGCTGTCTCAGACAGGTCAAGCTTTTAAGATAACCACACATTTAAGATAACCATGCTTTTAAGATAACCATGCTTTCGAAATAGCCATGCCTTTAATATAACCTTGTTGTTAAGATAACCATGCTTTTAAGATAACCATGCTTTTAAGACAACCATGCTTTTAAGATAACCACACATTTAAGATAACCATGCTTTTAAGATAACCATGCTTTCAAAATAGCCATGCCTTTAATATAACCTTGTTGTTAAGATAACCATGCTTTTAAGATAACCATGCTTTTAAGACAACCATGCTTTTAAGATAACCACACATTTAAGATAACCATGCTTTTAAGATAACCATGCTTTCGAAATAGCCATGCCTTTAATATAACCTTGTTGTTAAGATAACCATGCTTTTAAGATAACCATGCTTTTAAGACAACCATGCTTTTAAGATAACCACACATTTAAGATAACCATGCTTTTAAGATAACCATGCCTTCGAAATAGCCATGCCTTTAATATAACCTTGTTGTTAAGATAACCATGCTTTTAAGATAACCATGCTTTTAAGACAACCATGCTTTTAAGATAACCATGCCTTTAATCTACTCAGTAGTCTTCTGTAGTGCCGTCATCCTAATACACCACAAGGCGTCAGTTGATTGTTACATTTAAAATTAACTGCAGTTATAATTGTTGTGACAGATCCAGACCCAAGACGTCAGAGATGTAGGAATGCATGCCATGATGGGTTCGAAAATTCAGTGAATCTTAAGTCTTGATCTAAATGAATGAACTCGGAAGTCAATTGAGAAACCCTGGTATACCGTTAGTCACTGAAAAAGCCTGTAGCCCAGCATCATTTTAGTTCATGGTACTACAAGAATTTAGTTTTAAATGGTAGAAGCTGGTACTGTGTGTTAAATTAATTCAGTGTCTTATAAGCAGTGACACCTGTTTAGAATCAATTTGATTCTCCACTATAAAGATTTTATAACAAGGGAACTATGACCATGGATACTCTGAAGTAATACTAGCACAGATGCATTCATATTGCAGTGTCCATGTGCTGACTTCATGTCTAATACAAGTTGTTAAAGAAGCTGTTGAGTGTTACAGAAAATTAAATAACATAATTACGAGAGATTGACTTTAAGTATGAGATCAACAATACATCTGGAAAGCATGGTCTTTGACCGTCTTTCAGCTACTGTATCTATCACAACTGCAGTACAGCAGATAGACAACCTAATTTTAGTAGCAATATTATAAATTATCATCTAATTAATCTAATTTATGGCTCAGTTTTGATGCCATCACCTACATAATTGAAGTCAATATTTAATTAATAACAATACTTATCGACTTTTCCATCAGTCATCACTATGCACAAGGCATCAATTCTGGCAACGCTTTAATCGTTTGTTCAGCATGAACAGCCTAACTTTAATTTCAATCAAGCACACATTTGAAATTTGAATTCAAAGATAAAAGACTTTACACCACACAATTAATTTGACTACTAAATGAAATCCATTTGCACATTTCTAAACAACAGATCACATAGTTGTAAGCACATTCCAATTGAATGGCTTTAATAAGAGCCTTATCATCTAATTAATCTAAGCAAAGATGACTGAATTCAGATGGCTACCTGTTTGTTTGCAAAGACAACAATTACAGCATCTCTCAGTGCATCGTCTGCCAACATCCTCATCAGTTCATCTCTTGCCTCATCAATACGTTCTCTGTCACTGCTATCCACGACAAATATCAAACCTAGCAACAAAAACTATCTACAGTCACAAAAAGCCAAATAATATACAGATTCTATGCACTACATATTTTGAACCAATGCTCACAATTTCCTTCGAAGTAAATTTAAAAAATATTGACTTTTTATAACTAAAATAAATATGATGGTCATTAAGCTAATGTTTCTATTACAACTGCAGTACAACAAAAAACAATTTATCAAACATAAGTTTTCACATGTAAACTTGATGCTATTCATTGGCAAACTTTGATGCAGAAAATAACCATAACTGATAATAGTTTTCTGACTTCTTGCTGTATCTCATATGATTGTTGTAGATTTTGTATTCACTCAATACAAGTCCAAAGTTTGTGCAAAACAGTATTAGGCCTATGAGAATTAATATTGATAGAGCTACAAAACAAGTAAATGAACAGATAAAGCCACAGTTAATTTGTTTATAAAAAAACTTGACAACAGCTAAAAAAGTTTTAATGCCATGAAACCTTGAGTGTTCTGGAAGTAAGGCTTCCACAGCGGTCTAATTTTGTCCTGCCCTCCGACATCCCACACGGTAAAATTTATGTTCTTGTATTCTAAAGTCTCCACATTGAAACCTGTTAATAACAAAATGTTACTCCCAATCAATGACTTAAAACCACTTCCATACTCATAATATTCATGCACAAAGAAGGTTAAGACAGTCAGAATTAGACAGTAGAAATTAATGGAATACAAAGTAACAGAAAACTGATAACAGTCGCCCGGACACTACATCACGAGTCAAATCAGTATGCAAAACCACAGGCCTGCTAGAGCATTGACACAATGATAATTAGTGGAACTCATTTGGGTTAGGTTCATCCCTGAGGTGGCATTAAAGCCAATGTTGGATGATTTAAGAGCAAAGGTAATTCATTCATTCATACCGAACATTTGTATAGCGCCCCTTCAAGGAAACTACTCAGAGGCTCCCGACTCCAGCACGGCCAAAAAGAACGGTTTTAAGGTGAGAAAAGAACGTGGGAGAGAAGGTCCTAGGAACAAGGCGAAGCTCCAGAGGAAGGCCATTCCAGGTCGAGGGCCCCCCACCGAGAAAGCGCGATTCTGCATAGTGGAGGTTCGAGCAAAAGGGACAAGTAGGAGTGCCTGTTCAGATGAGCCGAGGGATCGAGAGCCCCTAGCACTAAGGACAGGACAGCAGAGCTCACGAAGATAGGCAGGAGCGAAACCTAGTAAGCAGCGCCAGACTAGGGCAGCTGTTCTGTACGCAATCCGCTGCTCAGAGGGGAGCCAGTGGAGAACGTCGAGCATGTATCCAGAGATATGGTCATATTTTGGTATGCGGCCAATAAGGCGGGCAGCAGAACGCAGGATCCGATCCAAGCACCCCAGTCGAACAGCCGGGAGGCCAGCATAAAGTGAACAACAGTAATCAAGTCTGGTTGTGACAAAGGCATGGACAAGAGTGGAAGCAGCAGTAGCAGTGAGTGAGCGGGCGACAGTGCGAAGCTGACGCAATTGGTAGAAGCAGTCACGGCTAAGGTGGGACATTGGGTCATGGGCAATTGGATCCATACAACCTCCTCAGCACATTCATCCCTGTATACTGACAGAAGAGTATTATACACATCAACAATCAACATGAGGGCCTATCATGCGGGTTCAGCAGGGCAATTTATCCGGGACTCACAGAAAGAAGATGGCTCAGATTTCGAAAAAGGTTTCATGCATAAACTATTAACATTTATTTATATATTAAACTGCATTTTTTCACAGTATTCAAGCTCAACATGAAAGTTAAATTTGGCGGATTTGGTAGCATAACATGCTTGCATGACTCACACACTGCATACATTAAATCAGTAGGTTGATGGTGCACATACGGTACTTCAAAACTGCGATCTCATATTTGCAGTGACCCAGGCTTGTCTGAATCTCTTAAAGGCCATGTTTACAAACATAAAATTATATTAAGTCTCAAAATCCTAAGCAGCCTTTTTTCAGATCATAATTATTGGAATGACTATTCAATGACTATTCAATCCTATTCAATTAAATATATTTTTCAACATTTTAGACTCATTCTCAATTATAACATGAAATTCTAAAACTCACCAATAGTAGGAATTGTTGTGACAATTTCGCCAAGTTTCAGTTTGTACAGGATTGTAGTTTTGCCAGCTGCATCAAGACCAACCATGAGTATTCTCATTTCTTTCATCGAAAAAAAACTTTGAAATAAACTTAGAAGATTTCCCATTTTGACGTCAGCTGAAACATAACAAAATCCACAAAATTAAATAATTCTCTCAACAAGTTGTGTTGGACTGAGAGCTGCACAATGTGTCAGTTGACGGGATAGAATTCAGCAACGGTTCTACCTAAATTTATGATGTCCAGTAAATCACAACTGGAACACATACCCATAAAAGGCTATTTTCAATCAAATAATTCTTAGGAGGCGAGTCAAAATAGCCATAGTATGACCTTGTTTCCGAAAATTGCGGATAGTCTACAGTAAAAAGCATTGAAAAAAATAATTAACCTACTATTCCTCGACTGTTTTCTTAACTCTCCAGTGACTTCAATAAGATGATGAAGTGGTTCGCCAATAGACTATAATTTACCATGAACGGAAGTGACTGAACCGATTTTCAGAGCTTTCTTGTTATGTTAACGCACCTACTGTTAACCTGAGACTTTATGAAGACGAATACCTTACTACGCGCCAAACGTAGTACACTTCACATGTGCTGTTCAAAGCGTTCAAAGACGCAGGCTATTTAAATAGCAAAATACTGCTCTCTGGCGATATGACGACGCCCCCATTGTAACGATGGCCATGTTTCCGTCAGCTTTAACACATGCATCTACGGACGCGTCACGAACAGTGCAACCACTCTCCATTTTCTGAAATCCCAAGCTCTTGCCAGAAAAATCCCAAGATTGGCCAAAAGTGTACCAAAAAATCCCAAGTTACCGACAAGGAAAAAGCTGTGATGAAATATGAAATGCGTTTTAACTTTTAACAATCACAATTATTCACAAAAATGCCTTGCTAAGAACTGGCAAAGCAAAACCGGAGCATTACATTGAATTAACTATGTTTACAAGTTACAATAATAATAAGCGTCTTTCAGACTAAACGAGTTTTTGTAATCTGATTCGCTGCCACTGTTGTAAAATACGGTAAAAACTAGTCTGTAGACCTTGGAAAAAATCCCAAGATTGCTAGGCCAAGTCCCCAGATCCCAAGTCGGACCCCTAAAATCCCAAGATCTTGGGGAAAATCCCAAGCAGTGGTCGCACTGGTCACGAAGTTTCATAATATCGCTCGTACACGCAGTACATGGTAGCAGAACGGTGCGCCATAATACATTTATTTATTTCAATCAATACAACTTGCATTTATAACGCGCCTTAATAAAACAAAGTCTTACTCAAAGGACGCGTTACAATGTACTTACTAATCATAGAACTTAGAAAAGAGATAAGTTTTAAGTTTAGATTTTAAAATATTAATTGAGGATGATCTTCGGATTAGTTCTGGTAGAGAGTTCCATTCAACTGGTGGAACTCAACTGCGCCATAATACATTTATTTATTTCAATCAATACAACTTGCATTTATAACGCGCCTTAATAAAACAAAGTCTTACTCAAAGGACGCGTTACAATGTACTTACTAATCATAGAACTTAGAAAAGAGATAAGTTTTAAGTTTAGATTTTAAAATATTAATTGAGGATGATCTTCGGATTAGTTCTGGTAGAGAGTTCCATTCAACTGGATCAATCATCTAGCGCCACAACAATTTTGCGAAGTGGTCTTGAACTATAACAGCCTTTTAGCACAGAATAGATAAAGCGTACGCTTTATCTATTCTGTGCTTTTAGGGATAGACTGTCATATTTCAGATGTAGATGCTTCTTTTAGATCTAAAACATTTGAATGCCAAAGATTATTTTAGACATTTCATTCTTTGACAACTGTTAATAATTCTGGAATTTACACTACAGTGTGTCATTTTAGTTTTACAAATCCAGGTCCGACTTTCTGTCAAAATTTTAGTCAGGCCCATCCATGCTGAGTTAACGATTTTGATTGCGGTGTGAGCAGTTTAAGTTTTACAGATTTTCAAGATTTTAAAGATAGTAATATTATTTCAAGATTTTTAAGATTTTCTGTCATACAATAATTAAATTTCAGTTGAGAAAAGTGTTAGGCATACAGTATAACGCAATAGCTAGAGGGTCGGCATTTTTCAAAACGGGCAGCGGGGAGTGATAGATCCAGTAGTCGAGATAATACAGGGTCATTTAATTACGTTTATTCGGTATACTCGCCCAAAAATGTTGACAACTTTGACTAAATGTCCTGTCTCAAATTCTGGAACTACGATTGCTCAACAACGTTCAGTGTCTTTTAATGTCGTGATAAGGACACATCTGCCAGCAAGCATGGTCCATGAGCATTAGATATGGGACCTACATGTATAATTTTTGGGCTCTGTATTGGTACCATCTTGTAATAGGCTATGGGTCCTATATGATATGGGTTCCATCCGAGCATTCTGGTTCGTTTTCTCCAGCACTCCGTCAAGTAAAGTCTCTAGTGCATGGTTCAGTCGCAATCAATAGACACTTGAACACAATCCAAAGGTTCAGCAGACATGACATTGTTCAAAAGGTTCAGGTGTTCTGTACGTTTAATTGGTTCATTACGCCTATATACAGTTCATTATTGGTTCAGTACGAATATACAATACTAGGCCTATATATATTACACTATAGGCCTACCAAAAATACAATGGCATGTATAACACAATATAATTTGTATTAATTATGAATCAATATAATTGTATACTATGTCAGCATTGTCAGCTCCTATTATATTAAGGTGATTTTGCTAACCACCAAGCAATGCACGGGAGACACTCTGGTTCACTACCGGCTACTTATGCCTTATATTTGTCTGTCTACCTAAGTGTTAACGACAAAACACCTTTCCAGTTACATTTCTGTAATCTGCATGGATATAATAATTCTTCTTACAGCCAATTAATCAACAACTGAAACATTACATATCAAATCAGAATATTTTAACTTCATTTTCACAGTGATTCTTTATTTCCTTTGCACAGCAAATATAAAAACTTGCCAAGAAATAAATAAGTATAAGAATTTATAACCAAATAAACTAGAAATTTACAGTCAAAACCAGTACACTTATCAATATCTCAGAATTATTGGATTATAAAATGACAGATTCATCATAAAAGTCATGGACTGCTTGATGAATAACAGCAGATGCAAGAGAATTAAAAACTCCAACACCTTGGTAGCAGCCACCAACTAAAACGGTCCTTACAAGGTCATGATACTAAGCCTTCAAGTATTAAATTCAAAATCTCTGGGAATTGACTCTAGTTGAATGATACTACTTCTTCTTGAGCTGAGTTGATAGCCAGTCAAGGCCTTCGTACAATCCACTGCCGTTTGTTGCACAGGTTCCTTGTATGTACCAGGTTCGCTCCCGTAAAGAGTGCAGACCAAGCTTATCCGTAAGTTCTGAAGTATTCATAGCATTTGGCAGATCCTGTAATAGCAATGATGGTAAACAACATCATCAGTCTCAGACAATGTCATGCTTTTAAGATAACCACACTTTTAAGAAAGCCACACTTTTCAGAAGTCCACGTTTTTAAACTAATGCTTTCAAGATAACCTTGATTTTAATCCACTCTGAACACTTCTATAGTGTTGCCATCCTAATCCACAAGTGAAACAGTTGATAGATAATTTAAAATGAACTGCAGTTATAATTGTTCAGACAGATCCAGACCCAAAAGGTTAGAGAGGCAAGAATGCATGCCATGATGGGTTAGAAAATTCAGTGAATTTTATTAAAGTCTTGACCTAAATGACTGAACTCGGCAGTTAATTGGGAAATACTGGAATAGTCACTGAAAAAGTGTGAGAGCTCAGCCCCATTTTAGTTCATGGTAGCCTACTAAAAGAATTTGGTTTTTAATGATAGCGGCAGGTACTGCATCTTACATTATTCAGTGTCTTATAAGCAGTGAGCTCTGTTCAGAAATTAATTTGATTCTTCACTAAACAGATTTGATCACAATGCTAATATGATCATGAACTGTATAGACTTTTTAAATTTATTTTTCCTGACATTGCTATTTATGTATACTCGACCGTCACCCCTCTGCTAACATGGCACACTGGTATCCCTAACTTAGCGGGACTTCAGTCCCTTCTGGGTACATGATTATTTCTCTCAAAATAAATATTCCAATCATGTGATCTGACTGTTTTAAATTTCCAAACTTATGATTGGTGATTAATGATTATTCTGGATCATTATCTGTAAACTATTTTCTGGAAACAATAAAAGGATTGACTGATTGATCTGAAGTAATAGTAGCATACTGCATTCATGTTGCAGTGTCCATGCTCTGACTTCATGTCTCATACAAGTCGTTAAAGAAGCCGTTGTGTGTTACAGAAAATTACATTATTATGAGATTGCAATTTAGTACGCGCTGAACTATATCGAAAGCATAGTCACAAATTCAGTACAGCAAATAGACAGCTTAATTTTAGTAGCAATATTATCTAATCCAATTAAACTAATTTATGACTTTGTTTTGACACCATAACTTACAAAGTAGAAGTAAATAATAAATAACAATACTTATTGACTTTTGCATCACTGTCATCATAATGAACATGGTATCAATTCTGGCAACGCTTTAATAATTTTTAATATGAACAGCTTATATTTAATATGAATAAAGCACACAGTTGAAATAAGAGATAAAAGGCTTTATACCATACAAATTTATTTGATTACCGAATGAATTCCATTTGCACACTTCTAAACAACAGATGACATGGCTGTATGCAAGTTCCAGCTGAGTGGCTTTAGTAAGAACAAGCAAAGATGACTGAATTCAGATGGCTACCTGCTTGTTTGCAAAGACAACAATTACAGCATCTTGCAGCTCCTCTTCTGCCAACAATCTCATCAGTTCTTCTCTTGCCTCATCAATGCGTTCTCTGTCATTGCTATCCACGACAAATATCAAACCTAACAACAACAAAATCTACAGTCACAAAAAGCGAGATAGTATACAAATTCTAGGCACTACATATTTAGAACCAACGCTTATTATTTCCTTCCAAGTAAATTAAAAAAATTAAGTTTTTTTATAACTAAGATCAATGTGATGGTCTTCAACACTTTAACGACGCGCTGCATTGTTTCCCAGTTGCTTTTAGTACACTCTTGTCATTAAAGTGTTAAGCTAATGTTGCAACATATCTGTAGTACAGCAAATAAACAACTTTATACACACTTATTGTCATTGCACATGTAAACTTGATCCTAGTCATTAGCAATACTTGAGCAGAAAATAAACGTAACCTAGGTATACTATTTTTCTGACTTCTCGCTGTAACTCATAATGAAAAGTTTCTAATTTCTTATAATTTCATTGTTGTACATTTTGTATTCAATCAAACCCAAAGTTCGTGCAACTTACTATTAAACTTTTGAGAATTAATACTGATAGAGCTGCAGAACAAGTAAATGAGCAGTAAAGCCACAGCAAATTTATTTATCAAAAATTCAACTACAGTTAGTAAAAGTTTTAAGGCCATGAAACCTTGAATGTTCTGAAAGTATTGCTTCCACAGCCGTCGAATTTTGTCGTGCCCTCCGACATCCCACGAAGTAAAATTAAAGTTCTGGTATTCTAGAGTCTCCACATTGAAACCTGTTTGTAACACAATATAGTGCCCAATCAATGACTTCCAAGTTCCAACCACTTCCATACTCATAATATTCATGCACAAAGAAAGTTAAGACAGTAACAATTAGACAGCAGAAATTAATGGAATACAAAAGTAACAGAAGACTGATAACAGTCACTTGGATACTACGTAACAAGACAATTCAGTATGCGAAACTAAATGCTATAGACTATAGAGTATACACACAATGATAATTAGTGAAACTCATTTGGGCCAGGGTCTTCCCTGGGGTTGGGTTACAGCCAATGTTGGCTGATTTAAGAGCAGAGGCAATGACTTTGATGCATTGGGAACAGGCCCGCCAAGAGGGGGCAGAGGGGGCAAAAACCCAGGGGCCTGGCGACTTTTAGGGGCCCGGTCTAGGCCCAGCAATCAACTTATGAAAAATATTATAATCAGTTATACAAAGTATGATTTATGCCTTTTAAAATATAATACTACGGACACTTAACTACAATAGTTGCATATAAAAATATAATTTTGTAGGATTGTACCCGAACTATTATTATTTCAGTTTATTTTTTTTAAATTCTCATAAAGTCTATGGATAGTTATGGACCCGTGACTGCTCTGCCTAAAGGCCCGGAATTTGTGTCGGCAGCCCTGATCGGGAATTGAATCCCTACAATCTCCTCAACAAATCCATCCCTGTATACTGATTACTGACATATACATGGCACCAATCAAAACAGGGCCTACCATGGAGGCTCAGCAGAGCAATTTATCCAGGACTCACAGAATGAAGATGGCTGAGATATTGAAACAAGTTTCACTTATAAACTACTAACATTTATTTATTTATTAAAATGAATTTCCCCCACAGTGTTCAAGCTTAACACAAAAGTTAAATTTGGAGGATTTGGTCGAATGCCACCAATCCTCCGAATTTAACATTTGTGTTGCACGAATCACAAATCGCATCCCACTAAATCAGTAGGTTTATGATGTGCATACTTAAAAACCGGGGTCTCATATTTGCAAGCACCAAGGCCTGTCCGAATCTCTAAATGACCATGTTTACAAACATATATGTAGTCTCAAAATCCTAAACAGGAATTACTAAGATCATCCTGTTGAGTTAAATATATTTTCAACAATTTTCTACACATTCTCAGTTATAACATGGACCTCTAAAACTCACCGATAATAATAGGAATTAATGTGACAATTCTCCCAGGTTTCAGTTTGTGGAGGATTGTAGTTTTGCCCGCTGCATCAGGACCAACCATGAGTACTCTCATCTCTTCCTTCCCAATAAAGCTTTGAAATAAACTTAGAAGAATTCCCATTTTGGTTTCAGCTGAAACAGAAAAAATCGAGAAAATTATAAAATTGTCACGAAAAGAAGTTGCGTTGCTCTGAGAGCTGCACACTGCACAATGTGTCAGTTGACGGTATAGAAATAGAATTCAACAACGTTCTACTAAAATTTCTTATGTACAGCAAATCACAACTGGAACAGACATCAATAAAGGCAATTTTCAATAAAAATAATTCATAGCAGGCATGTCAAGTTAGCCACATAAGCTAGCATGACCTTGTCTCCGGATTTATTCTACAGCAAAACGCATTTTAAAAAAAAATTGGCCTACTCTTCCTCAACTGTTTCCTTAACTCTCCAATGACTTCGATAATACGATATCAAGTTGTTTGTCAACAGACTATAATTTGACATACACGGAACTGATTGAACCGATTTTCAGAACATTCTTTTTACGTTAACGCACCTACTTTTAATTGTATTTATTGTCTTCAAAAATTTATAAAGCGCCTCTTACAGAGCACACCAATCCGAGGCTCTCTGTACGAAAGTCCTTGAAAATAAACAGAAGTTTTGAGGTATGTCAAATTAGCTACATAGGCTAGCATGACCTTGTTTCAGGATTTATTCTACAGTAAAACGCATTTAAAAATATGGAAAAAGGAACAGATGTAGCAGGACCACCGGATAGTATAGTGGAGCTAACAAAGGGGGAAGTTGATTCCATTTTTTTCTGTGTACACCTACAGCGTTATGTTAACAGTTAACATAATAAACGAATGTATCTGAGACGTTTATAAAAAAAGAATACCTTAAAAAGCGCCAATGGTAATACAACTTCAGATGTGTGTTCAAAGCGTTCAACGACTCAGTATTTATAGCAAATACTGCTATTTGGCGATCTGACGACGTCTCCATTGTAACGATGGCCATATTTTCGTCAGCTTTGACACACGAATCTACAGACGCGTCACAAACTTTCATAATATCGCTCGTTCACGCAGCACCGTGGTGGCAGAACTGTGCGCCATAACACATTAATTTATTTCATTCATCTAGCGCCACACTAATTTTGGTCTTAAACTTTGACAGCCTTTTAGGGATAAACTGTCACCTTTGAGATGTAGATGTTCTTTATAGATCTAAAACATTTCAATGCAGAAGATTATTTTAGACATTTCATCAGGGTATTGCGCCTTGTGCCAAGCGCAAATCTAGCCCCAATCCCTCGAAGATCACCTTAACCAATAACGACCAAATTTGTTATCTCAAATATAGTCTATACAGTTGAAATAAGAGATAAAAGGCTTTATACCATACAAATTTATTTGATTACCGAATGAATTCCATTTGCACACTTCTAAACAACAGATGACATGGCTGTATGCAAGTTCCAGCTGAGTGGCTTTAGTAAGAACAAGCAAAGATGACTGAATTCAGATGGCTACCTGCTTGTTTGCAAAGACAACAATTACAGCATCTTGCAGCTCCTCTTCTGCCAACAATCTCATCAGTTCTTCTCTTGCCTCATCAATGCGTTCTCTGTCATTGCTATCCACGACAAATATCAAACCTAACAACAACAAAATCTACAGTCACAAAAAGCGAGATAGTATACAAATTCTAGGCACTACATATTTAGAACCAACGCTTATTATTTCCTTCCAAGTAAATTAAAAAAATTAAGTTTTTTTATAACTAAGATCAATGTGATGGTCTTCAACACTTTAACGACGCGCTGCATTGTTTCCCAGTTGCTTTTAGTACACTCTTGTCATTAAAGTGTTAAGCTAATGTTGCAACATATCTGTAGTACAGCAAATAAACAACTTTATACACACTTATTGTCATTGCACATGTAAACTTGATCCTAGTCATTAGCAATACTTGAGCAGAAAATAAACGTAACCTAGGTATACTATTTTTCTGACTTCTCGCTGTAACTCATAATGAAAAGTTTCTAATTTCTTATAATTTCATTGTTGTACATTTTGTATTCAATCAAACCCAAAGTTCGTGCAACTTACTATTAAACTTTTGAGAATTAATACTGATAGAGCTGCAGAACAAGTAAATGAGCAGTAAAGCCACAGCAAATTTATTTATCAAAAATTCAACTACAGTTAGTAAAAGTTTTAAGGCCATGAAACCTTGAATGTTCTGAAAGTATTGCTTCCACAGCCGTCGAATTTTGTCGTGCCCTCCGACATCCCACGAAGTAAAATTAAAGTTCTGGTATTCTAGAGTCTCCACATTGAAACCTGTTTGTAACACAATATAGTGCCCAATCAATGACTTCCAAGTTCCAACCACTTCCATACTCATAATATTCATGCACAAAGAAAGTTAAGACAGTAACAATTAGACAGCAGAAATTAATGGAATACAAAAGTAACAGAAGACTGATAACAGTCACTTGGATACTACGTAACAAGACAATTCAGTATGCGAAACTAAATGCTATAGACTATAGAGTATACACACAATGATAATTAGTGAAACTCATTTGGGCCAGGGTCTTCCCTGGGGTTGGGTTACAGCCAATGTTGGCTGATTTAAGAGCAGAGGCAATGACTTTGATGCATTGGGAACAGGCCCGCCAAGAGGGGGCAGAGGGGGCAAAAACCCAGGGGCCTGGCGACTTTTAGGGGCCCGGTCTAGGCCCAGCAATCAACTTATGAAAAATATTATAATCAGTTATACAAAGTATGATTTATGCCTTTTAAAATATAATACTACGGACACTTAACTACAATAGTTGCATATAAAAATATAATTTTGTAGGATTGTACCCGAACTATTATTATTTCAGTTTATTTTTTTTAAATTCTCATAAAGTCTATGGATAGTTATGGACCCGTGACTGCTCTGCCTAAAGGCCCGGAATTTGTGTCGGCAGCCCTGATCGGGAATTGAATCCCTACAATCTCCTCAACAAATCCATCCCTGTATACTGATTACTGACATATACATGGCACCAATCAAAACAGGGCCTACCATGGAGGCTCAGCAGAGCAATTTATCCAGGACTCACAGAATGAAGATGGCTGAGATATTGAAACAAGTTTCACTTATAAACTACTAACATTTATTTATTTATTAAAATGAATTTCCCCCACAGTGTTCAAGCTTAACACAAAAGTTAAATTTGGAGGATTTGGTCGAATGCCACCAATCCTCCGAATTTAACATTTGTGTTGCACGAATCACAAATCGCATCCCACTAAATCAGTAGGTTTATGATGTGCATACTTAAAAACCGGGGTCTCATATTTGCAAGCACCAAGGCCTGTCCGAATCTCTAAATGACCATGTTTACAAACATATATGTAGTCTCAAAATCCTAAACAGGAATTACTAAGATCATCCTGTTGAGTTAAATATATTTTCAACAATTTTCTACACATTCTCAGTTATAACATGGACCTCTAAAACTCACCGATAATAATAGGAATTAATGTGACAATTCTCCCAGGTTTCAGTTTGTGGAGGATTGTAGTTTTGCCCGCTGCATCAGGACCAACCATGAGTACTCTCATCTCTTCCTTCCCAATAAAGCTTTGAAATAAACTTAGAAGAATTCCCATTTTGGTTTCAGCTGAAACAGAAAAAATCGAGAAAATTATAAAATTGTCACGAAAAGAAGTTGCGTTGCTCTGAGAGCTGCACACTGCACAATGTGTCAGTTGACGGTATAGAAATAGAATTCAACAACGTTCTACTAAAATTTCTTATGTACAGCAAATCACAACTGGAACAGACATCAATAAAGGCAATTTTCAATAAAAATAATTCATAGCAGGCATGTCAAGTTAGCCACATAAGCTAGCATGACCTTGTCTCCGGATTTATTCTACAGCAAAACGCATTTTAAAAAAAAATTGGCCTACTCTTCCTCAACTGTTTCCTTAACTCTCCAATGACTTCGATAATACGATATCAAGTTGTTTGTCAACAGACTATAATTTGACATACACGGAACTGATTGAACCGATTTTCAGAACATTCTTTTTACGTTAACGCACCTACTTTTAATTGTATTTATTGTCTTCAAAAATTTATAAAGCGCCTCTTACAGAGCACACCAATCCGAGGCTCTCTGTACGAAAGTCCTTGAAAATAAACAGAAGTTTTGAGGTATGTCAAATTAGCTACATAGGCTAGCATGACCTTGTTTCAGGATTTATTCTACAGTAAAACGCATTTAAAAATATGGAAAAAGGAACAGATGTAGCAGGACCACCGGATAGTATAGTGGAGCTAACAAAGGGGGAAGTTGATTCCATTTTTTTCTGTGTACACCTACAGCGTTATGTTAACAGTTAACATAATAAACGAATGTATCTGAGACGTTTATAAAAAAAGAATACCTTAAAAAGCGCCAATGGTAATACAACTTCAGATGTGTGTTCAAAGCGTTCAACGACTCAGTATTTATAGCAAATACTGCTATTTGGCGATCTGACGACGTCTCCATTGTAACGATGGCCATATTTTCGTCAGCTTTGACACACGAATCTACAGACGCGTCACAAACTTTCATAATATCGCTCGTTCACGCAGCACCGTGGTGGCAGAACTGTGCGCCATAACACATTAATTTATTTCATTCATCTAGCGCCACACTAATTTTGGTCTTAAACTTTGACAGCCTTTTAGGGATAAACTGTCACCTTTGAGATGTAGATGTTCTTTATAGATCTAAAACATTTCAATGCAGAAGATTATTTTAGACATTTCATCAGGGTATTGCGCCTTGTGCCAAGCGCAAATCTAGCGCCCAATCCCTCGAAGATCACCTTAACCAATAACGACCAAATTTGTTATCTCGAATATAGTAGCCTATAAAGGCTATTATAGTAGGCCTATATATATATATATATATATATAAATATATATAAAATATATATAATACAAATATATAATATATATATATATATATTAAAATTAAAAACTTATCTGTTTACCTTGCACTATGACTAAGAATGTAGCGAAACGCGCTCTCGTGCAGACTTGTCTTGTTAAAGCGCGCTATAAATTTTCATTTGTATTGTATATATATATATATATATATATATATATATATATATATATATATATATATAAGGCTTTGTCTCTTAAAGTAAACTAGAAACGAAGTTCTGTGTACTATTAGGCCTATCATTTCAATTTAGTCACTAAAAATTTATTTCGCTGATGAAGGGACTTTGCGGACAAGTTCTATGAGAAAATGATTCGACTTCCCTCGGGGTCCAAATCCCCACCCTAAGCCATATGGGTGTCCCGTCATGTAATCAACACGGGGTTTATCGTTTATGAACGAGGTGTGGGGAGTGATAGATCAAGTAGTCGAGATAAATATTAGGCCTATGCAGGGCCATATGATTACATTTATTTGGTATTCGCCCAAAAATGTTGACGACTTCGATGAAATTGTCCTCTGTCTCAAATTCTGGAACTGCCATTGATCCACAACACTCTGACACCAATGCCGAAGCCAAATCAGCGGGAACCACAGTATGCCTGCAGGCTATGAATAGCAGGAATAGACGGACAAAATTTAAATTTGTAAATGGATGGTGTAGTAGGCTATTAGCCTAGGTCTTGTAACGTTAAACGGGGTTTCACGTCTCAGGATGCGAATGTAAGGCGCGTGTCGCTCAGGATGGGAGCGTTAGTCCGGCCTCCGTCGTCTATCGAAGGACTTCAGCATCTGCCAGTCGACGAGCTGTAGCGGTCAATGTCACCCACCGAAGGAATCAAACCAGAGTTCAATAGACGATCTTTATTCACACCACTTCAGATCCACAACATACAAGCATCACAACAAAGACCTCTTAACCTCTCTCTTCTCTCTCTCTCTCTCTCTCTGAACACAAGAGCGCCCTCTATATATACCCAGCTGGGGCAGGGGTAGGACTCCAGAACCAAGGCTAGGTTGCCAAGCCTAGCAGGTTGCCAAGCCTAGGTTGCCAAGCCCAGGAGTTGCCAAGCCTAAGGTCGCCAAGCCTATCAGGAACCAAGCCCACGGGTTGCCAAGCCTATGAAGTTGCCAAGCCTATCCAGGAACCAAGCCCACGGGTTGCCAAGCCTAGGAGTTGCCAAGCCTATCAGGAACCAAGCCCACGGGTTGCCAAGCCTAAGGTCGCCAAGCCTATCAGGAACCAAGCCTACGGGTTGCCAAGCCTAGGAGTTGCCAAGCCTATCAGGAACCAAGCCCACGGGTTGCCAAGCCTAGGAGTTGCCAAGCCTATCAGGAACCAAGCCCACGGGTTGCCAAGCCTAAGAGTTGCCAAGCCTAGGGGGTTGCCAAGCCTAAGGGTGGCCAAGCCTAATACCCCACGGCCAAACCGTCAGCAGCCCGAAGAGGGTGGTCCAAAACGGGGAGACCCAGAAAATGGAGGGTGGTCCCAAAAACCGTAGGGTGGACCCAAAAACCGGAGGGTGGTCCCTGGCAAAAACGCCACATCCTCCTCCCACCACGATAGATATGCCCCCATATCTACCGGGCACCCGCATGGCAATATATAAAACAACAGTGTGGCCAACGGGCCGAACAAAGTCCAAGGCTAACAAAAAGACCAAGGCTCGCATACTAAAGTCCTGCAACAAATAAACGGCTAAGTCCTAGCTCCTGTCCAGCGAACTAAGGGCGGTCTACGCGACCGGTAAAGTCTCTACAATTAAAATTATCGCAGTGGCCAACGGCCCAGAAAACTCGCAAGACAATTAAACAGCAGAGGCCAACGGGCCAACTATAATCAAAAACAAATCAAAAGCAATCAACAATTAAAGCCGTTTCTCGGCGACACAAAACAATTAAACAATTAAAAAGAAATGGCCATAGTCTCTCGACGTCAGGGACGGAGGGCCCAACGGACTCACAGACAAAAGGGTCTGGCGGAAAAAAGGGGGAAAAGCCATGGTCTCTCAACGTCAAGGACGGAGGGCTCAACGCATCCCCAGACAAAAGGCGTCTGGGGGAAGGAAGGGGACCGAGCCAGAGTCCGGGCCGACGAGGGGTGCCAGACAGCAGCACGCGGCGAAGGCGCATAACATCGTTCGTCGCTCGCGGACATCGGAAGCCTCTAGCGGTAGCGGGCCGGTAGGCGAACCGTCCGCTTCGGTCGTCGATCCAAGGCGTCAACCTCGGAGATGGGAGGCGTCGCGGCTCTCTGGCCAGGCGCGTCAGAGATCGGAGCGGCAGCCCCGCCCGTCTCGTCGAAGTTCTCATCGAAGCTGGGTCGCAGCTTGTCAACATGCGCGATGAACGGCTTCGAGTTCCGCGTCCTTCGGAGTCGGTAGGCGACGAGTAAAACAACCTCAACAATCACCTTTTCATGGCTGCTATTTACCCTCCCCACCGGGGTCCGTGGAAATTGCTCTATCGACCTATTCCCATGAGGGGGAAAGATAAATGCCCTCGACTTAATTACCTCTAAAGGTCGGACGACTTTCCCACACTCAACAAGACCACCCATGGTTATTAACAGAAATAGAAATAACCTGTCAATCACTCGCCAATAGTCTACGTAACCTTTTAATGATCTGTCGTTCTTTCGTGCTTTCCTTACGGCAGGTTCAATTACCTCTTCAGCCAACATACTATCCGACTTTGCATCGACCGTAACCCTATGCGGCGGCTGTCTCACTGGGCGCGCATCTCCCGTCTCAATTCTATGCGTGCTTACCGACGTTCTGCCTATGTCCCTATCGCTCGCGGAAAATACATCGTTATATTTCACCAGCAAAGCGCCTAATCGTTCCCGTATCTCAAGCGGCACTTCTACGGGCAAATCCGCTAACAATTTATCTGTAGCCGAAGCTTGGCCGACCGCGTCCTCACGGTTGGTCTCGCACAATTCTACCTCTACCGGGTGCAACTCTCCTAAGGGGCGATCCTTGGACAACCGGACTGGGTCTTCGCTCAAATTCACCACCCTTACCCGAGCATTTGCGTAGTCACCGACAACTACGCGGGCCAGATGGACCCCGGGTTGGATTTCCTTAGCCTCCGTCATCCAGGCTGGCGCTACGGTCGTTAAATTACCGTACATGGTCTTGACCGGTACATCCCTCTGGGACTTAGGGGAAACCAACACCTCCTCGGCGACGATCACGCGCCGGCACCAAATAGATCCATTACCCCTAACCAGGGAAATACGCCTGCGTCCCACAAATAAAGATCCCATACCAAAGCCTAAGCGGCAGCGATGTTCTCTCAGCCAGTCCATACCTAACATGGGCTCAGAAATTTGATCAGAAACCAGAAAGGAAGTATGAATATAAAACCCGTTCGTAATCTTAATGGGCACCCGCACCTCACCCAGGACATTTATATCGGACCCATTAGCAGCCATCAAAACGCGATTGCAAGAGCGAAGTTCTAACCCGTCGACAGTAGATGAAGGCACCAGGCTGACTTCCGATCCAGTGTCGATCAGGCATAGCTGCGGTCGTCCGTTGATCTCACCGCGGATGTAGACT
Source organism: Aporrectodea caliginosa (assembly GCA_020284085.1). Classification (NCBI taxonomy): domain Eukaryota; kingdom Metazoa; phylum Annelida; class Clitellata; order Crassiclitellata; family Lumbricidae; genus Aporrectodea; species Aporrectodea caliginosa. The sequence goes on along the minus strand of JACEVL010000130.1, from coordinate 1,228,047 downwards.
GCGTTGTTCGTAGCACGGTCCGGCATTCTTGGGCGCGTCGTATGGTTCATGACCACCTGGTCCGGTGGCGTCGAAGCATCGGGCTCGGTCGTCGCGGTCTGGCGATTCTGGCGATTCTGGTATCGGCGATCTCGTCGGCAGTTACGGGCCATGTGACCGGCTCGTCCGCAGTTGAAGCAGGTCATTTCGCGTCGCTGATTCTCCGGAGGGCCTGGGCGGTCTCGCTCAGGTCGGATTTCATGACTCGGTTCGTCGGTCGTCGGAGGGCTTCGGCGAAGCACGCGGAATTGCTCGTCCATTCTTTTCTCCATTTCTTGCTGCCATTTCCGCTGCTCATCTCGCTGAGTATTCAAGAAGCGGTCCATCTGAGCCTGAAGCTGGGCGCTCAGATCGGTTTCTTGCGTCCCTCGCACTCGGTTTGGCGGTCTGCGGCGATCATCGGCATCGTTCGTCCGTTGATAGGCCTCCAGACGCAGTGCGGTCCGGTATGCCTCGTCCAGGTTCTTCGGTTCTCGCTCGCGTACTTTGAGCGAGAGCTCCCGGTCTCTCATCGCTTCCAGGAAGGCATCCTTCGCGATGATCTGCGTCGTCTCGTTGGAAGGCACCGGGTAGGCTAAGACAACCAGTCGTCGGATCTCATGCAGCAGGTCGCTCAGGTTCTCTTCCGGGCGTTGACGGCGGTAGTACAGCTGGGCGCGGAAGGTTTCTGCCTGGCCTTCCGTCCCGTATCTCTGCCGAAGGCGTTCGACCAATTCTTCGTAACTTGCGCTCGGTTGAGCGCCGAAGTCCCAGAGAAGCTGCGTAGCGGCCTTCTCCAGCGAACATCGCAAGTAGTCGACCCGGTCCGCGGCCGTCCACTTGTTGTGCCTTGCGCAGACCTCGAACTGCACTAGGAATGACTCCAACGAGCCCGTCCCATCGAACTTGCCTGGTTTCATCGGCGTCGGGCGGCTTCGCAGCAAGTCACTGACATTTTCTAGCAGATTCGGCGTCGAAGTCCCCGGTTCGTTCGGTCTTTCAGTCTCTTCGCGGAAATTCGGTTTCAATTTCGTCTTTTCCGTCGTCGATTCGCCCGTCTTTCCTCGGAAGCTCGTTCTCTCCGGCTTCACGGTCATCTCTTCTTCCCTGTCTTCTCGGAAGCTCGATCTCACCGGCCCTGGGTCATCGAAGTCGATCTCGGCCAACAGGCGGCTTCGGTCCGGTTGCGTAACCATCGCGGCCATCCGTCTCGCAGCTGGCGTAGAAATCTTTGACGGCAGATCGGCAATGTCCCAGGCAGATCGGCGTAGGCGTAGGGAACGGTGTCGTCCTCGTCTCCCGGAAACATCTTCGGTCGATTCTAGCGTCGTCGGCGGCAGGAACTCTCCGTCAAAACCCCACTGGCTCTGGTACCAATGTAACGTTAAACGGGGTTTCACGTCTCAGGATGCGAATGTAAGGCGCGTGTCGCTCAGGATGGGAGCGTTAGTCCGGCCTCCGTCGTCTATCGAAGGACTTCAGCATCTGCCAGTCGACGAGCTGTAGCGGTCAATGTCACCCACCGAAGGAATCAAACCAGAGTTCAATAGACGATCTTTATTCACACCACTTCAGATCCACAACATACAAGCATCACAACAAAGACCTCTTAACCTCTCTCTTCTCTCTCTCTCTCTCTCTCTCTCTCTACACAAGAGCGCCCTCTATATATACCCAGCTGGGGCAGGGGTAGGACTCCAGAACCAAGGCTAGGTTGCCAAGCCTAGCAGGTTGCCAAGCCTAGGTTGCCAAGCCCAGGAGTTGCCAAGCCTAAGGTCGCCAAGCCTATCAGGAACCAAGCCCACGGGTTGCCAAGCCTATGAAGTTGCCAAGCCTATCAGGAACCAAGCCCACGGGTTGCCAAGCCTAGGAGTTGCCAAGCCTATCAGGAACCAAGCCCACGGGTTGCCAAGCCTAAGGTCGCCAAGCCTATCAGGAACCAAGCCTACGGGTTGCCAAGCCTAGGAGCCTACGGTCTGCCAAGCCTATGGAACCAAGCCCACGGGTTGCCAAGCCTAGGAGTTGCCAAGCCTATCAGGAACCAAGCCCACGGGTTGCCAAGCCTAGGAGTTGCCAAGCCTAGGGGTTGCCAAGCCTACCCCAAGCCTAATACCCCACGGCCAAACCGTCAGCAGCCCGAAGAGGGTGGTCCAAAACGGGGAGACCCAGAAAATCGAGGGTGGTCCCAAAAACCGTAGGGTGGACCCAAAAACCGGAGGGTGGTCCCTGGCAAAAACGCCACAGTCTACTACAAGGACTCTATATTAAAGGACTGGTTACTCGCGATAATATCGTGTACTTCCGGTTTAAGGCAACGAGCCTGGCGCCACCTGGCGATGCGGGTGTAAGGAGCGTCTTTGGACGTAAAAATGCATGGTGAACCCGATGTGTTGTTCAGCGATTAATTGCACGAATTTGAGGAAAACAAATCAGAATTATTTTTATTTCAGTTTCTAAGGAACGAAGAAAGGTAAATAATAATAAATGTAAAGATATTTTTAATGACTTTCAGTTAAATAATCTAAACTACGGAGATAGGCGTTTAGCATGGTAAACACGAGGTTCTACGCCTTTGTCGCTAGGTGGCCAGGCCCATGAGCCATTTTCTCTCCAACGCGCTTACATAAGGAGATTCCAGTCCTGTGTATATTGGTCCTTGCAGAGCTATATATTACCGGTAATATATAGCTCTGGGTCCTTGGGTCTACTACTAACATTTTTAACGCGGGCAGTGACAGAAATAGGAATTTCATGCGCGGTTAGTGATCAGTCACCAGGACATGGTGAAGAGCTAGTAGGCTAGTCCTAGTTAGATAGGCCCTATCCATGTGTTTGAAAGCCAGTAAGAAATAGCGAATTGTGATCGAGGCATTCTTAAAAGAAGAAATAGAGTTTTAGCCCCAGCCTACGTGCGCGAAATTTAGGCCTACTGCCCTATTCCAGGTACGAGAGGTCATATCCCTCCGCTCCGTGGGACGGGTGGGGGTTGCTGCTTGCCCCTTCGCCTGTTACAGTAGGCATACTCGATCTGATTGACTATAGGCTACATCTCTCACTTTGCAATATAAATTATATCCTTGCTGTTCAACTGCCCCTTTAAAAGCCGAATAGTCCTTTCCCCACAATTTTATATAGGCTATGACTTGTTAAGCGCATGTATTGCACCCGGTTAAATTATGGATCCATACCGCCAATAATTACCAAAATGTTAACTGGCGGTGTCAATTTAAGAAACACGTACACACCGGTTAAACGAATGGTTTGCCTGTTTCAACATTGCGGACCTTAGCCACACTTAATGACCTTTAGCACTGAATGAATCTATATAGGGGAAAGTGGCCCAAAATGACATAGCTAAGGATTTTTTGCAAGTTTAGCATAATATTTATCGCACAAGTGGGACTTTGTTATCCTGTTTATCAGACACCTAGTGCACTTACATAAATGCAGTGGTCCAAATACTAATAAATATATGAGAACAGAAAAAACCGGCAGTTTTGTAAAAATGCTTGTTCTATGTCATTTTGGGCTATGTGCTGGGCAAAATGACATAGGGTATAGTCTAAAATGACATACACATTTTTGACCCAATTTGTAAGGCTTAAATAAAATGATTACAAGTTATTATTTATAGTAAAATGAAAATTATAACATATTATATTTTATATTTTGATGTTCTGAGACTAACTAAACAGCTGCTGGAACCACACACAATTAGGATTTTTTTAAAGAGTTAAACATGTTAGGCCTATCATGACAAAATACAACACTGACGACTCAGGGACAAGCAGAACTGCAATTCAACTGAAACTGTTACAAGAAAGACAAACACATTTTTTACCGATAAACTAAGCAACCATCAGCAAATAAACTGAAGAACTAGGTCAACAACACTACATGAAAAACTTCCAATATGTGAATAGCACTTAGCCTATGTAACAAAAACTTTGCCAAGCCTATCAGGAACCAAGCCCACGGGTTGCCAAGCCTAGGAGTTGCCAAGCCTAGGGGGTTGCCAAGCCTAAGGGTGGCCAAGCCTAATACCCCACGGCCAAACCGTCAGCAGCCCGAAGAGGGTGGTCCAAAACGGGGAGACCCAGAAAATGGAGGGTGGTCCCAAAAACCGTAAAGTGGACCCAAAAACCGGAGGGTGGTCCCTGGCAAAAACGCCACATCCTCCTCCCACCACGATAGATATGCCCCCATATCTACCGGGCACCCGCATGGCAAAATATAAAACAACAGTGTGGCCAACGGGCCGAACAAAGTCCAAGGCTAACAAAAAGACCAAGGCTCGCATACTAAAGTCCTGCAACAAATAAACGGCTAAGTCCTAGCTCCTGTCCAGCGAACTAAGGGCGGTCTACGCGACCGGTAAAGTCTCTACAATTAAAATTATCGCAGTGGCCAACGGCCCAGAAAACTCGCAAGACAATTAAACAGCAGAGGCCAACGGGCCAACTATAATCAAAAACAAATCAAAAGCAATCAACAATTAAAGCCGTTTCTCGGCGACACAAAACAATTAAACAATTAAAAAGAAATGGCCATAGTCTCTCGACGTCAGGGACGGAGGGCCCAACGGACTCACAGACAAAAGGGTCTGGCGGAAAAAAGGGGGAAAAAGCCATGGTCTCTCAACGTCAAGGACGGAGGGCTCAACGCATCCCCAGACAAAAGGCGTCTGGGGGAAGGAAGGGGACCGAGCCAGAGTCCGGGCCGACGAGGGGTGCCAGACAGCAGCACGCGGCGAAGGCGCATAACATCGTTCGTCGCTCGCGGACATCGGAAGCCTCTAGCGGTAGCGGGCCGGTAGGCGAACCGTCCGCTTCGGTCGTCGATCCAAGGCGTCAACCTCGGAGATGGGAGGCGTCGCGGCTCTCTGGCCAGGCGCGTCAGAGATCGGAGCGGCAGCCCCGCCCGTCTCGTCGAAGTTCTCATCGAAGCTGGGTCGCAGCTTGTCAACATGCGCGATGAACGGCTTCGAGTTCCGCGTCCTTCGGAGTCGGTAGGCGACGAGTAAAACAACCTCAACAATCACCTTTTCATGGCTGCTATTTACCCTCCCCACCGGGGTCCGTGGAAATTGCTCTATCGACCTATTCCCATGAGGGGGAAAGATAAATGCCCTCGACTTAATTACCTCTAAAGGTCGGACGACTTTCCCACACTCAACAAGACCACCCATGGTTATTAACAGAAATAGAAATAACCTGTCAATCACTCGCCAATAGTCTACGTAACCTTTTAATGATCTGTCTTTCTTGCGTGCTTTCCTTACGGCAGGTTCAATTACCTCTTCAGCCAACATACTATCCGACTTTGCCTCGACCGTAACCCTATGCGGCGGCTGTCTCACTGGGCGCGCATCTCCCGTCTCAATTCTATGCGTGCTTACCGACGTTCTGCCTATGTCCCTGTCGCTCGCGGAAAATACATCGTTATATTTCACCAGCAAAGCGCCTAATCGTTCCCGTATCTCAAGCGGCACTTCTACGGGCAAATCCGCTAACAATTTATCTGTAGCCGAAGCTTGGCCGACCGCGTCCTCACGGTTGGTCTCGCACAATTCTACCTCTACCGGGTGCAACTCTCCTAAGGGGCGATCCTTGGACAACCGGACTGGGTCTTCGCTCAAATTCACCACCCTTACCCGAGCATTTGCGTAGTCACCGACAACTACGCGGGCCAGATGGACCCCGGGTTGGATTTCCTTAGCCTCCGTCATCCAGGCTGGCGCTACGGTCGTTAAATTACCGTACATGGTCTTGACCGGTACATCCCTCTGGGACTTAGGGGAAACCAACACCTCCTCGGCGACGATCACGCGCCGGCACCAAATAGATCCATTACCCCTAACCAGGGAAATACGCCTGCGTCCCACAAATAAAGATCCCATACCAAAGCCTAAGCGGCAGCGATGTTCTCTCAGCCAGTCCATACCTAACATGGGCTCAGAAATTTGATCAGAAACCAGAAAGGAAGTATGAATATAAAATCCGTTCGTAATCTTAATGGGCACCCGCACCTCACCCAGGACATTTATATCGGACCCATTAGCAGCCATCAAAACGCGATTGCAAGAGCGAAGTTCTAACCCGTCGACAGTAGATGAAGGCACCAGGCTGACTTCCGATCCAGTGTCGATCAGGCATAGCTGCGGTCGTCCGTTGATCTCACCGCGGATGTAGACTGCGTTGTTCGTAGCACGGTCCGGCATTCTTGGGCGCGTCGTATGGTTCATGACCACCTGGTCCGGTGGCGTCGGAGGATCGGGATCGGTCGTCGCGGTCTGGCGATTCTGGCGATTCTGGTATCGGCGATCTCGTCGGCAGTTACGGGCCAGGTGACCGGCTCGTCCGCAGTTGAAGCAGGTCATTTCGCGTCGCTGATTCTCCGGAGGGCCTGGGCGGTCTCGCTCAGGTCGGATTTCATGACTCGGTTCGTCGGTCGTCGGAGGGCTTCGGCGAAGCACGCGGAATTGTTCGTCCATTCTTTTCTCCATTTCTTGCTGCCATTTCCGCTGCTCATCTCGCTGAGTATTCAAGAAGCGGTCCATCTGAGCCTGAAGCTGGGCGCTCAGATCGGTTTCTTGCGTCCCTCGCACTCGGTTTGGCTGTCGGCGGCGATCATCGGCGTCGTTCGTCCGTTGATAGGCCTCAGACGCAGTGCTGTCCGGTATGCCTCGTCCAGGTTCTTCGGTTCTCGCTCGCGTACTTTGAGCGAGAGCTCCCGGTCTCTCATCGCTTCCAGGAAGGCATCCTTCGCGATGATCTGCGTCGTCTCGTTGGAAGGCACCGGATAGGCTAAGACAACCAGTCGTCGGATCTCATGCAGCAGGTCGCTCAGGTTCTCTTCCGGGCGTTGACGGCGGTAGTACAGCTGGGCGCGGAAGGTTTCTGCCTGGCCTTCCGTCCCGTATCTCTGCCGAAGGCGTTCAACCAATTCTTCGTAACTTGCGCTCGGTTGAGCGCCGAAGTCCCAGAGAAGTTGCGTAGCGGCCTTCTCTAGCGAACATCGCAAGTAGTCGACCCGGTCCGCGGCCGTCCACTTGTTGTGCCTTGCGCAGACCTCGAACTGCACTAGGAATGACTCCAACGAGCCCGTCCCATCGAACTTGCCTGGTTTCATCGGCGTCGGGCGGCTTCGCAGCAAGTCACTGACATTTTCTAGCAGATTCGGCGTCGAAGTCCCCAGTTCGTTCGGTCTTTCAGTCTCTTCGCGGAAATTCGGTTTCAATTTCGTCTTTTCCGTCGTCGATTCGCCCGTCTTTCCTCGGAAGCTCGTTCTCTCCGGCTTCACGGTCATCTCTTCTTCCCTGTCCTCTCGGAAGCTCGATCTCACCGGCCCTGGATCATCGAAGTCGATCTCCGACAACAAGCGGCTTCGGTCCGGTTGCGTAACCATCGCGGCCATCCGTCTCGCAGCTGGCGTAGAAATCTTTGACGGCAGATCGGCAATGTCCCAGGCTGCGTAGGGAACGGTGTCGTCCTCGTCTCCCGGAAACATCTTCGGTCGATTCAGCGTCGTCGGCGGCAGGAATCTCCGTCAAAACCCCACTGGCTCTGGTACCAATGTAACGTTAAACGGGGTTTCACGTCTCAGGATGCGAATGTAAGGCGCGTGTCGCTCAGGATGGGAGCGTTAGTCCGGCCTCCGTCGTCTATCGAAGGACTTCAGCATCTGCCAGTCGACGAGCTGTAGCGGTCAATGTCACCCACCGAAGGAATCAAACCAGAGTTCAATAGACGATCTTTATTCACACCACTTCAGATCCACAACATACAAGCATCACAACAAAGACCTCTTAACCTCTCTCTTCTCTCTCTCTCTCTCTCTCTCTGAACACAAGAGCGCCCTCTATATATACCCAGCTGGGGCAGGGGTAGGACTCCAGAACCAAGGCTAGGTTGCCAAGCCTAGCAGGTTGCCAAGCCTAGGTTGCCAAGCCCAGGAGTTGCCAAGCCTAAGGTCGCCAAGCCTATCAGGAACCAAGCCCACGGGTTGCCAAGCCTATGAAGTTGCCAAGCCTATCAGGAACCAAGCCCACGGGTTGCCAAGCCTAGGAGTTGCCAAGCCTATCAGGAACCAAGCCCACGGGTTGCCAAGCCTAAGGTCGCCAAGCCTATCAGGAACCAAGCCTACGGGTTGCCAAGCCTAGGAGTTGCCAAGCCTATCAGGAACCAAGCCCACGGGTTGCCAAGCCTAGGAGTTGCCAAGCCTATCAGGAACCAAGCCCACGGGTTGCCAAGCCTAGGAGTTGCCAAGCCTAGGGGGTTGCCAAGCCTAAGGGTGGCCAAGCCTAATACCCCACGGCCAAACCGTCAGCAGCCCGAAGAGGGTGGTCCAAAACGGGGAGACCCAGAAAATGGAGGGTGGTCCCAAAAACCGTAAAGTGGACCCAAAAACCGGAGGGTGGTCCCTGGCAAAAACGCCACAGTCTACTACAAGGACTCTATATTAAAGGACTGGTTACTCGCGATAATATCGTGTACTTCCGGTTTAAGGCAACGAGCCTGGCGCCACCTGGCGATGCGGGTGTAAGGAGCGTCTTTGGACGTAAAAATGCATGGTGAACCCGATGTGTTGTTCAGCGATTAATTGCACGAATTTGAGGAAAACAAATCAGAATTATTTTTATTTCAGTTTCTAAGGAACGAAGAAAGGTAAATAATAATAAATGTAAAGATATTTTTAATGACTTTCAGTTAAATAATCTAAACTACGGAGATAGGCGTTTAGCATGGTAAACACGAGGTTCTACGCCTTTGTCGCTAGGTGGCCAGGCTCCATGAGCCGCCATTTTCTCTCCAACGCGCTTACATAAGGAGATTCCAGTCCTGTGTATATTGGTCCTTGCAGAGCTATATATTACCGGTAATATATAGCTCTGGGTCCTTGGGTCTACTACTAACATTTTTAACGCGGGCAGTGACAGAAATAGGAATTTCATGCGCGGTTAGTGATCAGTCACCAGGACATGGTGAAGAGCTAGTAGGCTAGTCCTAGTTAGATAGGCCCTATCCATGTGTTTGAAAGCCAGTAAGAAATAGCGAATTGTGATCGAGGCATTCTTAAAAGAAGAAATAGAGTTTTAGCCCCAGCCTACGTGCGCGAAATTTAGGCCTACTGCCCTATTCCAGGTACGAGAGGTCATATCCCTCCGCTCCGTGGGACGGGTGGGGGTTGCTGCTTGCCCCTTCGCCTGTTACAGTAGGCATACTCGATCTGATTGACTATAGGCTACATCTCTCACTTTGCAATATAAATTATATCCTTGCTGTTCAACTGCCCCTTTAAAAGCCGAATAGTCCTTTCCCCACAATTTTATATAGGCTATGACTTGTTAAGCGCATGTATTGCACCCGGTTAAATTATGGATCCATACCGCCAATAATTACCAAAATGTTAACTGGCGGTGTCAATTTAAGAAACACGTACACACCGGTTAAACGAATGGTTTGCCTGTTTCAACATTGCGGACCTTAGCCACACTTAATGACCTTTAGCACTGAATGAATCTATATAGGGGAAAGTGGCCCAAAATGACATAGCTAAGGATTTTTTGCAAGTTTAGCATAATATTTATCGCACAAGTGGGACTTTGTTATCCTGTTTATCAGACACCTAGTGCACTTACATAAATGCAGTGGTCGAAATACTAATAAATATATGAGAACAGAAAAAACCGGCAGTTTTGTAAAAATGCTTGTTCTATGTCATTTTGGGCTATGTGCTGGGCAAAATGACATAGGGTATAGTCTAAAATGACATACACATTTTTGACCCAATTTGTAAGGCTTAAATAAAATGATTACAAGTTATTATTTATAGTAAAATGAAAATTATAACATATTATATTTTATATTTTGATGTTCTGAGACTAACTAAACAGCTGCTGGAACCACAACGCAATTAGGATTTGTTTAAAGAGTTAAACATGTTAGGCCTATCGTGACAAAATACAACACTGACGACTCAGGGACAAGCAGAACTGCAATTCAACTGAAACTGTTACAAGAAAGACAAACACATTTTATACCGATAAACTAAGCAATCATCAGCAAATAAACTGAAGAACTAGGTCAACAACACTACATGAAAAAGCTTCCAATATGTGAATAGCACTTAGCCTATGTATAAAAACTCAAAAATCAATTGCTACAAGTCTGCCAAAACTTGTTGCAGGCCTACTTGATCAGTGCCCAACACATAACAAGAGCGAAGTCTACCTATTCACTACACAAATCACACACAAAAGTTTGTTTTCTTTGAGATCATTCGCAATGTGCCCAGTTGTGGCAAACTGTGCACTTGATCCACGGCTCACGTTCACGTGAGTTGGACAATAAGTCACTGCAAAACAGGCATCTTGGATCTGCATCATCTTCATTTAATTTCTGGCTTGAAGGCCTTGGCTCATTTGCCCTTTTGAAATCATCATGTGGTCCACACCTCTCTTTGGTACTTTTGCATGCAGCTTTGTTCTTTTTCACAGGAACTCTTTTTGTGGCTCCTCCAGACTGAGCTTTCTCGGTCTTACTTTTTTCTGTCTATCTTTTTCACTGTACTTTATGGCTATCATCAGGTACAGGTTGCTTGTCAAAGCCGATGCACCTTCACTTGTCCTCTTACTACGGGATGCAGAGTGTGATGAGGGAGGAAATGGAGACAAATCAACAGCTCGAATTGGTGTACATACACAAGACGTTTTTATTGGAAGCACTGTAGTTTTCTCTGAGTGAGAAATCTGAAGTTTAATGCCTGCAATACCCTCTGTCATCGTGGATGGTTTATGAGCTACATAATGTTCAGCGTCCGAACGAGTGTCTGGGGTTGAAGTGACACTAGTATCACAAATGGGCTCATACAATTTCTGACAGTGTAGTGGCTGGCTCGAAGTCCTAATGTACCCCGTGGATCGTTGAATTCTTTTGAACCTCATTAGTTTCAACTGCTGTGATAGCTAGCCTCATGTATTCTGAATTCCAACTCTGGCGATCTGGTTTTCTTTTGTATTTGTTCACCATCCTGTATACAACATGTCATAGTGAATTAACGATCGGAGCAAAGATTAGTGATATAAGTATCAACAATATGTAGGTTTTCAAGTACTCTTTCTATTCTCAAAGGCGCACCCGAGAAGTGCCCCAAAGTATCTTTCTGACTATATGCGAAAGCCGTAATCTGCGACCTCATCTCGTTCCTTTTGTGCTGCTGATTGGCTAGATCTTTTTGTTCCTAGGACTAGGACTGCCTTGGCTCAACGCCGGGCATTTGCTGTGGTTGGTCCCTCTACTTGGAATGACCTTCCCCTCATTAAGGGCTAAACTAATGACTAGTTTTTCCTCTTTGGTCTCTGGTTCTTTAAAGAAGTTTCTTTTCAGCCGGGGTTTTCGTGCTGAGAGCGCTTCTGAATAGTTATTCTGAGAGAGGCGCTATATAAATCTTTAGATACAACACAATACAATACAGACAACTTCTCATATGGCAATAATTACTGCAGTGGATAAAATGACACACCCTATGTCGTTTTACCCAGTATGTCCGGGCAAAACGACACATGTATGTCATATTGCCCGGTGACGTGTATGTCATTTTACCCTGTCTATGGGTGCTAGGTTGAGACCTACCGCTGTAGTCGCGACGAAATGTTCCAAGCTAAAAGTTGTACGGGACTTGATCGACATAATATGCTTACCCTTTGCAAAAGACTAAATTCCTCAGTATCTGCACGTACCTTTTTAGCAGCCTTGACTGTCGTAAACTATCAAATTGTATCGCAATGTCACAAATAATCTAAACATCAACCACGCACTTCTGCGCATGCTGCCATATTAGTTCACTAAAAATAGCAACAGCAGGTGCCACGCTCGAGGAAAGTAAGTGAGTAAGTTGACGATATATACTACGGTCCAGCCCACGTGCCACCTATGTCATTTTACCCGAGTATGTCATTTTAGGCTACTTTGAGAATAGAAAGAGTACTTGAAAACCTACATATTGTTGATACTTATATCACTAATCTTTGCTCCGATCGTTAATTCACTATGACATGTTGTATACAGGATGGTGAACAAATACAAAAGAAAACCAGATCGCGACGTGTTGAGCGCTTCTGAGAGACTCTTAAGTGGCGCTTTATAAATGTTTTGCTACATTACATTACATTACAATAGACACTTGAACACAATCCAAAGGTTCAGTAGACATGACATGGTTCAAAAGGTTCAGGTGTTCTGTACCATTAATTGGATCATTACGCCTATAATGTATACAGTTCATTATTGGTTCAGTACGAATATACAATACTATACCTATTATATTACACTATAGTCCTACCAAAATACAATGGCGTGTATAACACAATATAATTGGTATTAATTATAAATCAATAGAATTTTATACTATGTCAGCTCCTATTATATTCAGGTGATTTTGCTAACCATCAAGCAATGCACGGGAGATACTCTGGTTCACTACTTATGCCTTATATTTGTTTTTCTCCCTAAGTGTTAACGACAAAATACCTTTCCAGTTACATTTCTGTAATCTGCAATTCTACATCGATATAATAATTCTTCTTACGGCCAATTTACCAACAATTGAAACATTACATATCAAATCAGAGTATTTTAACATCATTTTAACAGTGATTCTTCATTCCCTTTGCACAGCAAATATAAAAACTTGCCAAAAATTAAATGAGTATAAGAATTTATAACCAAGTAAACTAGAAATTTACAGTCAAAACCAGTACACTTGTCAATATCACAGACATATTGCAGCATAAAATGACAGATTCATCATAAAAGTCAGGTACTGCTTGGTGAAAAATAGCAGATGCAACACAATTAAAACCACAACACCTTCGAAGAAGCCATCAAATAAACGGTCCATACAAGGTCATGATACTAAACCTTCAAGTAACAAATGAGAACGTTAAAAATCTCTGGGAATTGACTTTAGTTGAATGTCACTACTTCTTCTTGAGCTGAGTTGATAGCCAGTCAAGGCCTTCGTACAATCCACTACCATTTGTTGCACAGGATCCTTGTATGTACCAGGTTCGCTCCTGTAGAGAGTGTAGACCAAGCTTATCCGTAAGTTCTGCAGCATTCATAGCATTTGGCAGATCCTGTAATAGCAATTATGGTAAACCACATCATCAGTAGCTGTCTTAGACATTGTCATGCTTTTAAGATAACCACACTTTTATTATAATCACACTTCTGAGATAACCATGCTCCGAAAATAACAACGCTTTGAAGAAAACCATGCTTTTAAAGATAACAACCCTTTTAAGATAACTATGCTTCAAGATAACCATACTTTTAAGGTAATCTTGCTTTGAAGATAACCAAGAATTAAGATAACCATACATTACGATAAAAATGCTTTTAGGATAACCACACTTTTAATCTAGTCGGAAGACTACTATAGTGCTGTCATCCTAATCCACAAGTGATCAGTTGATAGATAATTTAAAATGAACTGCAGTTATAATAGTTGAGACAGCTCCAGACCCAAGACGTCAGAGATGTAGGAGTCCATGCCATGACGAGTTAGAAAATTCAGTTAATTGGGAAACCCTGGTATAGTCACTGAAAAAGCCTGAGAGCCCAGCATCATTTAAGTTCATGGTACTACAAGAATTTTTTTAAAATGATAGAGTCTGGAACTGCATGAGTCATTAATAATTGAGTGCCTTATAAGCAGTGACACTTGTTCATAAATTAATCTGATTCTCCACCATAAAGATTTGATAACAAGGCAACCATGATCATGAATACTCCAAAGTAATACTAGCATAGATGCATTCGTGTTGCAGCGCCAAGTGCTGACTTCATGTCTAATACAAGGTGTTAAAGAAGCTGCTGAGTGTTACAGAAAATTATATAAATTATTTTAGGAGTGATTCATTTTAAGTATGTGAATAACTATACATCTGGATAGCATGGTCTTTCAGTTAATGTATCCATCACAACTGCAGTACACAAATAGACAACTTAAATTGAGTAGCAACATTAACTAATCTTATTAACCTAATTTATGGCTTTGTTTTTAAGCCATCACCTACACAATAGAAGTGAATAATTAAAAACAACACTTATTGACTTTTCCGTCACTGTTATCATAATGAACTGTGGCAAATGGCAATGCTTTAATATTTTTTCAATATGAACAGCTCACATTTAATTTCAATCAAACACACATTTGAAATTTGAATTAAGCTATAAGACTTTAAACCATGCAAATTAATTTGACTACTGAATGAAAGCCATTTCCACACTTCTAAACAACAGATCACATAGTTGTATGCAAGTTCCAACAGAGTGGCTTTAGTAAGCAAAGATGACTGAATTCAGATGGCTACCTGTTTGTTTGCAAAGACAAGAATTACAGCATCTCTCAGTTCGTCTTCTGCCAACATCCTCATCAGTTCTTCTCTTGCCTCACCAATGCGTTCTCTGTCATTGCTATCCACGACAAATATCAAACCTAACAACAAAAATATCTACATTCACAAAAAGCCAAATAATAAACAAATTCTAGGCACAACATATTTAGAACCGGGCTAATTATTTCCTTCCCAGTATATTTCAAAATACTAACTTTAGTAGATTTAAGTCAATAGACACTTATTTCCGCTGCATGTAGAAACTTGATGCTATTCATTAGTGATATTTGATGCCAAAAATAAATTTAACTTATAATAGTTTACTGACTTCTTGCTGTAACTCATAGTGAAAAGATTTATAATTTCTGATCATTTGATAGAGCTCTGTAGCTTTTGTATGCAACCCAAAGTATGTGCCACTTAGTTTTAATCCTTTGAAAAATAATACTGATAGAGCTAGCAAACAAGTAAATAAAGAACAAGTCAAGCCACAGAAAATTTATATATTATAAACTTGACTATAGCTAAAAAGGTTTTAATGCCATGAAACCTTGAGTGTTTGGGAAGTAGTGCCTCCAAAGCGGTCGAATTTTGTCTTGCCCTCCGACATCCCACACGGTAAAATTAATGTTCTTGTAATCTACAGTCTCCACGTTGAAACCTGTTTGTAACATAATGTAGCTCCCAATCAACGACATCCAAACACTTCCAAACTCATATGTGGGCCGTGGTGGTGTAGGGGTATGTTGGGTGCCTTGCAGCCGGAGGGTTGCGGGTTCGAATCCACCTCAAGATGTCGCGTAGGGACCCTGGGCAAGTCCTTCACTCGCAATTGCTAATGCGCTTCGGCGTGAAACTCTGATTCAGTGTCCGCGCTGTAGTTGGGAGTGCCTCTGAGTAGAAATCTTGAAGGGGCACTATAACAAGTGCTCATACATACATACATATTATTCATATACCAGAAGAGTTAAGACAGTCACAATTAGACAGTAGAAATTAATGGAATACAAAGTAACAGAAGACTGATAACTGCCACCCGGACACTACATCACGAGACAATTCAGTATGTGAAACTACAGGCTAAAGTGCAGACACAATTAGTGGAAGTTAGTTAGGCAGGGTTGCCATAAGGTTAATAAAACAAAATTCCATGATTTACCTTGACCTTTTTCCAAAACTTTTAAGACTTGTTTTAGAGGAAGAAGGCCCTACTTTCAAATTTTTTAGCGATGTAATATTGATCGAAATTTAAAACTAAAATTACAAATATGCTTGCATGACGCACACATCACATACATTAAATCAGTAGATTTAAGATGTGCACACTTCAAAACTGGGGCCTCATATTTGCAGTTACCCAGGTCTGTTTAAATCTCTAAAAGGACAAACATAAATTCAGTCTCAAAATCTTAAGCAGCCTATTTCCAGATCAACTTGGAATGACTAAGATCATCCTATTCAATCAAATATAATTTTTCAACATTTTCAATTAAAACAAGGAACTCTGAAACTCACCAATAGTAGGAATTGTTGTGACAATTTCACCAAGTTTCAGTTTGTAGAGGATTGTAGTTTTGCCAGCTGCATCAAGACCAACCATGAGTATTCTCATCTCTTTCTTCCCAATAAAACTTTGAAATAAACTTAGAAGATTTCCCATTTTGATTTAAGCTGAAACAGAAAAAAATCGATAAATTATATCAACAAGAGGTTGTGCTGGTATAAGAGCTGCACAGTGTGGGAGTTGACGCTATTGAATTCATAAACGGTTCTACTAAAATTTCTGATGTCCAGCAAATCACAACTGGCACAGATATCAATAAAGGCTATTTTCAATTAAATAATTCTTAGCAGGCGTGTCAAAATAGTCATAGCATGAGTTTAATTGTTTCCGAATATTCCCGATAGTCTACAGTAAAACGCATTTCAAAACAAAATTAACCTATTGTTCCTCGTCTGTTCTCTTAACTCCCCAGTGACTTCGATAAGACGATGAAGTGGTTCAGTAACAGACTATAATTTACCATAAACGGAAGTGATTGAACCGATTTTCAGAGCTTTCTTGTTACGTTAATGCACCTACTTTTAACCTGAAACGTTTATGAAAAAGAATACCTCACTAAGCGCCAAGCGTAGTATAACTTCAGATGTGCTGTTCAAAGCGTTCAAAGACGCAGGCTATTTATAGCAAAATACTGCTATCTGGCCATGTGACGACGTCCCCATTGTAACGATGGCCATATTTCCGTCAGCTTTGACACATGCATCTACGGACGCGTCACAGAGTTTTATAATATCGCTCGACCACGCAGCACCATGGTGGCAGAACTGTGCGCCATAATACATTAATTTATTTGATTCATATAGCGCCGTAACGTCCTGCGGTGTGGTCTTAAACTACAACAGTCTTTTGCTAGACTGTGACATTTGAGATCTAGATGCTCCTTATCAGGGGTGCAAAAAAGCAAACTTTTTTCAAAATGAAAAGTTGGTTTTTTGGTTTTTTATGGTTTTTTGGTTTTTGTTTTAAAGATTTTCCTATTTCGGATCATAAAACTCATAAAATGGCATAATACCGTTCAAATTAATCAGATGGATATAAATGAAATTAACTAGAACTGTAGAACCTTAGAATGTCATAAAACGAAATTAACAAAAAATAAACAACAATTGCCAAGAGTGTTGAAGAGACGCCTTTTTTGGCATTTATAATTTCTAAATTTGTAAAAAACCAAAATGGCGGTTTTTTCGGTTTTTTGGGTTAAAAAAAACAAAAACAAAAAACAAAAAAACCAAGCCTTTAACAGCCCTGCTCCTTTATAGATCTAAAACAGCTGGAGTGAGGAGTGGCAATTAAAGCCAGCTGACAAACCAATGTGCAACTGACCTAACAGGCCTATAATTATAATTATAGCCTAGTGACGCTTTAAGAATTAAATTTGGAGAAATAAAATATTACATATTGCATTGTATTGTAGTATAGGCTAGTATTTAAAAATTTATAACAACGGAGGATCGACAAGAAACTTTCGTCCTTTTTCAAAAAATCTTTGTAACAATACAGCGGTTCACGCTGTCGCTTGCATGGGTAGGCCTACGATGGGATCATATGGGACTGTAACGTTTCCACCCCTATTGGCCAACCGAGTGGCAAAGTTAATGTATTGTCACCGTGGGTGGATGATAACTCCCTAGACTAAGGTTAAAGTTATACCAGGATCCGCCGCAACCTTAATCTAGTACATATGTCGGCTTGGGTAAGGCTCAAGCGGTCAGCCTGAGACGATGAAATGGAAAGAAACATTGCCGTTCTGAAGTTGACTGATTGTATTATTCATCAACAGAAATATAGTTATATCTCCAACATCAATCGAAGAAATAAAGAAAGATGATTCCAATTGTCTGTAGTTAATTAGTTAAACAATCGTCAAATGAACTCCGCTCGCAGAATGAACCGTAAAAGTAGGCTCCGACGCAAAAGATGTAATGTAACGAATCTTAATCAGACGAATTAACCGTCTCTTAAACGACTACTGATCACTTATCACTCATTACTTATCACTGATCCAGATTACTGACTACTGATTACTACTCAACGACTTAACTGATCGACCGTTCACCGACGACTGACTTCATCGACTAAAAACCCTGTTACTCTCTCTTTTCCTTAACTAAGCGAGGCCTTATTTATACGCGTTTTAAGGCGCGAGTCCTTTGTCTAATCGCCTGTCTAGACAGTTGTCTAGCCGTCTGGCTATGTTTAGAGTTTAAACAGTGCGCCTAAAGTTTATCGAGTACACGCTACAAGGTTATCGAGTACGCGCAAAGTACATTAGAGCGATTACCGCTTGCGGACAGTTCATCAAGTCCAAATTAAGTTCAGAAGAAGATCATTGAGTTCAGATGAAATAAAATAAAGATATACCCGTTAACATCAGGGCAAAAATCGTTACAATTCCTCCTGACAAAGAAAAAATGAGCGTCCTCGCTCAGAACTCTTTAGACGATTTCAATCATCAATGGTAATCGGTTCCTCTGCACTTCCTGGCAGTCCCATGGTTTGATAGCACTCGACTGCGGCGCATAAGATCCACTCCGGACAGGCTGGGAAACGAAGGCGCAACAGTCGAACACCTTGTTCACGGGTCGTTCCAGTGATTAGCCATCTGGCAGCCCGAAAAACGTCCCTCAATAAATTCCCGGACACTGGTGAATCCTTTTCTTCCACTGGCAACAATTCCTCAGACGAAATACTCCCCATACCAGCCTGATTATTCATTGCACTAAATGGCAAATCATCGCCGATGAGAAGATCATTATCCGACAGTTCCCGAAAGAAAACTTGGCTACTGGGCATCTCTAACATATCTTTCAATATATCATCAGCAAATTCCAGATCTGGGAGAGAATCTGTTGCGGAAATGTCCTCATAACGAGGCATAATGCTCGTCTCCAATCCAACACAAGGCATTACACTGTTTTTTATGTCAGAGCTCACCGTTTGTGTAGTGGCAGGTGGAAAATCTCCTGACCATGAAACTGTGTAGATTCTGTTACTCGTAGATGTCGTTGCTGCTATTTCCGTAGTAGATTCCATCAGGGCAATATCAGTTTAAATTGCAACAGAATGATTAGAAAGTTATTCCCTTCGACCGCAAGTAAGCACCAACGAGCGTCATCCAACTTCGACAGCGTCTTAGGAACAAATGATTAACAAAATAGGCTGACCCACTAAACTTATTTACTAATCCAGCAACTGCATGACGTCATGTCTAGACATCTGTCTAGACCGAAAATATCTTGTTGACGTAATGTAAATAATCCAACGGAATAATCAAGGTTAATAAAATCCAACGTGAAGAAAACGACAAAATTCAACGTCCAATCATTTCAGCTGTGATGAGATCCAACGTCATAATCAAATCAGCAAATAATGTCTGATATAGTTAGTCACCAAGTTGGCAAGATGATCCCTTTCGTTTACACATTTCACACAAGTGCTGGAGATGTGGCTTGTCTGCTTCATGTGCACGATCTCCCTTCTGCAGAGGTCGTTGCCTACGAGGGTAGATATTCACCCGACATCGTCCACACTCTTGTCCCATGTTGGCCCAACTATTTCCGGATTTCCATGTCCGATTACACTGATGACAGATGAATTCTCCAAAGCATTTCTTTTTACCTTGATAAGGAGTAGTGCCCGGTTCTCGTGGATAGGCCAGTTCACAATCCCGAATATAGTGGCCTTTCTTAAAGCACAGATGGCATAAGTATGAACTAGGAGGTATTCTCTTTGGCTTTTCTCCAATGTAAAGTGTATCCATCATATCTTTTACTGAATCCATGTCAGGTAGCATGCAGAAACTCGCGATAGGCGTAGTGCCTTCCGAAAGATTCTGTTTTAAATACTTCCTTCTTTCCTCCTGAGAGTCCATGCTTGGTACAAATCTTCTAGTCGCTGATCGATAGAATCGATAGTTAAGATAATCATCCAAAGATGAAGATACTTCCGGCCCAAATTCACCACAACTCTCAGTCCTATTTCCAAGGACAGGCCGACCAAGTGGATAAGCTGTCTCCATGGTAAGCATTCAAACCAAAATGAAAAAGAGTAAACCAATCCCGACACCAAACCATCGAGTGCAAAAGCGGGTGTCACACGCAGGGGCAACAAGTCAATCAGTCTAGACAAGAGATAGGCTTTTCATCGAATATGCAAATGAACAAAAAGAATAGGGCATACCCGCCCTGAATAAACGAAAAGGAGTAAACAACATATGGACCAAACAATGTACACCAAACGACCCTAAACACCTACTGAAATCGCACCGGCTGTCTAATAGTACGGCGCGGCCGATCGATAACTGAAATCACTGGCCTTTCTTCAGTGACCCTCCCTTCGTCTGGGCTTTCTGGTCTATCTACCCATTCTCCCTTCTTTCGACCATAGCACGGACGCAACTTGTCCACATGTGCTACAAAAGCTTTAGCTTTCTGAGATTTCTGAATCCAATAGTTAATCGGACCAGACACTCCCACTATCATAAACGGTCCTGTGAAGTTTCTCTGCCATTTGGGGGTTCTTCCTTTGAAACGACGAGGGGTGAAATACCATGCCCATTCCCCCACTTGAAACGTTTGCGATTTTACACGTAAATCATAGCGATGTCTACGCCGTTCAGCGGCAACCTTCAGGTTCTCCCTTACTGTACGATAGGCACCTTCCATCCTTTCTAACATGTCTTCTACAAAGACTGAGTAGGTTGGCCTCTCTCCATCAGGTTCATCCACATGTCCAAAAACAATATCCAGGGGAGCTCGATTCTCTTTTCCACCGAAAATAAGATAATTTGGGGAAAACCCTGTCGCTTCATGACACGACGCTCTATAAGCAGCCATGACGTACGGTAGTCGCTCGTCCCAATCACGCTGATGGACATCTACTACCTTGCCTAACATCGAATTAAGAGTCCGATGAAATCTTTCGATCAGGCCGTTGCACCTAGGATGGTAGCTCGACGTACGAACTTTATCGATCTCCAACAATCGGCATACCTCCTGAAACAGCGTGCTCTCAAAGTTTCTACCTTGATCGGTCAAGATTTGGAGTGGTGCCCCGTATCGGACAATCACATTCTCAACCAGAGCCTTTGCTACCGAGGTGGCTTCCTGGTTAGCCATTGGTATGGCTTCTGCATACTTCGAAAAATTATCCATCATCGTTAGAATATACACCTGTCCTTTCCTGCTTCTGGGATGGGGACCGGTAATATCAAGACTCAATCTCTCCCATGGTTCACCGCACGGTATGGTTTGTAAGGGTCCTTGTTTCGGAGGTTGTCCCCGTCTATACTGACAACAACGGTTACATTGCCGACAATACCGTTTCACACTTTTCGACCAGCCTACCCAATAGGCTCTTCGGCGTACTTGGCATCGGGTCCGCCGAATACCCAGATGACCACCAGTAATACCGGTATGCGCTAATCTAAGGAACTCTTCTCTCATCGTCTTTGGTATAATCATCTGTTCTACCGCTTCGGGGATCGTTCTGTACAAAACATCATTCTTAATACTCAAGGCATTTCTTTGATACCAGTAGACCTTGAGTTCTTCACTTTCACACAGTAGTTCCTGAAACGAGGGCATATCAGCTCCTGCACTCAACCATCCTCTCACAACACTAAGTGTGGCATCTTCCTTCTGAGCTCTGGCCATTGACAACATCCCATCTCCTTCTTCGGCCGAATCAGCTGTGCTA
This sequence comes from Aporrectodea caliginosa, assembly GCA_020284085.1. NCBI lineage: Eukaryota > Metazoa > Annelida > Clitellata > Crassiclitellata > Lumbricidae > Aporrectodea > Aporrectodea caliginosa. Next base: position 1,206,367 of record JACEVL010000130.1, on the reverse strand, counting down.
ATCACTTCCCTGACCAGTGTATAATCGTTTCCGCATTGACGGCAAGGCTTCCGTGATAAAGCATCCGCATTCCCATGCTGTCGCCCTGGTCTATGGACAATTTCAAAATCAAACTCCGCAAGGCGTTCCAGCCAACGTCCTTGTTGACCTATTGGTTCAGGTGTCTTCTGCAACCATTGTAGTGCGGCATGGTCGGTCCTCATAACAAAACGTTTACCTAACAAGTATTGCCGATACACTTTGGTGAAGTGGACCACAGCTAATAGTTCTTTCCGGGTAATGCAATAATTCCTCTCGGACGTTGAGAATAACCGACTTCCATAGGCTATAACCTTCTCCATTCCATCAATCCGTTGAGACAGAACTGCTCCTATGCTCACATCCGAAGCATCACAGTCTAACACGTAGGTAGCCGAATCTACAGGTAAGCTTAACACCGGAGAGGTTGTTAAGGCTAATTTCAATTTATCAAAAGCTTCCTGACAAGAAGGACTCCAGACAAACTGTCTTTCCTTCTTCGTCAATGCAAAAAGAGGAGCGGCCACCCCAGAAAAGTTCAATATGAATTTCCGATAATAGGCGCACAACCCAAGAAACGATCGAACATCCCTCAACTTCTCTGGAACGGGCCATTCTAAAACCTCCTGTACCTTGACTGGATCTACAGCGATTCCCTCCGAGGAAATGATATGCCCCAAGAAGCAAACATTACGTCTCAAAAGATGACATTTACTGGGCTTCAATTTCAAATTAGCCAGTCTCAAGCGTTGGAAAACTAATTCCACTCTGTTCAGATGTTCCTCCAAAGACTTTCCAAATACTATGACATCATCCAGATAAACTAGACAAACTGCAAAGTTCAATCCCGATAGGACGATATCCATTAAACGTTGAAAGGTAGCCGGGGCATTACACAAACCAAAAGGCATCACTTTCCAGCGAAAAATCCCTTTTCGAGTCACAAAAGCGGTCTTATCAGCGTCAGCAGAATTCAAAGTAACCTGGTGATATCCACTTCTCAAATCAAATGTACTGAACCATCCTGCCCCGGAAAGAGCATCAAGACATTCGTCTATTCTAGGAAGAGGATATGAGTCTTTCTTTGTCCTGTCATTGAGCTGTCGATAGTCAATACAGAACCGTAACGTGCCGTCTTTCTTTTTGGCCAACACCACGTTAGCAGCCCATTCACTCATAGCAGGTTCTATTACACCAGTGGCAAGCATTTGATCCAACTGTTTCTCAATTGCATCTTTATAGAACAATGGCTGTCTTCTCAATGGCTGTCTAACAGGATGCGCATCACCCGTATCAATTCGGTGTTCACATAAATTAGTTCGGCCTAAATCATCCTCTGATATTGAAAACACATCAGTATACTGAGTCAACACATCTTTCAATCGTTCTCTTGCATCGGCAGGCACCTCATCAGAAATATCTTTCATCAATTCATTCACTACCTGACTTTCAGCTAGAGTTCTTTCTGAACTTCCATTTGCTATGCTCTCGGCCACTTGAACTGGATGCAACTCACCAATGATCTGGTCTTTGCACAATTTTGCGGGTTGCTCACCCAAGTTGATCACCCTAACTGGAGTGGTATCTGCTGTATCCTCCACTACAATTCTAGCTACATAAACTCCGGGCGCCACAGAAGAAGTTTCTGTCATCCACGCCGGTGCAGTAACAGAAAGATTGCTATATAGAGTTTTAGAAAGCACATCACATTGAGATCGAGGAGACACCACCATCTCTTCCGCAACAACTACACGCCGACACCATGAGGAGCCATTACCCTTTACCAATGGAATACGCCTCTTTCCAACAAAAAGTGCACCAATTCCAAAACCGATGTGACACCGATGCTGTCTAAGCCATGCCATACCGAGCATCACCTCACAAACTTGATCAGAAACAAGAAAACGAGTGGGCAAATCAAATCCATGCCAAAGTTTCAGTGGGACAACCAATTCTCCCAAGACTCTTATCCCTGTGCCATTTGCAGCCAACAGAGTATGCGAGCTGGGTTGCAATTCTAACCCTTCAACATAGCCAGATGGTATGATACTTACTTCTGAGCCGGTATCAATAAGACACATCCGGGACCGTCCATGAATAGTAGCTCGTATGTAGATAGCATTATCCGTAATAATCCGTGGTTGCTGATGCGTAGTGTGATTTGTGACAATAGCCTCCTCCGTATTTATCATCGAGGGATCTGATGTTTCCTCGCGCGCAGCAGGACCAGGCCTTCCGCGTCGCTGACGGCATTGACGAGCCAAGTGACCAGAACGGCCACAATTGAAACAGGCTCGATCACGTCCGTTATTCCTCACGTCGGAGTATCGTGTGTTTGGATTAGTCCAAGAGACGGATGGCTGTGTATTCTGATTTATCGGAGGACGATTGCCTTTTAATTCTTCCAATTGTCTTGAAAGGTTCTCCTCTAATTGCTGCTGCCACTTCCGCTGAGCTGAGAAAAAGCTATCAAGTTGCGTTTGTATCTCCGTGCCCGTATCGATCCCATGTGTTCCTCGAACACGATTAGGAGGTCGTCGACGATCATCGTTCTCAGACATCTGTTGATACGCGCTCAGCCGCAAGGCCATCCGGTACGCTTCATCTATCGTCCTTGGTTCTTTTTCGCGCACCTTAAGAGACAAATCGCGATCCCTGATCGCTTCGAGGAAAGCATCTCGAGCAACAATTTCCGTTGTTTCACTAGAAGGTACTGGATATGCAAGAACAACTAACCGACGAATGTCATGGAGTAAGTCACTCAAACTTTCATCTGTTCTCTGTCGTCTGTAGTATAGCTGTGCTCGATATGTCTCCGACTGACCTTCTGCACCATAACGCTGTCTGAGTCGCTCAACCAACTGTTCATAACTGGCATCCTCTTTGGCACCAAAATCCCACAAGAGTTGTGTTGCCGCTTTGTCCAATGCACATCGTAGAAAATCCACTTTGTCTGCACTCGTCCATTTATTATGTCGAGCACAAACTTCAAATTGCGTCAGAAATGATTCCAAAGACCCAGTTCCATCAAATTTTCCAGGTTTCATTAGTGTTCTCCTGTTACCAATTAAACCACTGAGTTCGTCTGCAAATCTTGAGTCCATACCCATCACATTTGTGCCGACAATCGTTTTCTTTTCCGGACGGTCCGCTATTCGGCGATCAAAGAAATCCATGTCCGCACTTTCCCAAAATTTCTGTGGCTCCATTTTATATTTTTCCGACGTTTTCGTCGTCTCTTTCTCCACAGGCGTCGAAATTTCTGGACGATCAAGTGAAGAGGCTTCATCCAAAAGCGTATAATGTCTTGTTCCCTCCAAATCCATTTCGTAGAAAGAAAATGCTCAGATACAGCAATCAATTTCAAATGAATCACAACTTCTTACCTCACTTCAAGAGTACCACTTTGTAACGTTTCCACCCCTATTGGCCAACCGAGTGGCAAAGTTAATGTATTGTCACCGTGGGTGGATGATAACTCCCTAGACTAAGGTTAAAGTTATACCAGGATCCGCCGCAACCTTAATCTAGTACATATGTCGGCTTGGGTAAGGCTCAAGCGGTCAGCCTGAGACGATGAAATGGAAAGAAACATTGCCGTTCTGAAGTTGACTGATTGTATTATTCATCAACAGAAATATAGTTATATCTCCAACATCAATCGAAGAAATAAAGAAAGATGATTCCAATTGTCTGTAGTTAATTAGTTAAACAATCGTCAAATGAACTCCGCTCGCAGAATGAACCGTAAAAGTAGGCTCCGACGCAAAAGATGTAATGTAACGAATCTTAATCAGACGAATTAACCGTCTCTTAAACGACTACTGATCACTTATCACTCATTACTTATCACTGATCCAGATTACTGACTACTGATTACTACTCAACGACTTAACTGATCGACCGTTCACCGACGACTGACTTCATCGACTAAAACCCTGTTACTCTCTCTTTTCCTTAACTAAGCGAGGCCTTATTTATACGCGTTTTAAGGCGCGAGTCCTTTGTCTAATCGCCTGTCTAGACAGTTGTCTAGCCGTCTGGCTATGTTTAGAGTTTAAACAGTGCGCCTAAAGTTTATCGAGTACACGCTACAAGGTTATCGAGTACGCGCAAAGTACATTAGAGCGATTACCGCTTGCGGACAGTTCATCAAGTCCAAATTAAGTTCAGAAGAAGATCATTGAGTTCAGATGAAATAAAATAAAGATATACCCGTTAACATCAGGGCAAAAATCGTTACAGGACCCTATAGAACTCTGATTGTAGAGGAACAATAATGTTTTTATAATAATAATAATAATAATAATAATAATAATAATAATCTTCGTTTATATATTAAATTTCAAACTGACACAAAGCAGCCCTGTCGTTGCAATTAATGGCGCCTGCATGGAGCAATATATATCAATATTTCCTAAAAAGAACCCTAATTGTTAATTGTTTGTTGTAAAATAACAAATCAAACTGATCGAGATTATTCTATATGAAGACCTGATATTGTAGGCCTACTTGTGGTGTAAACTCTGATCTGACATGGAATCACCAGAATCCAACAATTATTATTGATGAACTCCAAAACTCTACCCATTTCGCCTTTGCCGTCACTTTTTATCATACGCAATTCAGCTCGTTGAACAACTTCAATCTGCTGTCTGTGTGCTCAGAGCGCACTCAGTGTGGACGACCTCCACCCCTAACCCCGGCTGTAGCCAAAATAATATTATTCCTAATTTTAACGTGGAAAGACAATGGCAGGAGGCTACAGACACGCAAGACGTGTTCTAACGATTGATGTTCCGAGACATTAATTTATTCTATTTTCATTAAACCTTTTTAATCTGAAAGATATGACATTTCCACTAGCTTTAATAATATATCCCCTTGATTTATCAACAGGGCCTATATTATTATAGGCCTACTAATATAAGTGAATTCCTTTGAATGTGCGATCTAGACTGTAAGTTAGGCTAGTAGGCCTACTCTGCAGAGGACTAATTTAAAACGGAGGTTGTTGGCCTATGGGTGGATCTAGCCAAATATGAAATAATTATGGACTGTTAATTATGCTGATCGACTATAAATCACAGTGTAAAACAGATGATCGAATGTAACTGCGACATAGGCCTATACAAGCGACAACTTCTAGAGCACCTACTGGAAATGCAAGAACAGCAAACAGCTGCAGAACACAAGTAAAGGAGCATCCGTAAAAAACGTCCTCAATGAGGGGAGGGAGGGTCAACCAAACACGGACAATTATTAGCCTATTATTGCTGAAAAAGATAGGCCTAGAACCAGTAAGTTTATTAATGAAGATGTATTCACGATGTTGGTGTTTTATTTTGTTAATTGGTTTTTACGTGCGGACGTCCGCAAAGGGGGTGGGGTAAGGCTAAATGCGGACAAGGGGAGGGAGGTGTCCAAACTATGTCATTTTCTGCGGACGTCCTTTATGGACGACCCCTTTTAAAGCCTATCGATGGTTATTGGCTTAATGCGCTCTGATCGATGTAATGTAATATCTACGAATAATCAGTGTTTCATAAATGACATGTTAGGGACACAGCTGCCATATAGGCATTAAAGGGAACCTATTATAGGCAATAGGCTCTGCATTGGTCCTATCTTGGAATAGGCTCTGGGTCCTACAACATATGGATTCAAGAAGGCATGATGGCTCGTTTTCTCCAGCAGTCCGTCAAGTAAAGTCCTCTAATGCGTGGTTCAGTCGCAATCAGTAGACAATTAAACACAATGCAAAAGTTCAGAAGGTTCAAGTGTTCTGTAGTCAGTTGGTTCAGTACGCCCATATTATTACCGTACACTATAATATAATTTGTTAATTAGAAATTAGTAACATTGTAGAAGCTATTAGTTATTACTTTGTAATATTAAGGTCTTTTTCAAACTATAATCCAAAATCACTTAACTTCCTTTTCACAGTCAACTGTAATCCAAAAAAAATTATTTATGAAACAAAAACTATTTTATTTGCACAGGAAATAAAAAATATGGCAAATTTGCCAATCAAATAATCTAGAAATTCACAGCCAAAACAGTACACAATCAATATCACAGGCATTTAGAGTACAAAATAACAGATGCATCACAAAACTTGCCCATGCGCTGACTTCTTGTCTAATACACGTTGTTATAAAGAACTCCTTGGTGAAAAATAGCAGATGCAACACAATTAAAAATGTCCTTACAAGGTCATGATACTAAACCGTCAAGTAACAAATGAGAACGTTAAAAATCTCTGGGAATTTCAAATTAATAACTTTTTATAACTAAAATCGATATGATGGTCTTTAAGCTAATGTTCCTATCACAACTGCAGTAAAGCAAATAAACAACTTACCATACACTTGTTTCCATTGCATTGTAAACAAAGACGCAGGATATTTATAGCAAAATACTGCTATCTGGCGATCTGACGACGTCCCCATTGTAACGATGGCCATATTTCCGTCAGCTTTGACACATGCATCTAAGGACGCGTCACGAAGTTTCATAATATCGCTCGTTCACGCAGCACCATGGTGGCAGAACTGTGCGCCATAATACATTAATTTGTTTCATTCATATAGCGCCGTGTTTTCTACGCTACGGTTCTGAACTATAACGCCTATAGCTTTTTATGCATAGACTGTAATAATTGAGATCAAGTTGTTCCTTTTAGATCTAAAACGTTTGGATGCAGAAAAATTTGACTCTTTCATAACTGTTCATAGGTCCCTAGGGGCCGTCCATAAAGTACGTCACGCTATTTTTGACCATTTTTACCCCCTCCCCCTGTCACAAACTGTCACAAAACTCGGACCCCCCCCTAAAGTACGTCACACTTTCAACATAGAAATAATAATACTTCCGAAAGCAAGGCTAATACATAAACAAGGCTTCGCAATAGCATTATTACTAGCGCTCCTAGCGAGAGGAATCGTGAAAAACACATTCAGAAAATATGCATTTCATGCTATTTTGACATAAAACTAATTAAAATGTTTCAGAAAATTTTTGAAAATTATTTTTAAAGCTATGAAATTCTGCTAAAAAAATAAATTATAAATAAAATAAATGTGTGACGTCACACATGGCCTGACCCCCTCCCTCTGTCACAAACTGTCACATTTTCTTAAACCCCCTCCCCCCTGGAGCGTGACGTACTTTATGGACGGCCCCCTATCTATTCGCGATTCGTCCTTTCAAAGTTTATTCATGAATTATCATCCTAAGTAAACTTGTGCAGAGAAAGTGAACAATTTAAGCTTTATAATAATTAAGTTTCAGTAGTGACAAATTAAGGGTTAAGGCCTGTCAAAAGAGTGTAATTTGCATGCCTTCGAGAGCGGAGGGAAGAGGGATAGATACAGAAGTCGAGATATATAGGCCGGCCTATAATAGGGCCTATATACGGCCATTTAATTCGACCTTTATATATAGTGAATCGAACTGGACTCAGTTTAGACGAAATCGGACTTGATTCGACACACTTAGCAGTCCTGGATTTTAAGTGGATTAGTGGAGATCTCGTAACAGAATAACAGACAAAACTCAATTTTTTCAGCATAGCTACTTTATGTAACATTTTCAAGTTTTCAATTGAATGCAAAATATAAGGTGAGCATCAGAAAAGAACACAAAAAGACAGGAATTTGACTGCAACTACATGCTGTCAACTACGGTCAATCTGGCAGCCTGAGTACATAAAAATTATGCCTATAGGTCTGTCTAACGAGTGGCTATAATGTAAGTGTGTCAGAATACTGATCCAATACTGAAATCCAAACCAGTTGCTTATAATTATATAATGCACGGAAATTCATCCTTATGCATTCATTTCTAAACCACCAAATTCAAATCTATGCATGAAGCGCAAATAATAGTCTTTAGAAGCACTTTTACATTGTCGCCTTATTAATAATCAGTTAATGACAGATACAAGGTGATGAAATAAACTATTGTGGGACATTCATGAAACAGTCCATCTCCAAATTGAAACAACGATGATGGGATTGGGGATATATTAGCACAGAAGAGATAAGGCTATGCTTTATCTATTCTGTGATATTAGATAGATTCTCAGTTTCACCTTGTATCATGTCAATTATTCATAATACCGTACTCATGCTTATAGTCCTTAACCACAACTCATGAAACTTAAGACAGATGCATTCCAAAATACTGAATGGAAAAGTCTACATCAAATCAGTTGAAACAGACAACAGAGGAAAGGGAAAACATGTTGGCAAAACCAATGCCCGATAGCGCATTGGATAACATCTGGCACAGAGACCGAGAGGTAGGCCTACCGGGTTCGAGCCCCCGTTGGGCGGATATACTTTGTAGACTGCTATTAGCGCCGCTGTATTGCAGGCTGTCTCTTCTGTTAGTAGTTAAGATTTAAATTGCATAACATGTAAATGTACAGCGCAGTGCGTTTGTCAGGCGCTTATTAAAGAAAAGATATTATTATTATTATTATTATTATTATTATTATATGCAATAACTACTATATATGCATTAGACATGGTTTAAACTCAACTGAAACAGTTTTTTTTATGATGAATCTATTCTAGATATAAAAGATTAAAATTATTATAATATACATTTTCTAAGTAGCCAACATTGCTCCAAATACCAGTTATGCTGACATTTGACAGATATCCTTGCATGGAGAGTTGTCCCTTAAGCTAGCCCAGAGGCAGCCATGAATATAAAGTGGTAGCAACTTCATTTTTTCTTAGCCTTGGAATATGAGGGCGGTTGTTTAGTCCTCTCTCTTCCTAGAAGACGATTTATATGGCACCTTCAGACTGGCTAGTGAGTGCCAATAATATATGCCAGACTTGTATACGAGACATAAAACTCGAGACCGAGACCGAGACAGTGGGGTTCGAGACCGAGACCGAGACCGAGACAGTGGGGTCCGAGACCGAGACCGAGACGAGGCACCAGGTCCGAGACAGTTCGAGACAGTTCAAAACGAGTGACATGCACATTGGACCCAAGTCCCGAAACAATTTTTCTCAACTTTTGAAGTCTAATACAAGGGTCAAGTCACTGAAATCAGCCGATCACCTGAATTGTATAAACTATAAAGAAATTAAATATTTCAGCCATTTTGAAATCTTCTAAATGATTCTAAAATTTAAACCAACAAAATTCCATATAGGCCCTAGGCCTATTAGCGATTTAGCGACATAAGTCACATCATTCACTTTGAGAAACTAAATGCTGTTAAAAGAGTTTCGCTTAATAATATGTTGGCTTTACACAAACGACGAACGGCATGCCATTTATTTTGGTTTTCATTGATTTCAAACTGCGTGAATGCAAATTTCACGATTTCAGGTTCTTTATGAGACATTTTAAGATATTTGGAAATTTTGGACTGAAAGTGCAAACTTAAGACTGCTTTTTTCAATACTCTTAAATCTTAATATCAGAAACACCATTCGGCACAAGACAATTTTACAGCGCAATACTGTACGAAGTTTCGAACAAAATACAGTTTGTACGAGAACTTTGGAGACCGCTTCTACAAGAGAACAAGACTTTCGCTTCGAGACAGTTTCCAAAAAGACAAGACTTTCGTTTCGAGACAGTTTCCAAAAAGTCGAGAAATGATCTCGAGACCGAGACCGTGAGGTCCGAGACCGAGACCGAGACATCGAAAAACCTGTCTCGAGGCGTCTCGAGACCGAGACAGTGTCTCGAGACAATACAACTCTGATATATGCAGCTACAAATAATGGCACCAAGAGCAATATTTCCTAGTTTTATATTTTTAAAGAACCTTGTTTGTTGTAGTTACAATAAAAACTGAGATTATACTGCATCAAGATCTAATATGGCATAAAGCTCTGATCTAACATGGAACCACCAGAATCCAAGAATTGATTAACTCAAAACTCTAGTCATTTTGCCTTAGTTTATGGGCTCTGTATTGGCCCCATCTAGGAATATGGATCCTATCATATGGCTCCATGTGGGCATGATGACTCGTTTTCTCTAGCACTTCAACAAGTAAGATTCTTCTATAGTGCATGGTTCAGTCACAATTAGTAGATACTAGACAATTAAACATAATCCATAGGTTCAGCGGACACGACACCATTCAAAGATTCAGGTGCTTGTACGGTTGATTGGTTCAGTATGCCTATAATATGGTTCATTATTGGTTCAGTAGGCCTATAATTAGATATTAATCTATTGTATACTATAATAGCTAGGCCTTCACAATACCATATATATTACACCATAGGCAATACAATGGTGCTAATAACACAAAAATATACTTTATATTACTTAGAAATCAAAAATATTGTATACTATACTAGTTATTATCATATTAAAGTCATTTTGCTAACTAACAAACAAAGGTTCTGCACAGGAGACACTCAAGGCACGAAAGACAATGTGGTTCCAAGGCACGAAAGACAATGTGGTTCTCTGTTTATGTCTTCAATATATCTGTCTCCATGTCTGCCACTAAGTGCTAACAACAAAATGCCTTTCCAGATTTAATTTTCTATAAAACCTGCACGGATATAATTATTCTTCTTCCAGCCAATTTTCCAACAATTGAAACATCACAATATATCAAAACAAAATCTTTTACTTCGTTTTCACAGTCATTTGTAATAAAAAATTCTTTATTTCCTTTGCACAGCAAATGTAAAAAATTCAAAACAATTAAACGAGTATAATAATGAATTATTAATTAAGTAAACACGAAATTTACAGTCAACACAGTTCACTTATCAATATATATCACAGATATATTAGAGTACAAAATGACAGATTCATCATAAAAGTCAGGTACTGCTTGGTTAAAACTAGCAGATGCAACACAATTAAAAATCCAAACCCTTCGTAGCAGCCACCACATTAAACGGTCCTTACAATCATAATACTAAACCTTCAAGTAACAAATTTATGAGAATGATAAAATCTCTGGGAATTGACTCTAGTGGAATGTTACTACTTCTTCTTGAGCTGAGTTGAAAGCCAGTCAAGGCCTTCATACAATCCACTACCATTTGTTGCACAGGTTCCTTGTATGTACCAGGTTCGCTGCCGTAAAGTGTGTAGACCAAGCTTATCCGTAAGTTCTGCAGCAGTCATAGCATTTGGCAGATCCTGTAAATTGTAAAAGCAATGATGGTAAACCACATATCAGAAGCTGTCACAGGCATTGCCATGCTTTTAAGAAAACGACGCTTTTAGATAACCATGCTCTCAAGATAACCACACTGTCAAGATAACCATGTTTTTAAAGAAAACCACGCGGTAAGATAACCATGCTTTAAGATGACCATGCTTTTAAAACAACTATGCTTTCAATCTACTCTGAAGACTTCTATAGTAATTGTAATTGCGTAAATGTATTTGTAATTGTATAGCGCCACTCAAGGATTCAGAGGTGCTCCCGACCCAGGGCTCTAACAAATAAGATAGTCTTCAGGTGATTCTGAAACAGAGGAAGAGAAAGGCTGAGGAGCTAATACTAGCATGGCTGCATTCATGTTGCAGTGTCCATGTGCTGACTTCATGTCTAATACAAGTTGTTAAATAAGGCCTTCTGTGTTACAGAAAATTACTTAACGACCGATTGAGTGAGTTTAAGTATGTGATTAACTCCACATCTGGAAAGCATGGTCTTTCAGCTAATGTATCTATCACAACTGCAGTACAGCAAATAGAAATTGAGTACGGTAGCAATATTATCTAATCTTATTAACTTAATTTATGGCTTTGTTTTTAAGCCATCACCTACACATTAGAAGTTAATAATTAAAAACAATACTTATCAACTTTGGCATCACTGTCATCATAATGCACATTGCACAAGTCATCACTTGTGGCAATGCTTGAATATTTTATTCAATATGAACAGCTTACATTTCATTTTAATCAAGCATTTGAATTCACAGAGAAAAAGACTTTTAACATACACATTTATTCGACAACTGAATGAATTCATTTGCACACATCTAAACAACAGATCACATAGTTGTAAGCACATTCCAATTGAATGGCTTTAGTAAGAGCAAGTAAAGATGAGTGAATTCAGATGGCTACCTGTTTGTTTGCAAAGACAACAACTACAGCATCTCGCAGCTCGTCTTCTGCTAATATCCTCATCAGTTCTCCTTTTGCCTCATCAACGCGTTCTCTGTCATTGCTATCCACGACAAATATCACACCTAGCAACAACAAAAATCTAGTCACAAAAAGCCAAATAATATACGAAATCTAGGCACTACATATTTAGAACCAATGCTTATTATTTCCTTCCAAATAAATTTCAAAATACCCAGGTAATAACTTTTTATAACTAAAATCAATATGATGGTCTTTAAGGTAAATGTTTCTATCACAACTGCAGTACAGCAAATAAACAACTTATTATAGACTTATTTCCATTACATATGTAAATGTAAAAACTTGATGCTATTCCTTAGCAATATTTGATGCAGAAAATAAATGAAACTTATTATAGTTTTATGACTTCTCGATGTATCTCATAATGGAAAGCTTTCCAGTATCTGATGATTTGATTGGTGTAGATGGTATAATGGTATATGCACTCAAGCCAAAGTTTGTGCAAATCAGTATTAGGCCCTTGAGAATTAATATTGATAGAGCTACAAAACAAGTAAATGAACAAGAATGCAACAGAAAATTTACTTATTAAAACTCGACTACAGCTAAAAAAAAGTTTTAATGCATTAAAACCTTGAGTTTTCTGGAAGTAATGATTCCACAGCCGTCGAATTTTGTCCTGTCCTCCGACATCCCACACAGTAAAATTAATGTTCTTGTATTCTACAGTTTCCACGTTGAAACCTGTTTGTAACATAATGTAGCGCCCAATCAATGATTTCCAACCACTTCAATACTCTTAATATTCATACGCCCAGAAAATTAAGACAGTCACAATTACACAATTGAAATTATTGGAATACAACGTAACAGAAGAATGATAACTGGATACTACATCACCAGACAATTCGGTATGCAAAACCACACGCTAGAGTAGAGACACAATGATAATTATTGGAATTCAATTGGGACACGATTTCTCTGAGGTTGGGTTAAAGCCAATGTTGGCTGATTTAAGAGCAGAGGCAATGACTTTGGGCCATGGAGAATTGAATCCCTACAACCTCCGTAACAAACCCATCCCTGTACACTGACAGAGGAGTATACATGGCACCAATCAAAATGAGGGCCTATCATGCGAACTCAGGAGGGCAATTTATACAGGACTTACAGATGTTTTATGTATTAGAGTAATTAGTAACATTCATTTATTTATTAAACTTCTTTTTCCTACAGTGTTCAATCTTAACACAAAAGTTAAATTTGGATTGTATTGTATTGTATTTGAACACTTGTTATAGCGCCCCTACCAGATTTCCCATTCAGAGGCGCTCCCGACTACTGCCCTTTTTACGCTGAATCGGAGTTTCACGCCAGAAGCGCATGAGCAATTCTCTTATGAAGGACTTGCCAAGGGTCCTATACCCGGCGACTTTGAGGTGGATTCGAACCCGCAACCCTGCAAGGCACCGAACATACCCCTTCAAACCACCGCGCCCCAGTTGTATTGTGATGTGTAGTATTGTGTGTTGTATTGTACTCCACGTTTATAATGCGACCGAGCCACCCGCAGTAAAGATCCGAGAAATTAATCTCTGATAAACCGACCCGACCGGGAAGCGAACCCGGGGCGCCGGCGTGACCAGCAGGCTACCAACCCACTCGGCCACTCAGGATCCTTTGGTAGCATAAAATCCTTGCATGATTCACCAAGCGCATACACCAAATTAGTAGGTTTATGATGTGCATACTTCAAAACTGCGGTCTCATATGTGCATTGACCCAGGGATGCCTGAATCTCTAAATGGCCATGTTTACAAACATAAATTCAGTCTCAAAATCCTAAGCAGCTTTTCTCTAGATCAACTTGGAATGACTAAGATCATCCAACTCAATTAAATAATTTCTTAAACATTTTCGACTCAGCCTCAGTTATAACATGGAGCTCTAAAACTCACCAATAGTAGGAATTGTTGTGACAATGTCGCCAAGTTTCAATTTGTAGAGGATTGTAGTTTTGCCAGCTGCATCAAGACCAACCATGAGTATTCTCATCTCTTTCTTCCCAATAAAACTTTGAAATAAACTTAGGAGATTTCCCATTTTGATTTTGGCTGAAATAGAAAAAAATCGAGAAAATTATATCAACAAGAGGTTGTGCTGGCATAAGAGCTGCACAATGTGTCAGTTGACCGTATAGAATTCACCAACGGTTCTACAAAAATTTATGCTGTCCATCAAAGCACAACTGGACTGGAACAAATATCAACAAAGGCCAATTTCATTCAAATAATTCTTAACAGGCGCGTCAATTTAGCCACATAGCATGACCTTTTTTCTGGATAGTTTACAGTAAAACGCACTAACAAAAATTAACCTACTCTTCCTCGAGTGTTCCTTAACTATCCACTGACTTCGATAAAGACGGTGAAGTGGTCTGCCAACAGACTATAATTTACCATACACGGAGGCGATTGAACCGATTTTCAGAGCTTTCTTATTACGTTAACGCACCTACTTTTAACTTGAGATGTTTATGAAAAAGAATACCTTAATTACTATGCACCAAGCTTCGTACAACTTCACATGTGCTGTTCAAAGCGTTCAAAGACGCAGGCTATTTATAGCAAAATACTGTTAGCTGGCCATGTGACGACGTCCACCTTGTAACGATGGCCATATTTCCGTCAGCTTTGACACATGCATCTACGGACGCGTCACAGAGTTTCATAATATCGCTCGTTCACGCCAAAGATTTTAACAGGGAGGAAGATGGCCTACTGAAAGAAAATTGGCTTGCGCAGTGCGAATGAGGGCGCGTGATGCATTCTGGTCGGTCCAGGGCCAAACAAGCGAAAGTTCCTATTGGCTTGCGTAGCGCGCATGACGGCGCGTGATGCATTCTGGTCTGTCCATGGCCAAACAAGCAAAAGTTCCTATCTCTGGAATGCTAAAATTCATCTGTTAAAAGTCGTCTTATAGGAAAAGTTTAGGAGAATTTATCATTTTTGGCCCAGTAGAAAGTGAGGCAGTATGCCGCACTGTTGTGATGCCTTTAATTATAGGATTTCGATGTTACGATACTTTTTGTATGATGGATTTTAGTAGGCTATTGCAAAGATAGTAATGTTCGCTTGTTTGGCCCTGGACCGACCAGAATGCATCACGCGCCCTCATTCGCAGTTGCGTTATCAGTGGTTCATCTTCCTCCCTGTTAAAATCTTTGGTTCACGCAGCACCATGGTGGCAGAACTGTGCGCCATAATACATTAATTTATTTCAAAATATAGCGCCACAAAAATGTTGCGAAGTGGTCTTAAACTATAACAGCCTTTTAGGGATAGACTGTCACATTTGAGATGTAGATGTTCCTTTTAGATCTGAAACCATAGTATCAATAGCCAATAGGCAGGAATAGTCAGACAAATGTGTACGCCTATATGGATCTTTCAGTAGTATCAGGCTACTACGAATATTTTTAACGCGGGCAGTCACAGAAATGGGAATCTGAGGCGCGGTTTATAGTCAGTCGCCATGTGTAGAGATATTTAGATATCCATGGATATGCTTGAAAGCCAATTAGAAATAGTGAATTGTGATCGAGGCATTTCTTAAAGGAAGAGATAGAGCTAGAGCCCAGCCTACCTGCACGAGCTTTGCTGCCCTACCCCTGGTACCAAAGATCGTAGCTCCCTCCGCTCCTTGACCCCTTCGGCCACACTTCAATACGGCAAAACCATGCCTTCTCTGTATGGAACGGGCTTCCATTGGCACTGCGCTTGCTCCCCAGGGTCCATTCTGACATAGTAGGCCTAACCTTGAAGAGGCGCTACATAAATCTTTGTAATGAATGAATGAATGGAATACACTTTGGTAGTCAATCCCATATCTTGGGGCAGCAACAGGGATTGAATCTTGTAGTCACTCTTTGGCTACTGGTCCTCACTTTAAGACAACAGATTCAGTTTAGGTGTGCAAAACAATTAATGTTCTATTATCCCTATATATTCACGTACGCTCACTTTTGATTTTATCTGAACTTTATAGACTCGTCAATATCATCATATCGTCTTCACTTCAGTATCAGTTGGGTGACAAGCCACTTCAGCGAAATGGACATGTATACATACGGTTTTTCCGAATTCGACAGAGTTGTGTGTTGCGAGGAACTCGCATTGTCATAATGACCTGTACATGTATGTCAAATAACGGCCAATGCAGGTTTAACAGTACAATTCAACAATGCAATCTACGTACATTACACACACAGGACCCGGATTTTAAGTGAAGAATAGGCCTACCAGAATCAGAGGCGAAAATCTATACATAACTTTGGGGGGGACAGAGTACCTACGAGGGCCGGATTTTGGGGGACAGCAGGGCTTAAGTCAAAACTTTGGGGGGACTGTCCCCCTCTGTCCCCCCATGATTTACGCCACTGACCAGAATAACAGACAAAATTCAATTTAGTCAGTATAATATGTACAACTTTACATAATATTTTCAAGTTTCCAGTTAAATGTAAAACAAGGTGAGCATCAGAAAAGAAACAAAAAAAACACAGGAATAGGACTGCAACTATATGCTCCCAACAACTATGGTCAATCTGTCAGCCTGGCTATATATGTAAGTCTGTCAGAATACGGATACAATGCCAAAATCCATAACATTTGCTTATATACATGTACAATGAAATTAAACTCATCCTTACGCATTGACTTCTACAGCACCAAATTCAAAGAATAATCTAACTAAATAATTCATGAAACAGTCAATCTCCAACTCGAATCAAGTATAAGGGCTAGCCGTTACATTCTCAATTTCCCATTGTGTCATGTCTGTTGTTCATAATGATACTTATTACTTAATTACAGTCCATATTAAGCACAAATGATGAAACTTAAGACTGAAGCATTCCAAACTAATGAATGGAAAAGTCTATAATAAAACAGCTGAAACATAAAACTGAGGAAATGGAAAACAGGTTGGCAAAAGCAATATGCAATAACTAATGTCACTAGCCTAGTGATGCGTTAGACGTGGTTTAAACTGAACTAAAACGTAGGTTTTCATGATGAAACTATTCATGATATAAAAGATTAAAATTATTATAATATAGGTATTAAATTTTTAAATGGCCAACATTGCTCCAAATATCAGTTATGCTGACATTTGACAGCATCCTGTGCATGGAGAGTAATCCCTTAAGCTAGCCCGGGGCAGCCATGGATATGAAGTGTGATTTAATTTTTGTCTTAGCCTCGGCATAAGAGTGGGTGTCCAGTCCTCTCTCTTGCCATCTCCTCTTCCTACTGACTGTGCGGTCAGGGTACTCATTATAGCTGCATGGACAGAACAGATATTTAATTCAAGTTTGCTTATTTAGTTCAGTAGGAAAGAATCAAGAGGCCACAAATAAACTCACAAAAACGTATCATGCATAACTTATTTGTGGGGAAGCGGTATATATGTTACAGGCAATGTGTAAAATCAGGGATTTTGTAAAATGCCTGAAATTTTTAGGCAATTTGTAAAATCCCCAATTCACTCGGGCACTTTACAAAATCCCTGAAAAAACCAGGGATTTTGTAAATTCCCTGAAATCTGATGATGAAAATTTGACAGATTGCCTGAAAGTGACGAAAATTATCGAAGTTTGACAAAATACCTGAAAAAACCAGGGATTTTGTAAAATCCCTTAAATCTGATGATTACAGGCAATGTGTAAAATCAGGGATTTTGTGAAATCCCTTAAATCTGATGATTACAGGCAATGTGTAAAATCAGGGATTTTGTGAAATTTTTAGGCAATTTGTAAAATCCCCAATTCACTCGGGCACTTTATAAAATCCCGGGATATAAAAACCAGGGATTTTGTAAAATCCCATAAATCTGATCATGTCCGCCTTTGGCTGCGTGTCCGACATGTCCGCCGGCTATGTTTCAAGTCATGTGGTCGGGGCCGTGACTTGTTTGTTCCCCTCCCCTTAGGTGCCTAATTAGAGCTTTGAGTTGTCGTGACGGATTGTCAATTAATAAGAATAAATAAATAAATAAATGAATTAAATAAATAAATAAATATAATTAAATTTATTTATTTAATCAATTAATTAATTAACTAAATTTAATATATAAATAAAAAAATAAAATAAAAATAAATAAAAATATAAATAAATAATTAATTAATTAAATTATTAATTATCGAATTAATTAAATGAATTAAATATTTAAATTTATTTATTCATATAATTGTTAAATAAATAATTAATAATTCAATTAATTAATTATTTATTTTTATTTCTATTTATTTAATAAAATTAAATAAATAATTATATGAATAAATAAATTTATTTATATAATTATTTATTTTATAAATAATTATATGAATAAATAAATTTAATTAATTAATTCATTTAATTAATTAGATAATTAATCATTTAATTAATTAATTAATTATTTATATTTATTTTTATTTAATTTTTATTTTATTTTCGTATTTATATATTAAATTTAATTAATTAAGTAATTGATTAAATAAATAAATGTAATTATATTTATTTATTTATTTTATTTTATTTATTTATTCTTATTAATTGACAATCCGTCACGACAACTCAAAGCTCTATTTAGGCACCTAAGGGGAAGGGAACAAACAAGTCACGGCCCCGACCACATGACTTGAAACATAGCCGGCGGACATGTCGGACACGCAGCCAAAGGCGGACATGATCAGATTTATGGGATTTTACAAAATCCCTGGTTTTTTATATCCCGGATTTTATAAAGTGCCCGAGTGAATTGGGGATTTTACAAATTGCCTAAAAATTTCACAAAATCCCTGATTTTACACATTGCCTGTAATCATCAGATTTAAGGGATTTCACAAAATCCCTGATTTTACACATTGCCTGTAATCATCAGATTTAAGGGATTTTACAAAATCCCTGGTTTTTTCAGGTATTTTGTCAAACTTCGATAATTTTCGTCACTTTCAGGCAATCTGTCAAATTTTCATCATCAGATTTCAGGGAATTTACAAAATCCCTGGTTTTTTCAGGGATTTTGTAAAGTACCCGAGTGAATTGGGGATTTTACAAATTGCCTAAAAATTTCAGGCATTTTACAAAATCCCTGATTTTACACATTGCCTGTAACATATATATCTAAACATTTACAGTGTCTTTTTGAGAATTTCAAAGGTACTAGAACCTGTCAAAAGCTGCATACTACTTCACACTACTCTGACATTCCATGAAAGGAAAGTTTATATCACAGCAAGCCAAAAAAGACAACTGGGGTGAGGAGAGGGAACACCAGTTGGCAAACCAATGTGCAAACCATAACTAGTGATGCCTTAGTTCGGAAAAAAACAAAACGTCACATATTTTCACCATTCATTGACAGGGCACTGTAAGACATCAGGAGGAATCATGATAGGATCAATATTTCCTAGTTTTATATTTAAAAAAACTTTATATGTTGTAAAGTTACAATTCAAAATGAGATTTATATGAAGATCTGATATGGCATGGTGTAAAGTCCTGATCTGACATGGAATCACCGATATCCAAGAATTGATTAAATCCAAAACAGATTAATTCCATTATTGATGAATGTGAAATCTGGCAATTCCAAAAACTGATGAATTCCCAAAATGACATACTGCACAGTATCATCAGCATCACTCCAAGTTGTGCTCTACTGAGCAGAGATAAGTTGGGTCACAAAATCACTCACAAGTGTGCAATCCTGCTAGAAAGTTGGCTTAAACATGAAAGCGATAACATAATCAATCATTCTAGCTTTCAAGTAAATCAATGGCTTTCACAAATTAAAGTTATCTTCTGCAGTCGAGAAATATTTTTAAAATAGATCCTTAAATCAGACATCAGTTTGGTCAGAATTGAAATTGAAGAGCCTCAAACTTTATCTCAGTCGAAGGCAGTAATCTAGATTTGAACTCCTTGGTCATCCCAGTGACATGGAACACTCAATCAAAAGGCAAAGGGTGTAATGTGAACAGTTCAGACTATACTCCTCCACTGGGATGCAATCTTTCCTACTCGTAGGTCTTGTGCACAGACCACTGCTTCAACCACAAATCAAATCCCATTCCTTGATGCTAACTAATAACTAAGGTTCCCTGTTTCTTAGTCTTAGATCTGCAGATGAACGCATCAAACGGCATGACAATTTTTAGCCACTCTCCTCCGACCCCTGTGACCTCTGAGAAGAGTCACATAGTCCTTCAGACCAGCCGATAGGACTGTCTCTGGGTGGCTGCCCAGAGCGGTTGAGCGCTTGTTGATGGTACTCGCTCCACTGTTATATACTGGTGAACATTGTCAGAAGCCCCGTAGAAGTTAAGAAGTTCCGACATGGCTTGCTCTTCAATCTGCAAATGTACACAAAAGAAACCTTTAAGTTCTAAAAGCACATAAGTTTCAGTAAGGCAAGATAAATATAATACAAAGGCAATAAAAAAGAGCAATAATATCATTCAATTTTGTCATTCACGATTACAGCTACTGACATTAAGAGATAATGATTCTTATGATGACAGTAATGATTGTGATGATACAATGACAGTAACAATAGTAAAAATGATGGTCATAGGTAAGATAGTGATGATAATGATGGCAAATTGGCGATGATGAAAATGATGAACAACCTGAATTAGAGAGAGACTTTTGTTGGTCGTCCGTCTCAATGACTGCACTTGAGTCATTTCATCTTCAATGATGTCACTGAAGCGAGCCGCACTCAGAGCCCCGGACGACAGATTGCGTTTACCGGCATCTGAGATCTTGGTAGGCAGGTGCCAGGGGCTTTCCGTTGGGCTAGCTGGTTCGGAGCTTGGAGTTACAGGCATCAGTTGAACTGACGAAGAGCAAGATGAACCAGGCAGAATACCCCAACTGAAGACAATCCCAGAAAACTTCAATTAAAATTTATTTTAAATCTCCTAAATCTTTCACTTACAACAGCTACTTGTCCCAAATGGAAAATCATTTCCAACTTTACATCTTTTAATCATATAAAATCATAAATGTCAGAACTATCAAAAGTTTGTGTCAACACTACGACAGAACAGTGAAGGGGAAAAAATCCAGGTCAATCATCAATCAATCAATCATTTATTGATCCAGAGACATTGAAATTGGCAATGCATACAAAGAAAATGGTACAGATTCTCGGGATAACTGTGCACAATAATTGTCTGTGGTCTGTGACGCCATGGAGACTGGAGTGGAAGGTATAGGGAGGCAAGAGACTGTTATATATATAAATATTCGTATGAATGCAATTACCTCATTCGACTTGATTCGCTATTTGTGGACGCTGTGCTTTGGTGTGCTGCAGTAGGCCTTGGGATGGAGTGTGGTGCTTGGCTAATGGAAGCTTTCTGCTGTGTAGTCTTCTCTGTCAGCATCAAATCTTTGAAGGAATGCACCACATTTTCCACTGCCTTCCTACAAACATGTAAACAACGTCATCTTATTTATCCATCTTAAAAGTCATACAGTTAAGATGCAAACAGGTAACAGTAAACTGTTATTTTTTGGCCGTACTAGAGCACCTCTGAGTTGTTCTCTTGAAGTAGTTCTTATACAAATCCTTGAATGAATGAATTGTATAAATTCAGTTGTGATAACAGCTAACATGGTCTACTTGTGATTGCAACAGGAGTAACTAGCTCCTTGTAATGAATGCAATAGGTCTGGTATGATGCATGTACCATTAACATGTGAATTCAGTTAACACTTGGAAGTTGTATACAAGGAGGGTGTAAACCCTTATGATGTCACCATTACCAAGGCAGCCTTATATCACTGTAGCCTCTAGGTATTTGATCTATACCAAGTAGGTATCTTTGCTAATAAACTGCACTGATCCATTCTGTCTGTCTAACGTATAAGAAAAAAACCTACATACGAAGTTATAAAGAGGGTTTGACAGCAACTCATAAAGAAGATATGCAGTGAAGGACTGGAGATGCTATATACTCGCCTCTGGGTGGGCTTCTTGACCAGGTGCTATATACATTTCCGGAATGAATTAATGAATGAATGAATACTTTATGTACCAAATATTAACATCACCATAAATATCCTTTCATTAGTTTTTCTCCACTAAAGATGATGGCTTACATGTATAGAGCTATGCAAAATATGAATTACTTTACTATACTCATTCTAATCCAAAATCTATTTCTCACTTTACTCTTCCAAACCTTCTGTAACACGTTAAGTGAATTAATGCATATGTCAAGACACTTCAGTGGCACCTTAAAGAATCCATCAAACAGTAATATGTCACATAATTTAAATGAGCAATTGCACTTTTAAGTTTAAAGGAATCTTCTGCCTTAGCAGGCTTACCATGGATTTGCAGATGTGGCTGCAATTTCAGCAGGTGCTGTACTGACATTCCCGCACTTGTCTCCTGTCTGTACGCTTACAGCGCCACCAGACTTCTCTGCTACTGAACTGAGCTTCTCTGCTACTACACTGAGTCTCTTTCTTTCCTTCTGAGACATCTTCTTTGGCCACCTGGAACACGTGGAAGAAAGGAAGACACTGATTCACTTACATCCGAATCAAAAAATAATTCATATTATTAAAGACAATTATTAAAGACAAGTAATAACATTTCTTTATTTTAAAATAATTTATTGGTTTTATCATTTATGGCTTTTATAACTATTGCTTCTAAATTAATTAAATTAAAAGTTATCGTTATTTACCAGTGTTGTTTTTAATATTTTTGTAAATCTTTTATTTTCTGTTTAGTAGTCCTAATGATCATTTGGGATAAAAAAAACTGCCAAAGAAAAGCTAGAATGATTAGAACTTTATTTCTATTTTTAAAATCATAACTTAATGATGAAGAAAATAATTCTTTGGTTACATTACATTTGCAGTTTCATTGCTCAACATTACATTCTGGAATGTAATCAAAGGATCAATGTAATCTTAAACCGATTTCTGCCCCCAAAACTAACTCAACTCACCTTGATGAACTAGTAGCAGTTTGTTGATCATTAACAGCCTGAGTCGAGTGAATGGTCTTTGCCATTTCCTCGGAAATGATATCCCGCAACGACCAGTGGTTTTCAGGAATAGACCCCATCTGGGGGCATTCAACAGACAGAGGCTTGGCAATGGTGGCAGTAGGTTCTGACACGGTGAGTGACTTTCTGACAGAAGACGGTTTGGAGGCTGCCATTGGAGCAACATCCAGAAGCTAAGTCAAACAGAAATGTGTTATTCATTCTGAGAATTTATATAGCGCCTCTTCAAGATATCTACTCAGAGGTGCTCTTTGCACTAGCCTATTATGATGAAGTGTCATTACGAACGAAAATATTACATCAGTTAGCAAAACAATGCACAGTAAGCTAGAAGAGTAATTTAAGGCAAATCACGGTAATTGAAAGTAAGGCAGGCAAGGTAAGGTAATTTGATGACTAAAACTAGCATTACCATCACGCTATTGGTTTAATTTAGTCGACACCCCTACTCAAGCCACCATGTAGGGACCCTGGGCAAGTCCTTCACTCGCAATTGCTCATGTGCTTCGGCGTGAAACTCCGATTCAGTGTCTGCACTGTAGTCGGGAGCGCCTCTGAGTAGAAATCTTGAAGGGGCGCTATAACAAGTGCTCATACATACATACATACATACATACACACACACCAAACCTGATCTTGTTAACTTGCACGCAGCAGTAGCTAATCTTTTGGATCACTCCTCCTCGATCCACAGCAGAGGCATCTGGATCAATTACAATCGTTTTATTAAAGATTACAAAGATTGGAACTGATCTAATCCACTTACAGGTAATACGATTATGTTGCTTGCTTCAGCAGCTGCTTCTTCCTCAATAGGTGCATCCATCAGATCTTTTTCCTTAGATGCAGGATCTTCCATAGATACTTGCTTCTGTGGGTGTTTGGCACGCTCTATGCTTCCCTCTACAAATGAAGTCAACACAATTTACATAAAAACATGTCAAGAAACGAACAATTAGCTTGGTGATCTAATATGTCTACTTGAATAAACATGAACACGAACTAATTCCGTTAAAAAGTTATAACGATGACGAACCTTGTAACTAGCTGCGTTATGACAGCCAGAGTTGATTAATAAACGAAAAAATACAATACAATAAAGAAAGAATATGAATGAAAATCGTAACACAACATATCCACTGAAATACACCAAAGCCACCTCATAATGCACATCAGTAAACACAAATTCTGGTAAAGCATGGTTTGGGATTTTTCTTCTTTTTTCACATTCTCTGTCCTCAGGCAGGTTCACATGTGATGCCTCTTCTCATGATGTTGTGTCTCCTCCTCCTGCTTTGCTTTTCCATCCATCATCGTCATCATCCAACAACTTCCTCTTGTTTTCTTGCCATCTATCAAAAACTTTGATGACAAATATTAGAAGGGAGTCTCCTTGCAGTACATGACCAATCCATTGAGGGATATGAAACCCAAATTTAACAAAGCTTCTGAACAAGACATCATTATAATGCAAATCAATTATGAATTTACTACAGCTCCCACAGGTAAAGTCATAACAAGGGTCCAGTGAATCTGCTTCCATTACCTGAGCTCTTTGTTCGTGTGCGTCGACGCTGCATGCCTGTCTTTCTTCCACTGCCTGGCGTTCCAACTGTGCTCCCAGATTTGGAAGGCGCTGGCTCCATGACAGATTTCTCCAGAAGTTCCAGCAGGTCGAAATCTGGCCAACTGGAATAAGGCGTTATCCGACGTCTGTTCATTCCAATCACCTAACACAAGATCACCGAATCACCTACCACAATTATAAAATATTAAATACTGTGCCTTTCAAAAGATAGCTGTAGGGGATACATAATTGTCTCGTTACTTTACCCTGCCCTACCTACTTACCTTGCCATAACAATGAAACTGTTTTCTACCTTTTATTTATACAACATTTAATCAATGATGATTAAGCATAAAACAAATGCTATTCATCATCATCAGCCTGATGCCATCTATTTGGCAACTGCCATCACATTATCTTATATAATAATTATAATAGAAACTATCATTTTTAAAAATTTGTATAGCACTGCCTAAAGAGACAAAGAGAAATGTTTTCAAGATCTATGTGAAAAGACGCAGAGAAGACCCAAGAGTTCATGTCGCAGTTACTAGGCAACCTATTCCAGAAAGACAGACTGACCTCAGCAGAGCTTTGATGCCAGATTGGTGGAGTTTGGGCTGGCAGGGCAACTAGGTAACCTTGCAACATGGAATGAAAGGATCTGCGAATCTAAACAGTGAAATGACATTTGTCTAACCTAACCTATTCTTGTAACTTTTAGCGCAGCATTAAAGTAAAGTAAACACGTTTCCTTAAAAAATTCCTGAACAAGCCACAAGCAACTTTCTTCCTCAACAACAAATTAGTAACATAGGAAAAAGGTAAAAGTGGACATAGGGAGTTTATGGACCACAACATACGTTTTCCTTGTAGTACTCGGTCAGTTTTTCAATAACATCATCAGACAGCAAGTCAAGTGCCCTAGGAACAAAGAAATCGATCAGAATATAACACAGCAATTCATGTTACATATAGTGAAATGCTCTTTGATGCCTAATTTCTATATTATCCACTCCTATTGACCTATATATATGATGATCCAGCACAAATATTTCTTTATATTACTATACAAAATCAATTTATGTAGTAAGCTAATATTTTGACGACCTACTTGCAAGTAATCACAATAATAATCAGAGATAGATTGTTACCTATTTGTGTGACCTATTTATTAGTTATCAAAGCAGAGACCTAATTTTTTATAATTATTACCATTTATATGGTTACCTTGTCTCCAGAAGTGCTGCAAGATTGATGGTAATGAACTGATGGCAGGTGACAACCAATTGCGAAGCATTGTAGACAGTTGCAAATTCCAGAAGCTCACACACGTTACGGAGGTTAACTTAAAAAACACAACATACAGCACAACACATGGTAAAGTTGCTGGCATTTATTTAGCAACAGATGGTGCTATGCATTTGTTGGTGAAGGCCTTAACTCAAATTACCACCACATCGACGACTTGAATCCTTATTCTATGTGTCAGTGTTCATCCAAACCAGCAACCACTGTAATGTACAGTAATGGTACTTCATACTCTGCAGAATATTTAATAATAATAATAATAATCTTCGTTTATTACGGTAATTCAAATTGACAAGTAAGCAGGTACATGATATAGTAGTAACAGATGACAACAAGTTTAACAGGAGTTGAATTTAACTGTATGACAGCCTGCAAGGCGCCCATCTGTTCTACTGCTCATTTTACAGTCCCCCCCCTTCAGGGAGCTGAAGGCTAAGACAACCTTATGGGGTTAGTGGGTATTGAACCCGCATCCTTCTCATCTTCATGCCAGTGTGTTACCATTCAACCATTTCCCCCTCCCCAGAATGCAGATTCCAACTATCGAGGAAATGCAGCACTGTTATCAACATTCAATACAGCCATTCCAACAGACAACCGAATTGGACGGTACACAAACTTAGTGAAGAAAAACACCCAAGTTCCTGAAAGTGGTGCTCAAAGAAAGAACAGAAGAATGGAGGACAACAGAACAACTGAGAGCTAATAGTGGACAAAAAGAAATAAAATGTGCTCATGAGAAGTAAATGGTATGGAACAGAACATGGAAGAAGCATGGCATATTGGATTTGCAGATCTGCCAAAGACAGAGTATCCAAGAAGGAGTAAGAAAATAAGAATTCATGTTAGTCTGACTTACGCAGCTGAGCAAGTGCCGCCTCGCACTCATCTCGAAGACGAGCAATCAGCAACTGATCAGCAGCTACAAGAACGCTGCACAAGAGTTCTGTATCGCATGGACCTAACAAATACAGAAAACTCAATCATAGCAAATTTCCAGATTAGTTTCAAGCCCTTAACAACACATATCTGTTTAACACAATCAAATTATGTCAATCTTGTTTATCCAGACGTTTCGTATGTGTTTGAATGCAATTACCTACATTTGGACTAACTCGTTAAGCTAGAGCTCATTATTTATTGAACCGCATACATAATACAACTGTATTAATCTCTCAAAAGTGAACAAATGCTACAAGTGACTTGTTTGTAAGAGCCAATTACAATTATTATTATTATTTATTAATCAGACATTTATATCAAGCTAAATAATCAATGCATTTAAACAAGTGCATGCGTAGCTGAAAAACATGAGTCATGCGAATTTTCAGCTGTTTAAGAAACGAGATAAGAGAAAGAAAATCATAGATATAGACAGGAAAAAGGCAATTAAAGTATTTTTCAGAAAGACAGGATTACAAATTATCACTGGAATTCTAAGAGGAATCGGATACCAGCTGGAAGGTTACAGAGTTAGCAGATTTTGCTAGAGTTCCCAGTTCGAAATCATTAAAAGATACAAATCAGACAAAGTGCACTACCATCAAACACAGAACAGCGGTCTGTGTACAAGTACTCAATGACGATTCTTAGCACATCAGCTGGAAACGGCAAACGAACAGTTGTGCTGTTTGTCATCTGTTAAAGAAATCCAGAAATCATATATTGGTAAGAGAAACTATGCCAATAAGCATAAAGGTAATACAGTATGATGTTGTGGTTAAAGGTCTCAAATGGACCACTTCAGAGAAGGTTTAGCTTGGTAAGCTGCACTGGTTTCTTGTAGAATGCAAAATAGAGCTTAAACTGGCCTGTCTTACCAATAAAATTCTTACCATGAGCCCTACTATATCTTCAGCCTGTCTTCTTACAGCAGCCTGCAATCTTGGGGAAGGGGTCTTTTGGCTCAGTCACAATACAAAACTGTCATAGACTATTGTGCATTCCATGCTGCTGTCCCCAAGGAATGAAATCAACTAGCAATGTTGCTCTGAGGCTCAAATTCTCTCATCTTTCAAGAAATGCCTCAAAACTTGCCATTTTCACTGTCCATCAAACATGCAGATATCTAACTGTATTTCAAATACAACTGACTAAATGTGCCAATTTAAGTGACTTTGTGTGTGTTAAGTATTTCCAGAATAATAAGAATAATTAGTTCTAAATTAAATGTCACTGATCTAAATCCAAAATTATAGGAACAAGATGACAATGTCACAGCAATAAAGACGACGACTCTGTTAATGAAAACAATGATAAGACAAACAGCTCAGATTAGCTTACGTTAATCCAAGATGATGAGAATGAGAATTTGCTGAAAGTCATATATAACGATGATGCTGACGATAAAATTACATCAGCACTTTCTTATAAAATGCATATTTATGACATGAATTCTGGCATTGATTTCAAAACTTTAGAATGTACTATTACCGCATTAAATATACATCTACATAGCCTAGATATTGCTATACTATCTGAAGTTTAGCTGAAAACGTTCCTTGAACTGTAACATATAATGTGCAATGGGTTCCTAAGTTAGCATCTTTATTAGGTTCCATTGCAGTCAAGGATCTGCTCAGTGTCAGGCCACTTCATGAAAGGACTCCTCCAAATTCCAAATTAGCTTAATTAAAAAAGGAATTTGAAGCAACTGACCTCAATCCAAGAGGATGAGAACATGCTGCGAAAGTATTCGAGGCGAGCAACCAAGATGCACTTGTGACACGTAATTGTGGCGCCATCTCCTCCTTCAATGCAGACATCGCTTAGATCACTGCTGAAAAAAACACAAAGTAGACTTAACCCTTTAACGACGAGCATGTACTAAAATGTATGGGAAACCAGAAGCGGCTCGTCGTTAAAGGGTTAATCATTTTACACAACGGACGCGAATCCAGCACAGCCGGTGAGTACCAGCCAAAGCATGTCATCAGAAGGCATGACAAACTATGCAAATCAAGCAGGAATCATATATAGAGGTAGTGATAACATTTTGACCGGGCCTGGGTCGGGAGCGCCTCTGAGTAGTTATCTTGAAGGGGCGCTATATAAATTCCATAGATAGATAGACAGATAACCCGTGTGAATCCGGATCCAAAAGTCTAATTAGTTTATATTCATGGGATTTGAGCAATGATCTTTGTTAAATATCTGGCAGGTGTTCTATTTCCCGAATCAATATTACAGCCAAGTGACAGTTGTAAAGAGCGTGTCAGATTTCTAGAATTTATCTGAGTAATTAAGAATAATGCTTCAACAGATTTTCCTCAAAATGTTGGAATTTAAATGCTAACATCAACAGTCAGAGATATGGACTTACTTATTGCACTACAAGTGAACTTACTTCTTGAATAGATTACGATTGTGGCTGGATCCAAACTTCAATTCAGCTTTAGCATATGACTTCATAAATCTTCATTATACATAATATGGTATTGTATTGTATTTAAAGATATATAAAGCGCCTCTCACAGTGCACACCAATCAGAGGCAATACAGTATTAAAAGATTGCAGTATTTGACATGGTTCCAAAAGTAGCATCATAAGAAGCTTAATGTTTATGACATGGCATTCATACTCATTCATTCATATCGAACATCTTTATAACACCCATCAAGAAAATTACTCAGAAGCGCTCCCAACTCCATCAAGGCTAAAAAGAACAGTCTCAAGGTGAGAAAAGAAGAGAGAAGGTTCTGGGAAAGAGGAGAAGCTACAGAGGGAGACCATTCCAGGTCGAGGGGTGCCCAGCACCGAGAAAGCACGATTCTACCAAGTGGAGGTGTGGAATGGTTTCCTAACATTATTAGAAAGTTCCACAGAGTTCACTCACCTTGACTTTCGCTCAAATCGCAATGAACTAGAAGGCATGCTTCGACCAGGAGCATTAACCACATAACCATCCACAAACTGGACAGCATCCAACCTAAAAACATAATCATAATACATTCTTAGTCAAAGGAAAGCCATTTGCAGAATGACTTATTCAATAATGATGATTTTAGATTGCTCAAGCTGATCAGATTAGGTAAGTGTATGATGTGCTGTGTAAGACAGATTGATAGGAGTTATTAGATTTGGATTCATGAAGTGAAATTTCTGTTCTTAATTACATTTAACATCATATAGACTAGAGCAGAAAGTCAATCAATCAATCAATATTCGTTTATTCTGAATAACCAAGTTGTCACAGACGCAACTTGTTACAATGAAAGCTCATTATTAGTGTCGCTGATTAGTTTTCTCTTAAAGTGGTGCAATACAACTTTCTAAAATTACAATTACAAAAAAACTTAGAAATTGTTCCTACTTTTTGACTAGAGCAGCAACTCCGAATTCCTTTGCCAATTCTTTCAGAGTTTCACCCATCTTAGTGTTCTTCGCACCATCTGGTGATGCCTCCTTCGATTGAACGTTTGTATCCTTGACCTTTTTCTTTGACTTTTTACCCTTTCGACCACCTGCCATGACCTCAGAACCAGGCCCCGAATCTTTAACAGATCCTAAAGCCTGGGTTTCGTGGGTCTGAATACGGCATCCAGGTGAGACAAAATCACAGGAGTCTGTGTAGATGAACTGCAGCAATTGTTTAAAAAGGAAAATCGGTCGACCACGAAGGTCTATTTTTAGCACAGTCATCGGTGCCAGGTGATCAGAGAATGAAACGCCTTCTGGTCTTGAACAGGCATCTTCTACGGTCAAAGCAAACTGTCGACGGAAGTATTCACTCCTTTGCGATAAAATGTAGCGGTGAAGAGGGAGCCTTTCCGAACCAACCTGAAAGGTCAAAGGTCACTGAATTTACATTTGTTGAGTGTTCAAACTTTAAGTTGTTCTGTTGCCGTTGTTGGCACTTAAGTGGAAAGACACTTCAACTGGAGGACTAATCAATGGTGGATTTACAAGAGTACATGTGCAATTGTGCATGCATGTAAATGTGGCAATTGCATGTATGTTTCTGTGCATTTAAATACCATCATTCTACAATCTCTTAAAAGCATTATTTCACAAATGACATCCAAACTTTTCCTGTAAGCACGACTGTTGCATTATTATAACTGTAAACCAATAGCTACCTGAAGTATGACATCATGGACACAATCGTCCTGGTGAGCGTCGCTTAGCAACCCTGCCATGTGGAACTTCATTTCCGACTGTCTTACACTCGGTATGCAGGTGATGCTACAAAATATTTATAAACATCTTAAACCCTTTAACGACAAGAGTGTACCAAAAGTGACTGGGAACCAATGCCGTTCGTCATTAAAGGGTTAAAGAACAATACTTGATCTGTACAACAAAGAACAACTTTCTTTTCTCCATTGTAATCGACTCATAATTGAAATTTTTTTAATAATAATATGATAAATAGTACAATAATTACTTGATAATAACTAACAAAATTACTAACAATAATAACAGAATAACAATAACCCAGATAAAACTGAATAAATGGAACCCAAACAGATGCATTACATTCCTAAGCTAGGTCTACTTTCAGCTTGAAGGTTCTGATGATGATAACGACAATGATGATAATGATGATGACACTGATGCAGTTTCTGACCATGTGAGACCCTGTTTGCAATGCGTTACATCTATACAGCCATGCACCTACCTGGCTTTTGGATGAGATTGCAGAACAGATATGTTGGTTCCCTGTTGGTCAGTTGAAACGGCAGTGGCGCGGTGAACCAGTTGGACACGGTCCAAGGAAACCTCGATCACATCATCCTTCAGGACTAGATCAGACAATGTGAGGCTGAATGTGTCAAAATGCTGAACATCTGAAAAATTAAGGAAACATCAATTTTAGGGCTGGTACTGATTAAACAAAAATTAATTGATTAATCTCCAAAAGTTAACTTCGATTAATCAATTAAATTCGATTAATTTGGCATCTGTTACGTAAAGAACTGTTAAAAATGTAATCACTGAGTCAGTTACTACTTTCTTTCTACAAAAAAACTTAAATTATTCCACATGCTAAAGTTCAAATTGTCAAACTGCAAAATGTAGTCAGTAGCTACTTTCTATCTACAAAGAAACTTCAATCATTCCACATGTTAAAGTTAAAATTGCAAACAGTCAGTAAGTTCATCTTCGCTAATCGCATCATCATTGTTTGCCATATATTGTTTACTCCGGAAATGCGCTGCTCGACATCATGAAATAGGTAACAAACTTAACTGAACAAGCCAAAATGAATTGATTATAACTGTGATTTAAATGTCTCCAGAGATGGTGCATTCTTCACTTGGTCAAGAAGACTGTTCCACACAGTGGGTCCAACAACAGAGAAAGGAACAGTTGCCAACCTTATAGAAGACCACAGGACTAGTAGCAGATTTTTCTATGAGGATCTAATGGGGTACGACTTGGCTACAGTTTTCACTTAACCCTTTAACGACGAGTGCGGACTAAAATGTACGGGGAACCAATGCTAAAGAGTTAAGGCAAAAACTGACTGATTCCTTCTGCATTATGATAATGGCACAATAGATGTCAAATGATTAGATAATATATATACTTACCCTTTCCTGGTGTGACAACCCTTGTCGTATTGGACAACGGGGGACTATATTTTGGAATGATTCCAGTAAATGCTTCACCATCTTTGGTGACAAGTGCCAGAGCGTTGGCACCAAGTGCCAGGTGCGTAGCAAAGAGTGGTCGACCAATCGACCAGACACAACGGCGCGCGACACAGTCTGACGAAGCGTGACAGACAAAGACCTAAAGAAAAGCCAAAAACTTATAAAATTAAATTTATATGAAAATTCTGCAATGGCAAACATAGATAAATACGGACTCAGTAAAAGTTAAAATCAGAGGCAACACACTTATCTATGTATCTATTTAAGAGTTAAGGTAACCGAGT
The DNA here is from genome assembly GCA_020284085.1 of Aporrectodea caliginosa. NCBI lineage: Eukaryota > Metazoa > Annelida > Clitellata > Crassiclitellata > Lumbricidae > Aporrectodea > Aporrectodea caliginosa. Next base: position 1,173,399 of record JACEVL010000130.1, on the reverse strand, counting down.
TAAGGATATTTTTGCTCAACAGTAAACTCAGCAAAGCAATCAAACTACGTGGCACCTTTTGTACGACTACAAGTTAGCAAATATAATTGGTAATCTAAATTATTCAAAGATACCTAATGTAAATATTTGGAGAAGTTAATGTTACCCAGTTAATAAAAATATTACCATAATATAAACATTAAAGGTGTGTAATGGCACCTGATTAATACAAATGGTACCTTTCCGGTGGTGGTGAGAAGAACAACGGTTAGTGGGGCGCCACCGTGTTCGTTGAGAGATTTGGCATCTGTGCTGTGATCAAGATGGCCACCAGAACAATGAACCTCTGCAATATCCAACCACCTGAGGAAACAAGATCAAAGGAGATGACCATGTAAAGGAACAGCTAAATTTATATAGCCCCATCACCAGAACACCCTTCCATCATTTTGGGGTTCGTATATAATAACAAGCACAAGACAGGATGTTGAAAATGTGCCTTGCTTCTGTACCTCTTAACAACACTTTGGAAGAAATTCTATAGTAGTGCATCATCAAACATATTTAGCTATGTATGGCACTAGAACCTCAAACAGTGCTGCCTACCTAGCCTATGTGGTTCTGAAGTTCATGCAGAATAAAATATCCATTAACATTCATTCAATCAAAAATGTATATAGTGCCCCTACAAAGGTGCTCCCAGCCCAGCCACAACTAAGTAAATAAACACTCATACAGTGCTCAGATAACTACAACAGAACAGTCACCAATGATGGACTCACACATACACGACATGCAGAGCCCAAGTAACAGATATTCAAGCACATTGTCTTTATGCTTTATGTTACAATAAAGCTGAATGCGATGATACAGAAATATACTGATGCTAACTTTGAAACAATTTTGCGACATTGGTATTCGTGAAGGGCATAGACGTCACCCTTTGACGTGACGATAACTGTAGCAGCATCCGATGCAGTCACCTGTTGTATGTGAGTGTCTTTGTGACACAGGGCAGCCACCGGTCGTGGCTGGCTGACCAGGCTCTCACCTCCAACCTTGTAGTGACCTGAAACCAAAAAGTCAAAGTATTATTAATCAATAAAGCACCTTACCGACCATAAAAAGTAAGGCACAGTAAGTACTGTAAGTTAATATCTCCTTACTTACATGCATCTATCATTTCTAGACCTTAAAGGTTGAAGGATTTTTCAGTCAAAGCACAATTATGGCAATACTATCCCAAAGACCAGAAAACCTTTTCTAACATAGAATTATCAGAGTCTGAGAGACAGGCACATAAGCCGCCATGCCATCCTTCAAAGGTTTCAAGGATATTTTAGAAGCAGGGCCTAACCAAGCAGGCTGGCTTGAGATCACAGCCTTCAGGGCTCCAGGCATGTTTGCAAAATGGTTTTAACCCTTTAACGACGAGCTGCATAGGATTTCCCATGCATTTTAGTACACGCTCGTCGTTAAAGGGTTAACAACTTGGCTGGCCTTCAGCCCACACCAATCAAGGCTCCATGGATGTTTGTGAAATACAGCCTTACCAAGCTGGCCAGCATTGAGACCACATGTGAAGACTGTATCCACTGTGTACAGAACTGTGTGAAATCGCTGGGCACAAATGCCGATGATATGGCGACCTTTCAATGGTTTGCCATTTACCTGACACAAGAAAAGTCAACATTTGATAACCTATCTGCCAAAGAGTCAATAAGTGAATCAATAAGTCAATGTACCAAATCGTCAATCAATCAATAAATCAGCAAATAAAAATTAAAGTGATCTGTTAACCAAAATATAAATGAATCAACCAATTTATCAATCAGTTTGACAATCAACCAGATTATCAATTTTCGATTACTCAAAGCAGTTCTGCTTTGCAATGGCATTCTTGCTTATAATATTCAACAGGACAGGGCCATTAAAAAATGAATGGCAACCTACTGGTTTAGGAGCAAGCACCTTCTCTGGAGGAGGAAACTGACCCAGTTGGTGATAACTGTTGAGACCACAACTGTATACCGTCCCACTACACGTATCAAAAACAGAACAACACATACACCGTGCGATATAATGTATTTTTGCATAGGGGTCAATTATAAAAGACGTCCACAATGAGGGGAGGGATGGGTCATCCCAATATGGACAAGGGAGGAGCGTAGACGTCCGAATTTAAATTTGATACATTATTGTTTCAGAACAGCCTGTACTTTTACACTTTAACGATGACCATGTACTAAAAGCGACTTGGAAAACAATGAAGCTCATCATTAAAATGTTAAACATCAACTTAGTAAGATGGCAGACAGGCTGTCGACAGACTTGGCTCATCATCAGTAATGTTCCTTGCACACAGCTCAGTAAATATTTCATGTTTCAACTTAGTATCTTAAGGTGCATGAATCCTCTGCACATTTTATTAGAAAATTATAATAACATAAATTATGCATTTACTAGTGGACTTTCCTAAGAGAAGCTCAAGAACATCCACTTGCAGCAATTGATTAATGTACCATGGCTTATAACATGCATCACTATAGGTATCCAGCGTCCATGGTTGAAAACTATTGGATGGAGAATGGCTCTCTCTATTCTGCAGTGAATACAACTGGACTCAATTTCTGCAAGACCATTACATGCATATAATAACTATGATACTAAGGCCCTAATTAATAGTCTCAAAGCACCACACTATGCTCAGTATGCTACTATGCTTCTTTTGCCACTTAAAGTGTTTGGTTCATGCCTTCTGCATTCCTACAGTGGTGCTATAAAATTTCAAGAGTGGATTAGATTAGATTAGAAACTAAAAGACAAGATACAAACTTTTCCATCAGCATGACGGTATGATTAACGGCTGCAGACACGTCTACACAAACCTCCGTTTTCAGCACATCTATTAACTTTGGCACCTAAAGTAAACACCATTTAGAAAAGTTACAAGCTCAGTAATTAAACAACCTATCTCCATTAAGATAAATTAATCAACAACTTCATAAAATAAAGAAATAACAAGTAAAAAATATGATTTTGTGCAAAGTAACCAAAGCAAAGCATATGACTAACAGAAATGTAACCAATGAAGCTAGACATTTAAGCGTGGCCTTCACAACCTAAACAACACTATATAAATGCCTAGCTATATTACATTACTTTATATCTAATCAGTGGTTTCATTTATAACAAGACTTCGCGATCTGCAAAAGAAACTGCAAACCCATTTCAAAAGCAAATCCAAGATACAATATGATGAATATGCATATATTTTATTTTTCACCCAGTGCTGTTTGATTTAGAATCTCAGAAACTGAATCTCAGAAATAATTCTCCAAATAGACATGACCCATTTTATAGCACCTGTTGCTGACAACTCCTCAGAGTTGTTCCTGACTTGACAGTACAAAACAACAACAGGACAAAATGGTTTTCAATCTGCTGATGGAATGCAAGCCAACTGTAATGTATTTCACATATTGATTTGGCTGCAAAAGGTCGGATAGGAAAAATCCATGATGGCAACAATCAGAGGAAGATAGAGAAAGTAGATTGGTCACACATACTGAGAGGAGACTCCCTCCTGAGAACTATCACAGATGGAAGAACAGATGTGGTTTTGTATCTCAAATATTGGGAAGCATGTTAAAGATTGTTTAAAAATATTTTAAAAGGATGTTACCAAATAAGTCTGTTCATCGCCCTGTCCTAGGCGACCTCCCAGGCCATGACCACAGGTGTACACTTGCCCTGAATCACTGAGAAATGCGCTGTGATATTTACTCATGGCTACCTACAGCAACAATACAGGCAACAGCATACAGTATAAAAAAATTACACTGAGTCATAATTGTAATAAAATTTTAAATATCAACTTCAAATTCACATTTTAAAACTGTCATTTTTAAAACTGCATGCATGTGTATTTGTTCAAGCATGTATGCAGAGTGGGATATTTAGAGAAAAGACAAGGAGTAATTCCCTTCACTGATTCATATTATCCCCCATTGGGACACAACTGCCCACTGACGTTGACTAACCTAAAACACTGACTTCTGTAGTATCGTGATCCAGAAGGCATCAATCATCGACTGTATTTAAGCAAAACTGTAGTCACAAATCACAATATGTTGGAGAAGCCCAGTCAAAAGTTGCCCGTAACTAGGTCAGGTAATTAGGTCAGGTAAACTCAAAGTCTGGCTACAGCGGTTAAGCAAGTCAAAACAGATGAGTCGTCTTAAGTTTAGATCTGAATGATACTGAATAAGAGACAAACTGCACAGAATTTGGCAAAGAATTCCAAAACTTCAGACCATCAGCCACGAACACACAAGAGTCCAACACTGCCATGGTTTGAGGTGTAACAAGATTCAAGGTCTCTGTTGATTCAGTGCACTAACTGTTAATATGCTGCTCAGAAAAGTTAATGCACAATTCAACAACAGTGGTTAAGTTTGTGGAGATGAAGAGGTAAATGGGAGCAGCCAGCACTCAAGTCAGCCTCTTCCGGCTCTTCAATCCAACCTGCTGGCAGTAGCAATACCAGTTATGGTAATAAAACATTTATACAGCACCACTCACATGAAATTCAGATATGTACACATTTAGCAAGAAGTAACTCACTTTCTTGATGCTGATGGCACGCCTTCGGAAAGATTCCACTTGTTCGGGCAACTTCCTTGGCTGCATATTCTCATGGCCAAGTGTGAAAGTTGAATTGGCACCCCAAGTGAAGAGCTCATCGAGTCCTATTGCCAAATAAGAACACATAGAAGGTAAAGGTCAAGCTAGGTCATGCTAGGTAAGCTAAGGACATTACGGTAATTTCAGGCAAGGAAAGGTACGTTGAAGTAAAGGTGGTAAGGGAAACACCTGGTGAAAAGAAGTATATGAGGTATATTACCAGGTGATATAAAATAAAGTACAGAAATGAAAGGTGACACCGATAGAGTTATGCATATCTTATTGGTACTGAACTAGGAACAAACTTAAGTTTTAGCGGATATCAATTAGCACAGCTTACCTGTATGAAGAAACTCAACGTGAGGCAATCGATCTTTCATAATGATGTCTAGTGGAGTCAACCCCTCTCTGTCTCTTTGCTGCAGACTGGAACCATACTATATCAGACAACCAAATCTAAGTTATTCTTCATTAATTTCCCAACAGAATTATCCTTAGTAGAATAACTGATGTACTAATGATAATAATAATTACGACAATTTATATGGCGCCATAACACGGCCAAGCCATTACAAGGGCGCCTTACAAAACAGCCAACAACAGTCAGGATGAGCCCTGGCGAACAGGTGTGATTTTAGCATGGATTTAAAGGAGTAATGTAGATGTTTTCTAGATAGCATCTCCATTAGAGGCCTACCGTCCTATTTAATGAACATCAGATCTTCAGTTTAATTAAATTAAATTGTTTATGGTGCTAAATAACTTAAGATTTACCCAGTATTTTAGATATAAACGTAGAGAATCAACACCAATAGTTAACTCTCAATTGACATCTTTTGGATATTAAGACGACATTGGATATTCAGTTTAAAAAACAAACTGTCAACTCCTTGATGCACTTTGATCATTTACAGCAGTGAAATACCCAAAATTAGCCACTGAATAGACATACCGGTATGCTAAAAAAAGTGAAACCGAGTTCAATTACTTACTGCAATCAGCAGCCTTGCAGTAGACAGCTGACCGTAGAACACTGCTCGATGAAGTGCTGTCCACTTTGACTCATGATCTACTGCTGCTACGCTGGCTCCCTGTTCAGCAATAAGCCACTCAACCACATCATCTTGGCCACAGGAGGCAGCCACATGCAATGTATTACGGCCAAATTCGTCAACGATTGACTCAGCATTGTGACACCGTGACAGAAATAGTCGGATCTGGATGTCAGTTCCTTTTGTTATCGAAGATATCAACTGTGCTGCATGTTGTTTTGACCTGCAGCCTGGGTTGCAGTCAAAGGTCGGGTTTGAGGTCAAAGCCAAACGGAGTTGATTCCCTGTCTCGCTGTCCATTGTCAGTGCTAATAATACAAAACATATGCTGAAGGTGAAGAAATACCTTTAGATGCATGGAAATGCAACCATGGTTGACTGACTGACTGATCAATACCATTCACAGAAAAACGCATCCAGGTGAAACCACAGCAGTAAAAGTATAGAAAAGTGCTGAAATCGTAGTGGTTTAACACAATGGAGATCGATTATTAACTGAATTGTAATGGCTGTGGAAGGTCACAGGGATTTCAAGACTATACAAAATAAGAAACGATGACAGACATTAGGTATCCAAATCATCAAAAATAAACAAAGGCAGACCAAGACTGAGCTGGATAGATAATATAAATGAGGACATAACATCAATTTGAATAACACTGATGGAAGCAGTGGACTTGACAAATGGCTGAGGACAATGGAGATCATTTATTCGTACCCATGGTTGCCAAATGGTTACAGGCGCTCCTGTAACATGCCGTGTCACGGCGCCATATATATTGTCATTGTTATTATTATTATTATTAACTGATGATGATCATGATGATTATCCCATGAATGTAAAAGTTATCACTGTGAGTTGGTAATGCAAAAATCTTAATATCACATCACTTTAGGCACGCCTTATGATTAGTCGAAAAAAATCGATTTCCGCAGCCCGTGTTCAGAGTGATATACTTAAACCGATTTCATTTAATGAACATTATTACACAGTTTGCAGCTGCTAAAAGTGGAGGTGTTTCTGAGCTGTTAACAATGACGAGAACAGTTTCAAATTTTGATCATAATTTTGCGCTAACTGCATGTTGGCAATACACTACAACAAATATGTGAAACAACCTTAGATATTGTACCAAAATGCAAATTTGCGCTATATGTATTGACTACCAATTTGAGCAGCATGGCACATTGACCCTGCATTACTACAAATTGATTGTCATGTCTTTACGGCATTCCCATCATGCCATACTCAGTACGACAAGCCCCCAACCCCCCATTTATAATGATCATAGGGCCCCCAGTGGTTAATCCGACCCTGGGCGGACGCCTAGTGCAGTAGTGCATTTGATACCGGTGCCAAAGAAATTATCTACCGTCATCACTTCAGTTTAAGTATCTTAATCTCATTTTGGCACAGTCACAAGAACTGCAAAACTTGTTCGTGAAAACTGGAAATGTTATTGCATCAGATCTCCTTAAAATACACACAGCAGTCATAAGGGCACGCTGACCTCCACTTACTTACTTAATGGGCCAGGACATCACAACATACAACGCAAGGCCATTACCTGGAACTACACAAGACCACAACCCCCAATTAGACTCAGTGTGCAGGGACTAATCTAGCAGACTAGTCAAGAGAGACTGCCAAACAATACTTTTTACGACATTTTAGTATAAAAATAGTTGCCACAAAAACTTTGTTTCTTAATCCGTCATCTTTGCATCTTTAAAATAAATAGTCGTTGGTTCAACGTGTCCGCCAAAGATCTTAAATATTCTCAAACTTCTAAAGCGCCACTAGAGCCAAGCGCAGGGCACCAGTTTATTCACGAGCTCAGCTTCGAGTCAGAGAGGTTGTCCAAAAGGGTAGGCCGAAGGTATAGTAGAGAACAACAAAGTCAGAGAAGTCGTAAATTCCGTGATTTTCAGCATTTTGCAGAGAATGCCTTGAATTTTCCAAATGCGATGAAAGACCGTATAGACTTTTGAGGCCTAGGCGGCCTACATAGGTCCTATAAATGCCTACTTCCCGCTATAGCGTCGCATGCAAGTCCAACCGGTAAATTAATTAGTCCGATGCGAGATTTCTTTATCCTTGTGAACGCAGCTTCACACTTCGCGGACCACGCATTCCGTCGGCTATAGGGCTTCGGATAGGCCAACGTTTTTCTCCAAAAGTCTTTTTAACGGACTCATTATTAGGCTACAACATTAGCCTACTGTCCTGATGAATAGAGAGTGACATGGGGAATTTCCCCGCGGGAAAACCTCGGTAACCGCGGTAAATCCCGCGGTAATGGGGACAATTGCGGTAATACCGCGGTAATGGGGAGAACAATTGCGGTAATACCGCGGTAATGGGGTTCACTCTCGTGGTAATACCGCGGTAATGGGGAATGAGCGGGTAAGAAACCCGGGTGATGTTAAGAACTTGAGAACTGATAAGGAGATTTTCTTATTTCCTGAAGCCTTCTAGTCAGAAATAGTCAGGACTTGGTTAATGCAAACTGTCGATAAGATAATAACAGACTATTGCAGTCTGCAATATTAATAGATTTTTAAGCTAAAAAATGTTATTTTTTAAATTTGAATTGGTGTAAACTTTTTGCGGGGAATGTGATGTCGTCCTGCGGGGATGGGGTGGGGATGGGGAGAAAACCTGCGGGGATGGGGCGGGGATGGGGAGAAACCCTGCGGGGATGGGGCGGGGATGGGGAAGACTTACTTGTTGCGGGGCGGGGATGGGGACGAGATTGTCTCCCCATGTCACTCGATCTCTACTGATGAATTTTGATTCAGCAAAAATCTAGAACGCAGCTGATTAAGAGGCGGCGCCAGACATGTTTGTAATCAGGGTATATCCAGGGCAGTCACACAAACAGGCCTAGGCCTATAACCATGCAGTGCAGAGGCGATTTATGCCAAACACAGGTCAAAATTTCTGGCAGTCTTGTGGCAGGGCAACGACCAGAGCAAAGGCTTTTTTTTACCGAGGCATTAGCCCTGCTTTAGGCCTAACGCCGCCACTGATCGAGTTGATTAGTAAATAATTATTGAGCGAGTGCGGTTGATCAGAGTTAATGGTCGTTCTTAAACTTAATATTGATATTATGTCAATGTTAATTATAACATTAACTTTGTCTTAGGTTTTCTCTAAGCAGATTTCGTGGCCGCAGATTGTCAAAATGCATTTCGCAGAATATAGGCTAGGCTAGGGGCCTATAATTTTTGCCTAGGATGAACGTAGGCCTATATAGGCCCCTAGGCCTATTTTCTTTAACGTGGTCTGCACTCTGCAGTCCGCTGTTAGCACTCGTCCTAGAACTTTTTTATTGCTTCTAGAATCTAGCCTAGATCTATGCTTTGCGTAGCATAATTATATAGGCATACGAGGGTTGATCAATAAGTAATGAGAAAAATATATTAGACAGCAAATCTGGACCAAAATTGTTTTATAGTTTTTCAACATAATCTCCCTGAAGCTCAACACATTTTTCCCAGCGATGTTCAAGTGCTTTTACACCCTCCAGGAAGAAAGTTTTATCTAGCTCCTGAAACCAGTCATTTATGGCATGGATAACACTTTCATCAGTGTCAAATTTCTGTCCGCGAAGCGAATCTTTCAGATAACGAAACAGATGGAAGTCAGACGGTGCCAGGTCTGGAGAATAGGGTGGGTGTTGTAGCAGTTCGAAGCCGCACTCGCGAATTGCAGTCATTGCAACAGACGAGGTGTGAGCTGGAGCATTGTCCTGATGAAACACGATACCTTGACGCAACTTCCCTCAACGTTTTTCCTTAATAGCCACGCGAAGTTTTCGGATTAACTGTGCATAGTAGACACCCGTGATAGTCTTTCCACGCTCCAAGTAGTCAATCATCAAAATACCTTCACTGTCCCAAAATACGGATGCCATAACTTTACCTGCTGATGCAATTTTGCGGAATTTGACCGGTGTCGGGGAATCGACATGCTTCCACTCCATACTCTGCAGTTTTGTCTCGGGATCAAAGTGGTGAGCCCAAGTCTCATCCATAGTGACATATCTGCGTAGAAACTTTGCCTGGTCTTCTCTAAAAAGGTCGAGATTTTCACGAGAAGTTGTTAGTCGGACTTGCTTGTTTTCATGTGTTAACATTCATGGAACCCATCGAGCACAGACCTTGTTGTACCCCAAAATGTCTGTAATAATATGATGGGTTGTGCTGTACGACAACTTCAAACAATCTGCTACATTTCTAATATTAACCCGCCGATCTTTCTGTATCAGATCCTGGACGAATTGAACGTTTTCGTTGGTACAGGTCTCAATAGGGCGGTCAGAACGGTGCTCGTCTTCAGTTGATTGCCTACCGCGATTAAATTCAGCTACCCACCTATAGACTGTAGCCTGTGAAGGGGCATTGTCCCTTGAAACCTTCTTCCTGTCCGTTGCAATCTCATTTTGAGTCAATCCTTTTAAATGCAAATATTTAATAACCGCACGTTTCTCGTTTTTATCCATTATTTACAACAGCCGCTGGGCAGACGGCTTCCGGCAGTTGCCTAGCAACCACAGTAATGGCCCACGTGACAATTTAAAAATAAAAACTCTGCTAAATAAGTAAGCTAGTAAATAAAAATAAAAAATTCTGCAAAAAAGCTGTCTAATATGTTTTTCTCATTACTTATTGATCAACCCTCGTATATATATATATAGGCTATCGTTATTTTCGTTACAAAAAAATAAAAGTGCAATATCGACCAACTTGAAAATGTGAAAATGCACTAGTTAGCCTAGGCTACGACTAATAACAATTAATTAGCTATGTTCGCCCTGGATTTTGAATTTGTGAATTAGCCTAACCCAGCTGGTCGTAGGCCTATATATTGACGAATTTTATAAGGCATAATTTATTTATTTTTTAACGTTTCTAGAACGATAACAGTGATTGCGACCCAATTTGATTAGCGAAATTCGCAAATTAGTGTAGTTTTAGGCCTAATCTTGTAGTCAACATAGGCCTAATTAATAAGCTCTTTATGTCTCTAAAGCTCTTGAGGGGCCGCAAGCGTGGGAATGCTGTCTGGATTCATTTCAAGAAGGCTACGACTCATTCAGCGGTGTTGGTGTTAGGCAAAATGACTTGAAGTTATGTGGCCGACTCATAACCGATAAAAACGACAAATTTACAGTAGGCTACTCAAACATCTCAGTATCACAATTAATCCACCTACATATGTTAGGCTACAAAGAACTAAATAAAGAAGTCTGCGCTACATGGAGTGATAGAAAGTGGTGTAGGATAATAGAAGGGAACTCGGTGAAGACAATCAAAACTGGTGAGATAACAACTGGTGTGCGGTACGTAGCCTAGGTCTAAAATTAGCAGACAACAGTTACACTTATACTGTAGGCCTACGTGTCAACGGCTGTGATGATTTTGCGGGCTGTACAACGTCTTTCTTTGTTTCTATAGTGTAGATATAGAAATATTTATTTATGGGGGGGCCCGTGGCGCATTGGATTACATCTGGCACAGAGACCGAGAGGTACCGAGTTCGAGCCCCCGTTGGGCGGATATGCTTTGTAGGCTGCTATTAGCGCCGTTGTATTGCAGGCTGTCTGTTCTGTTAGTAGTTAAGATTTCAATTGCATAACATGTAAATGTACAGCGCAGTGCGTTTGTCAGGCGCTTATTAAAGAAAAGATTATTATTATTATTATTATTATTATTATTATTATTATTATTATTATTATTATTATTATTATTATTATTATTATTATTATTGTCATGTTGCCCTATTTAGTGCTTCAAATAGCCGTGCTGGTGATGCAATAGTTCATATTAGCCTACGAGACTGAGGAGTAATAGGAGATTGAATGTTGTTAGGCTACAGTTCATATATAATTATCAAAAGATTAATTGATTCTTTATTTTCAAAGTGAAAACAATTATTCAAAGCAGGGTAGCATATCACGTACTCTGGAATGGCTACCCATCATCATCAGACTTCAGGCGCTATAGTGGTAATCTTGAAACTTGTAGGCTATTATTATAGAAGGGAACTCGGTGAAGACAATCAAAACTGGTGAGATAAAAACTGGTGTGCGGTACGTAGGCCTAAAATTAGCAGACAACTGTGTCAACGGCTGTGTGTTTCAATGTGTTTGATGATTTTTGTGGGCTGTACAACGTCTTTCTTTGTTTCTAGTGTCGATATAGAAATATTTATCGGTGTCATGTTGCCCTATTTAGTGCTTCAAATAGCCGTGCTGGTGATGCAATATTTCATATTAGCCTATACGAGAGTAACGAGACTGAGGAGTAATAGGAAATTGAATGTTGTTAGGCTACAGTTCATAAGCTTATATAATTATCAAAAGGTTAATTGATTCTTTATTTTCAAAGTGAAAACAATTATTCAAAGCAGGGCATATAGGCCTACAGCATATCACTCTGGAATGGCTACCCATCATCATCAGACTTCAGGCGCCATAATATTATGGTAATCTAGAAACTTTTATTGGTAGCCTACGCCGTTCTGGTGCATTCCGGTCCCAACCGATCCCTGCACCTATGCATGTCCCGATTAAACGTTTGAAGCGAAATATAACTTTTCTACAAACATGCCTAGCGTTTTCTACAGCCATTCATTACTTGACGTGATGCAATGTTCTACTCTGCAATCATTGTGTACGCAGCAAAACAGGAACTAATTCATATTAGGGCTACAACGTTTTAGCCCATCTTCGTTCAGAAGTCGTTAAAACATAGCTTCATTTATTAGTCCATTACCGAGACTTTGGAATGAAGTAACTAGGCTACAGAAGATATCCGTGCAATTGAAAAGGTTAGCTAACCTGATTACGTAACGCAGCTGGCGAATGACCGTCATTTTGTGGCAATCTAAGTTGGCAAGAATGGACCGAATGAACTGTTCGCTTGTCAGAATCGTTTAGGAGAGAGGCAGGCATATGGTATTCATCAATCAACCAATGACCTTTGGCTAGGTCAACGCAAGCCCTATAGTATGGTCCCTGAAACGTGTGAGAGATCGAGATCATTGCAGTACTTATAGAGTTCTTTGCCAGCTGCGTTATAATGTAATCAGATTAGCTAACCTTTTCAATTGCGGGGAGTGGTTTAGGACTTTAGGGTAATGGTAACACTCTAGCACGAAGAGCAGAAGATCAGCATGGACGCGGGATCGATTCCCGCTACCCTTCCAAAGGTCGACTCAACCTTTCATTCGCCAAATGGCGTTGGTAAAATGAACAGTAGAATAGATGGGCGCCTTACATGGCTGCCATACAGTTAAATTCGACTCCTGTAATAACTTGTTATCATCCGTTCATACTATGACTTGTAATCATACTGCGTTAATGTCAGTTTTAAATAATAAAAACGAAGATTAGTATTTTTATTATTATTATTTATTATTCTAAAGCACATTATACTGTTCGAAGATCCCTCGATCGCGTGCTGTTCTCGGTAGACCGACTTACCCTTTTGTGTGTTGGAACAATAAAACATTAATCAGGAATCATCAAATCAACTTAGGTTAATTAATTATCGCTCCATGTCTTCGACTATGCAGCTATGCTTCATTATTTCGAAATTAACCACGTGAGCGAGATTGAACCTCGGGGTTTGGCTGGTCTTCTTCATGACTCCTTTGTAGCCGGAGGACTTTTCGTTCAATGCTTTTTGGCTGATTGTGTTCAGGTGCCTGGAGTAGACATGAATTCATACAAGATTTATTCAGTGCCGTCGGTTGTAGGAAATAATTATAGATGACATCGTCTTCCAAGTCAAATGCGCACACTGAGTGATGACCACTCACCGCAGACACTGATGTAACTAGGACGTTGCCTAGCGTTTATGATGTAGCCAGCAGAACTAAATACGTGAACCATGGCAGCTGAGGTTGTACCGTTGCAGAAACACTGTAACGCTTGAGATGAAGAACATGAAGACGAGCAAATGTTTCAGTGTTATATGAGCAGAATGGACATATAATGATGAACAGATAATTGAAAGTTTGAAGCAGCCTTCAGATAAATAAATAAGTAAGTATATTCCTCAAACTCAATATTAATAAATTCATTCTTAAAGAACGCGTTCTCAGCTCAATTTTCAAACACCTAATCGATCAGCTAATCGATTTTCGATTGGAATTAGCTGAAAATTGCTAATCAATTAGAATTAGTATTAGTATCAGACGACAGCTAATCGATTAGAATTAGAATTAGCTGTTTGTCTAATCGATTAGCTAATCGATTAGCATCTAATCAATTAGTTACCCATCTCTGATACATACATACATACATACGTACATATGTACATACAAATATGCATACATACATGCATGCATCAATGCATGTATATATATACATACATATACAATGCATGTATATATATACATACATAAAAAAATACATACCTACAAAAATACATACATACATATATACAGATACACAGAGACAGATATACATGCACACACAGTCAATTGCATACATACATTTGGCTGCAATATTGTGTTCCAAATAGGCCTATAATTGGATCATTACCGTTAAGTGTGATCTTTTATTGAGAACAGATAAAACGTCAGGCTGTTTGGGCCACATGTTGGTTCTATTATAATGGGTTCTAGTATAATATTTCTAGAATCCTTCTGGCCACATTATTTTCTCAGCTGACTGTCTTTGCTGATCGCGTTTTTCATCAGCGATTCGTGTTTCGCCTCTGATTATTGTCGTTCTTTGTTATCTCCGATCGTCGTCGTTGGAAACGTAATCCGACTATTTCCCCAGCGGGCGTTGACCAGGGACCCCTTAATAGAATCTCACCGAGGCCCTTTACGGCTAGTCAGCAAAGCGTCCCCGACAGGCCGCTGATAGATGGGCCCTACACGCTGACCACGAAGGGGCAGCTGTGGCAGTCCAGGTGGGCTCGTAATGCCTAATATACGCCAACTGCGCTGAAGAACTTCAATGGTAGCAGCAGCCATCAAGAGCATATACTACGGCTGTTGTTCGACGCCAGCCTACTTTCATGTCACATGGGGTGTCGTCAAACTTCGGACTCATATAAGATGTTGGTTTTTCCATTAGACTTTAGCTTGTTGTATGTTGAGTCAGAGTAATAGGAGTTCCCTTTATCCGTTGCGACATTTTTGGTGATTTTCTGCTGTTGCTGTGACGTTATCTACAATAATTACTGAAGATGTATGCTGAACGACCTCTCAACTTCTGGTTTGTCTTCGGGATAGTCTACGGTACGTTCGATATTTAAACAAAAACGCCCAAACTGGAGTAATTATCTTTAGAGCATGTCAATAACTTGAGTCCTTGACAAATTGTACCAATAGTTCTATCTCTTGAAACTTAGTAATAGGCCTATAGCTATATTTTGAACCCTATCTTTATTATTCTGTTGAACTCGTTGTTATCAGTTGCGGTGTGTCAAATTCAAATTCAAATTTTATTAGAATCGATTCCATGAACAGTGAACACAATGTGCACGTTTGAAAACAGTCATTAACAGTTTTAATTTCGTAAGTGCCATTAGTAAGTAACAGAAATTGAAGAGGTTAGGTAGTAAAAATAGATTCGTGGGGAGAAGCTCAAGGGGATTATCTAGTCTTCCCCAATATGATGGAACAAATTGGTTGGACTTGAAAGGGAACATGAGTCAATTGCGATTAACTTAGGATGAGAAAATTAATAGGCAAGGCAGTAGTAAAATCAACGTCAATTAAGTAAATGTTTTTTATAAGCCTGTTTGATGGAGTTGAGTGAGCTCTGGTTGCGGACTTGCGGATGGTGTCGACTATCTTGAGTGCCAATAAACGAATATAATAATAATAATAATGTCCTCGAATTATGCATAAATAATGCATTTGTCCTATATTGCGTCACCGTGAAAGCATTGTGGCGTCATGCAAAGTTGCAAAGCTTTTGCTGGAGTAATTTCCATAAAACATATGGTCACCAGCGGACTTAACCACAGATATGTACTAAACAATAAAAAACAGGATCACTCAAATGTACTAACACTTAAATCGAGACAGTGTATCGGTCTCAAGATAGGTTTTTTGATGTTTCGGTCTCGGTCTCGGAACCTATTGACTCGGGTCGGTCTCGCGGTCATTTCTTGATTTTTTGGAAACTGTCTTGAAGCGAAAGTCTTGTTCTCTTGTAGAAGTGGCCTCCATAGTTCTCGCGCACTGCCTTTAGTTCTGAACATCTTGAGCTATAAAATTGTCCACTGCCGAAATAATAAGTAAGTCAGAAGTGATAAACACACCGGAAGTTTAGAAAGCGGCCTTTTTGGTTAACAATAACTTAACAGATATTGAAAAGAGTAATTTATACTTTATTTAGATTTTCTATCAGTGCAAAAATCATAATATGTCTCATAAAGAACCTGAAGTAGTCAAATTTGCATTCACCCAATATGAAGTCATTGACAAACAAAAGAAATGGCGTGTTGTTTGCCACTTGTTAAAACCACCATAAGCGAAACGATTGGAACAACATCTAGTTTCTCAAAGTGAGTTATGTCGTAAATATATGGAGTATTGTTGGTTCAAATTTTATAATCATTTAGAAGATTCCAGGAAGCCTGAAGTATTCAATTTCTTTATACTATTCAGGTGATCGGCTAGCCTCAATGACTTTGTCTCTAGTAGTAGACTTGAACAGTTCAGAACTTCAGAGACAATTAAATTGTTTTTAGGATTTCGGTCCATTTTTCATTTCCATCACTTTCGAAAATATGCGGTTAACGCTGTCTTGAACTGTATACTGGACCTTGTGTTTCGGTCTCGATCCACACTGTCTCGGTCTCGGTCCCCACTGTCTCGTCTCGGTCTCGAAGTTTTAAGTCTGGCATATAAGTCTGAAAAATAGACCTATAGTTAAGTCGTTGTGATTTATTTTGGGGTTCCTTTCTTCTGGACACTAGGTATATATACATAGAGCTGAGGCTCGAGCTCCTCGGTTTTTCTCTTCCACAGTTTCGCAAACGCCTGAAGTCTGTATTACTTGACAGTGATTTCACTGGTTCGGGTCGGAAGCGCCACTGATGAGTTTTTCTTAAGAGGGGATGTATAAATGTCAGAATAATTATAATTACAATTGCAATTACAATATAAGGACAGCGGATCTTTATTGTATCATGCTACAGGGTTTAGCATTAGACAATGTGTGTATGTGTGTACGCATTGTACGTTTACATGTATTTATTGTATCCATATGACCAGTGTTAGCAGTCTTTTGTGGATATGGCACATTTGAGCAGTTGTGTCCGACTGTCGCTAGTGAGCAAACCGAGTCTAAAGATCTGTGTCGACACCTAGCGAAAGCAATGACCTACATTCATTTCTTTCGGTTAGGAAGAACATTTTGCGAATTTTGATATTATACGCCCAATCTGAGCGTTACAGAACGCCTTTTTACAACCTCTGAAAAGCCGCAGCTATAGGCCCTACGGTTTAAAAATTAGTAATCCATTTGTGGTTTTCATTAAGCGTTCATTTGGAAAGCTGAAACTTTCTGAGGTACGGTGGCCGATTGGTTAGAGGCGGTCGGCATAGATGGGTTATGGGTCCCAGCCTCGCCCGAGGCAGTTACTGTGTATAGGGACCTTAAACATGTCTTTCACTCACAGTTGCTTAGCGCCTTCGATTTCTGTCGTATGGTCGTGTGTGTACTGCTGAACGTTGGAAGGAGAGCAGTATCAGATGTATTGTGATGTACATAATGGTATAACTGTCTGCCTGCTTGATCGTTGGATTTTGACCTGGAACCGGATTTAGCTGAGAGCTGGAAAATAAACTAATTCCAGCAACTTAGGTTTCTGTGACTCTGTAGAAATCTCGTGATTACGATGCCGATTACGATCAACAATGGGCCTTTTTATGAACCTCAATAATTAGGCCTAATCTTGTATTAATTATTTCATTGAACAATGTGCATGATAAATCTAGAGAGCCCCATTCATTTGACCCAAAATGATCCCGCATTGTGCCACCTGATAATAGTCGAATGTGGGCCAATCGTAATTGCAATCTGAAACTCCAACTTTCTAAAGCGCTAACCTACTCTAAAACTAAGTGCAAGACACCAGCTTAGGTCTATTCACGAGCGCTGCGTCCTTTCAGAAGGTTTGGTCCAGAGATCGATGTCCAGTGGAGGTTCGAGTCCGGTTGCCAGAGGGACCAGAGAGAGACAGACAGACAGACGGAGACAGACAGACAGAGACAGACAGACAGACAGACAAAATGCCAGCTTATTGCAAGAACAATCATCTGCGTCCTATAGTAAAAACAATGGGGTAGGCTACAGTTAGGCTACGTAAGCCACACAGATTCGCAACTTTGAATCCGAAAGTTGTCCAAATATAAAAATGGACCAAAAAACTCACGATAGCATATTTCTGACAGCTGCATAGTTGTGCCCAAACTGGTCACCACTAGCCACCGATGGCATATAGCGGGACCGTAATCAATCAATCAATCCGAATTTATATAGCGACCTTCAAGATTCCTACTCAGAGGCTCTCCCTATCCATGCCAAGCCGAAGAAAGTAGCCTTAAGCAGCAGGTGTTACTGAGAGCAGGTAGAGTTAGGGAGATGGCTTATTGTCAGAGGGAGCTCGTTCCACGTTGTCGGACCAACTATGGATCAACTATCATGGGCCAACTATAATATTATATTATGTAGTTGTGCGCTTTACCACTTGCTCTTCGTTGTTTTTGTGGTCCAATTATTCTTTTGCGATATAGAAGTTCAAGTAGAGATGTGACTGAAAACTTCCATATGGCGCCCTGTAATGTACTGTTTAAGGCAACACATGAAATAAAAATGCTTTCCAAAGCTATTGCGAGTTTTGTCTAAACCTAGTAACAATTCACGGATACAATGAAACAGCCTTGAGGGATGACAATGTTCAGTATTGTCTCATATAGAGTATAGTTACTGTATGTCTCAACTGCTACCTGATATCCAAGTACACCTGACTGCAACCTAAAATTATAACCTTATAAATGCCGATCCCCTTTCAACGTTTAAATAGGAGTTGCTGTTTTATCTGACCCATTGTAGTTCTACAGACGACCTTGTCCTTTGAGCTTCCGGTGGCAAAGAACCTGGAAAACAGTGACGGATACCATCCGAGATCCTCTGACCCACAAAAGAACGGAGCGTTGCTCAACGTAGGTGGCGATTGGGTCGATTACCCACCGAAGGCCTCTCAGGAACCAGGTTACCATCGGGAGATGGAGGTACAAGGCAAACATCTCACCCCAGAGTCAGACTACGTCAGTGATTTCGAGGTCTTTGGGGAGCAGCCGCTGATGGTGGCCAAGAGATACCTCTGCCGACAAAGCTTCGTCTACAATCCAGTTTCCGGAAGATGTCAACCAAGTCTATCGGTAAGACATTACATGCACAAGAAATGCACTATTGTACTGCAACTGTACTGTGCCGTATTGTATGTATGTATGTATGTATGTATGTATGTATGTATGTATGTATGTATGTATGCAACCTATGTATGTATGTATGTATGTATGCGTGCATACATGTATGTATGTATGTATGTATGTTTGTATGTATTTATGTATGTATGCATGCATGTATGCAGGTGTGACCAAATGACAAAGTGCAGAAAGACAAACATACGGACAAACAGATAGACAGAAAGCTTAACAGTATGTATGCAGACATAGATGCATATAATTATGTATGTATGTATTTATAATTATGCAAGCAGACCGGCGAGCTGAACGATAGACAGCCAAGTAGTATGAGTACCAACCATACAGGCATGGAGACTCGTATACGGTACCCAGACGTAGAGGCTGAGTAATGGGACAAATGAATAGGTAAATGAAAGCCAAACTTAGCGTAAAGTTTCCGGAATTGAAGCGAAATTGCAGGATACATGACCCTCAATGAGGAAAGTGCTCACGTGCTTAGGCTTAACGATCAACTGGTTAAGATAAAGCATTTTACGCCTTAGCCTCGTACTCGACTATACAGTTGAGTATTGTCTCATATGGAGTATAGTTATTGGTCTCTCCAGATCTCGACCATCACTGAAACTGACTTTACAGCCTGACTCTCGCGGATTTGGTTAAACTGAGAACCAGCGAATAAACTGCGTGACTGACCATCACCTGATATCTCAAAAGTACCACCAAAAGCTTCGTAGACCTTCTGGCCTTCTAACCCGCTGACCTTCTAACCCGCTGACCTTCTAACCCTCTGACCTAACCCGCTGACGACCTTCTATCTGCTGACCTTCGACCATCTATTTCACCCTCAGCTACCATGAGCTTCGACCCTTGTCTAGATTACGGGACGACATCTCCATAGAACTGCGTGAAAATAATAGTTAATTAAGTGCAGGCATCATTGGAGCGAACACAGTATAAGATGAGTATTAGATGTAAGAAGGAATGCTATATAGATATCCTAAATGAGTGAGTGAATGGAGAAAGAATGCAGATGGCACGAACAATAAACATAAAAGCGCGAGTGCATAAAATCTAGGAAATTCAGGTCGACCACCCGAGCACATTAAAAATGAAATACTCATATAAAAATCTACTCTGCGTTCAAATTATATGGACCCTTTGTGACCGTAAAAGTGTCATTAATCTCAATACCGGCGTTGTCCATTAGACTTACATGATGTTCGCGTTGGCAGTAGACATGCTGGACACTGCAGCCGACACAAACCGCAAAGCAAAGAGCAAGAAAACTATAGATAAAGAATCACTGGGGATATAAAAGCGCCTTCTCTGTAACCCAAGATCATGGCGTGAATGATACGAAGCCACAGACTTCGTCATAAGAAGTAGAACGCTTAGATTGGGTTGAAATTAGGTAAGAAGAGGTCGAATATGGGCATCGAAGTATGCTTTGTCATGAGCTATACAGAAGAATGTTAGCTACATGTCTCTGGCTGATAGACTAATCTAAGTTTACACACGCAAACAAACACACAGAAACACACACACACACACACACACACACACACACACACACACACACACACACACACACACACACACACACACACACACACACACACACACACACACACACACACACACACACACACACACACACACACACACACACACACACACACACACACACACAAGAAACACACATACAGAAACACACACAGCACACACAAGCACACGCGTTTAACCGCAATATAATCCTCAACAAAAGGCAATTCTAAATGCATTACTAAGTCCTCGAGTGCGCTTGATTTTATACAGATATTATATATATATATATATATATATATATATATATATATATATATATATATATATATAGGGCCTATCCATACATGCATACATGCATATATACATACACGAATATATGCATACATGGCCTACAGGTATACACACATACACGAGTAGGCTACTTTTTAATAAACCCTATTCATTCATTTCATTACAAAAAATTAATGAATATTATAGACTCGTCACTGTCGTCAGCATAAAGCGTTTGTGCGACGCATATTTTCTATGCAGCTGGTCTATTTCCTGAGGGGTCGAGCAGCAATGCGATGATGGACGTCTTAGGGGCATTCGTCGCCCACGTAAATCGCTTATCTTTCACTGCAGGAGGCGGCCTCCCTGCCCATTCATCGAATCGGCATCAGTGCCAACTGGCAGCAGAACAGCCAATTAGCAATCAATTAGCAGTAATAATAACGGAAGCTTCGGATTTATTTGCGCGCGATATTTAAGTGAGTTTCCGGCCTGCAGGGCTGAGAGCAATGCTCGCTTGGAACGGGGTCACTCCTGGGCGCATTAGAATGCTTGGGGGAATACGTGGACGCTTCAATTAATCATAACACCACTACATCAAGCGATTTCGGGGACTTTTCTCTTTACGGGTTCAGATATTAATGATGCATTTGCCTCATACATTTATTTCCTGGCAATATAGCTAGGTCTTTTATAATCATCTATATCATTCACTGCTGCCATCCACAAATCGCTCTCTGCATCAAAGTGGCGGTCGTATATATCAGTCATGTGCAACCATCTACGAACTGGCTCTAAGTGGGGCATAAAATGATTTCCGCAATAAGGTGTTAGGGCCTACTGTTCGAAGGCCGAGCGCGCATGTCCGGCGACCCAGATAGCCGTTGTTTATGCTTTCTGCTTATTTGGATAAAATTGTTCGTAATATGTGGAATTTGCTCGATTCTCATATATTCGGACCCACTATTCTGGAATAGTTTTCCGGGTTGCCGGAGATTAAAATTTAATAGCTCCAGCGCCGTGTCTATTAGCGGCAAGTGCATCCAACCGGTCTCTTCCCATTTGCTTTTCCAACCTTTTGGCACGGGGCATTATCATATCAATCAATTTTATTCACCAAATATTTATTGTTTATTATTTATTGTTTATTATTTATTGTTTATTATTTATTGTTTATTATTTATTGTTTATAATTTATTATTGTTCGCATAGCCCTATACCTGGCGTGATTCTGCATTCTTTCACCAGCTTGTTATGGGTCCAAACATTCTCTTTTGAACCATCTCCAATTTACATACAACACATTGTAAAATTTGATAAGTTTTGGATATTTCTTAACAGCTGTGCCTGTAAATTGCGTGAATGCGTTGTTGTGCACTGATGTAAGACGAAAGTTGAAGAGCTGCGTGTCCAGTTCACTCGAATTAATTCGTCCGTTTAATTTCTCACTTGCTCTCTGTTAATTGACTCCTTGTTTTCTATTTCCGCTTTTGAAATGCTTTTCCTTACTTCCCAAAATCGTTCACTAGTTTCCTCGTTCACTCATTCAAACACTTCTTCACTGTTCCTATTTATCCGATGAATTTCTCACTCACTCTCTTTGCTTTCTCGCTCATTGTTTGCTGTTTAGCTCATCCGTTCAACCTCACTCATTCATCGATCGTAACACACTCACTCACTCGGTCTGTTGAATTGTCATTCGCTTTCTACTGCATAACTTCTTCATTCACTCTCATGTCCTTTGTTTACCCAATTTCTTCGCCCAGTCAGTCGTTCGTTTACTTTTACTGCGCTTGTGTGTGTGTGATGTAGGCGCTGAGGAAGGGTCGGGCCAGCCGACCAACAGACCCGAGGGATGAACGCCATCAGTGACAATCCAGGCAACGACAGAGACAGCGGAAACAACTCCACCACTTCAACATCAAACGAAAGAAAGCGATTAACAGTGGGCGCTCTCAGATTCTGATCATCGCGAAGTAGCTGAGAAACAGATTTAGATTTACTGTTGTAGGCCATTTATCTTGTCCTGCGGCTAACACACTTTCATCTGTATCTTCATCGCTTCTTTTCTTGTCAAATATTCCCAGTGAAAAACAGACAAACAACGGTTTTTCGAATATCAAAACGGATATGTTTTTTACTTTCCTCTAATTACAGTAGATCAGCAGTAAGTATAAAACATTATATATTTAATTATTTATATTTATACAGTGTGTGCGGAAATAAAGCTATCTCTTTAACTGTTATTGTATAATTACGATGTAAAAGCCAAAGGAAGACTGCACCGAATGTGGATTACAATTAGCGCGACTAAAGGACACATGGGGAGACAAAAACAGTCGATGACAGAAATTACCTGACACTGATGACATACTGACAAGTTTCGAACACAATCTTTCTTTTTCCTTCCAATTATTATAATTGTTGATCAGTAACAAGCTAGTTTGAGCAAACGAGCAGCAGTATGTGAAGACATTGATACTTCTTTTTCTCTTTTTATCGTGATCGTTCTTTCCACATTTGTAGCGCAGAACTATAAAACTAAGCCCAGGGCACCAGCTTATTCACAAGCACTGCATTGCATCAGAGGAGTTTTTAAATTAATTTTGAGGCATCGGAAGAACAGACTTCTGAAGCCGTGCGATTGTGTTACGTTGATGACAATAGCCTGCTCTGTAGATGCTGATCTAAACCTTACTGGGGAATTGGGAATTCCATATTTACGCGAAAGCGTCTCATTCTGATAAAAACAATTTAAGCTTTCTAGACTTGCATCAAATTATCTTCAAGAATATAATTCAACTGGCTTTCCAAAAAGTTGAAATACTTTGTGACTTTTTAGTCTTATAATGGTAACAAACTGTTAGGCAGAAAGGTCGTTTTCCAGTTCAAACGAATCAAGAATGCCTTTCGAACCATGTTTGGTCAAGAGAAGATTTCAGACTATAGCATTTATGTATGAAAAGTGACAAACTGCGCAGTCTTCCAACTGATTTATTGTTAATGACTTTGCAATCCGTTATAATGTAGGCCTACTGATGGCGAAAAACGTTTTAACAGTTTCGAGTTAACACTATGCAGCTATACTAAATATAGGCGATAAATGCCGTGAACTGTATTAGATCTAAGGCAGTGTTTATGCCATCTATACATGGTTCCTGCTGTCAAACGAACTAAATAAAAATAACTTAACATTCTGATACATTTTGTTGCCATTTACAATCTGACGAATCAGTGCTTCAGCTCAAAGGTAATTTTACGTGTACATTATCAGTTGTTGTCCTACTGCAAGCCAAACAATTATTATGTCAATTATGTCACTTCCAATAATAGTTTATCTAAATTTTGTCTGAAAAGGCGACATGGGGCCAGGTTTTGGCCCAGCGTATCTTTTGAAATAGTGAGGCGAGGACCTCTCAAACGCAAATGGATTTGGGCCTCACAAAGTCTAAATCCGGCGCTGCATAGACCCCTAAATCATGTAGACTATATAAGCTGGGGATTATTGCATGAAACTCTCTAGAATAACTATTCGGAATGTCGATAAGGTGAATTGGATCAACTCATAACTGATGTTGCAATAAGTGGTTGGTCTTGCTGCACGCGTCGAAGCCGATATCGGAAAGGGGAAATAATTTTCAGCTCAAATACAATAAATTTATGCGTCAAAGATGATATATAGATTTCTGCTTACCAATCTTCTTTAAAATTTATTTATTTTTGAACCCACGTTATTACGAAGTTTTATTTGGTCTTATAGTCGAGTGTGAGAAACAACAAAGCCAAAAGCATTAACACGAAAACCAAGAATTTCCTCTACACCAAGCTTACTCTTGTTTCTTATGCTGCAACAACTTAGAGCGCCATCGTATGATACCTTGCGCATAGGTTAGTAACGTGCATGCTTGTATGTATGTATGTGTGTAGGCCTGTGTATTTATGTACCTAAATGCATGTAAGTACCTGTTTGATTTAATTTTATGCATTTGTCAGAACATTTGTTTGGTGCCTTTTATTGACCACTCAAAAATGCACCGCTGAATATAATATTTTATATAGGCCTATCCAATGTGTCAGAAAAGGGTTTATCTTCAGCGTCACAACGCCGCATTATAGTCAGACAAGGGCAATATCTAGATCAAACCAGCAATTAAGTAAATCAGGTTCAGATGGGATGTAAGATGCTTGGTCCAGAAACAGCAATCGAGGAAGGTACACACATCTAGTGACAACATAGTAGGCGTTAATTGTTTATACGTCAGCTGGATACCGTAGACGGAAAAGAAATGAGGTTATAGAAAGGGAAGTGAAACAACGATGGAGAAACGGAAGGAATAGTCAACTCAGGAGAATATCCATGACGTTCACGTCTGCAGCCAGAGATCAGCGACTACGTTAGTCAAAGAAATATTAAAGATGTAATGTAGGCCTATACTGTGTCACTGGAATATTCGACTGGTTCAGGTTAATCTGGGTCCCCTAACAAACGACCCCAGCCACTAACAGCAGCATTATCCCAAGCAACATCATGTATTCCTAGCAATGGGTTCTGACATGTGGTTCCATTGATTTCAAATGCCAGAAGAGGGAGGGAATGCAACTAAAGCGATAGCCCCTAATTCTTTTCTATGCAACTGGTTATAATTATATGAAGAAATTGATTTATTTAGTTTTAACGCTCAACTTCAAGGACAGTGACTTTTATAACGTCCTGCATATTACATACATAGTTAGGTCGATTAGAATTTGAATAACCTAAATAGAATTGCATGTTTGGTTCATTTGCGCGAATGTTCAAGATGCGCTGTAGACATTTTAAGATATTGATATTTCAATTGGGCAAATGTTCGTCAAAGGAACGATAGCCTTTGAAGGTCAGTGGGCATTATAACCCTGCCAGCACTTTCTCGTGAAGCTCATCTGGGACCCATAGATCCACATGGAGCCCGTATAATAGAGCCCATATGAATCCCATCTGATGGAAATGCCTCTAACATGTCATTTTTGAGACACTGATGATTTGTTAGATATTACATTACATCAATCATAGCGCATTATGCCAATAACGATCGAAAGGCTTACTTGTGTTCTGCAGCTGTTTGCTTTTCTTGCCTTTCCATGCAGTGTAGGTGCTAGATATCGATAGTATATCTGTCGCAGTTGCATTCGATCATCTGTCTTAATTACACTGTAAGTTACAGTCAATCATCATGAGAGCTCATATTTCATATTTGACGATATCTCCCCATACAGATTTGTCGTGTGAGTAATAGAGATCGCACGCTCAAAGATATTCACTTATATATTACTGTTAGGCATTGTTGACAAATGAATTGAGATGCATTGAGTGGAAAATGTCATATCTTTCACACCAGACGTCAAACATCAATTACCAGTGACGAATGGTGTAGGCCCTATCTACTGAAAATAGACTGAAGTCTCGGAACATCAATCATTAGAACACGTATTCGCATCGCATTCTTGGGGAGTTGGGGTTTCTGTAGCGTCCTGGCCCGCATTAGAATTAGGAATTTGGCGACGGTCGCCCACACTGAGCGCGCTCTCTGCACATTGAGTAAATATCAAATTGATGATTTTTGTAAAACGAACTGCATATATTGCTGATATGGGTACAAAAGTTACAGCAAAGGCGAAATGGGCAGAGCTGTAATAAAAACTGCTCTCTCATACTATCCCTCGACCGTCCAGTCCTAAACCACACCTGCCTTAACAACTACTCTGCCCCTCTTTATTGATATTTTAATTGGGAACATAATAAACTTTTTAAATTCAGAGGGCATTATAACCCTGCCAGTTTTCCCTCGTGCAGCCCATCTGGGACCCATATATCCATATTAAACCCGTATAATAGAGCCCATTATGAGTCCCGTCTAATGCTCGTGGAAATGCTGGCATGCTAGTACACGACAGAACCTCCATTATAGGACGTCTTCGGACCCTATCTTTGATGCCGCTATTATTCTCATGTTACGAGTATGACGAGATATTTCAACCAATTTATACAGCTTACATCCGGTAAAACTAATATAGAACATAATGTATGTTGGAATGTTAGATATAGAAAATTAGCAGGTTGGCTTGAAAATTCCCTTATACAGAACTCTAGTTATAAGTTCTTCGCATCTTTGGAAGGAAGTTCAAATTCGTCTTGCTTTGACAGTTACGTTAATTAAACGTGATGATAAATAGAAAATAACCGTGACGGGCAGTGGGTAACGAAGGGGGGGCAGAGGGGTCAATCGCCCCCGGGCGCAGCACTAGAGGGCGCAAAATTAGTTTTCAGTGGTACACAGTACTATGACAAGAACGATTAAAAGTCAACAAGAAAATTTAAAGGGGGCGCTGTCATTGCCCCTGGGCGTTGAAACCCTTGGTTATGCCACTGGTGACGGGTGCTTTTATTTAAAAAGGGTAAATCACGAGATGATAAGTTTAAAGTTTCACATTTCCATAATAGTTTGACATTATTTATTCGTCTTTTACCGGTTAAACGGTCAAATGGAACAAATAAGAGCTTTTAGGAAAAGTAGGTATTTTACGAAGAGCTTCTTATTCGTCGACGTCCATCAAGACGTAAGCAGATATACTCTACGATTTCTCTACCATTTCACCCATCATGGATGTCTTGGAGTTCATCCAGTAAAAGCGGAAGATCACAAGCATGTCTAATTTGGCCATCAACAGTTCCAGAGCGGTTACTCGATGCTTGGCTATGGCAACTACAAACGCATTGGACACTTCTTTATTTATATCTGTGTGTAGTCTAATGCTACTTTAGCGCTTTCTGATTTGGTTTGCCAGCGACACGCCTATGTATACGTGTGTGGGCTTGTCAGACAAATGTTTTCGATCAATCTTTTGACGCCACAGAAGTTAATCCTACAAGCACATACATATACACATACATATAGTACACATCCATGTAATATACACATACATATGCATATATAATTATATATATATATATTCACATAGGCCTATGTATATACCTTATACACCGATTGGTTGAACACCAAAAACAATAAATAATACAGTCATGCAAAGAAAATACCAACAAGCATTCAAAGGTTAAACCAAAAGAACAAGTCCCGGGGTTCACCAATTTCGTAGGACAGAATTCATCACGGCATTTCCAACAGTTGCACACTTCATCAGTTTTGTTAACTTGTAAATGCAGTGTACATGTAACTTTTTTACAGAAAAAAGGTCAATGCGACCAAAGAGTAAAACTTTCAAAGTCATTAAATTGCACAAAAGATCATCATACTTATATATACGCAACAGAACGAGAAATAAACAGAGTAATGGAATAGAAATATAGGCTACACATACATTGTGCAATGATGTCATACATAAACATACAGATACACATCAATTAATCAATCAATCAATCAGAATTTATATAGCGCCCCTTCAAGATCCCTACTCAGAGGCGCTCCCGACACAGGCCATACGGAAGAATGCAGTCTTCAACTGTTGGTGAAACTGAGAACAGTTTGGAAGGTGTCGTAAATCTAGCACATGGCTATATATATATATATATGTGCACACACATATATATATATTGGTATTTATACATAGAATATACATGTACACATGTATAATTGTATGTACACGTACTCATACATATACATCTACATATACGCTCGCATGTGCACATGTTATACATTTAAAGAACAAGGAAATAATGCATAATCATAGTGTAAGAGGCGATCGCACTGTTTCCTCAGTCTATAAGCCATTTCTTAAGTCACTGAGGTAACAGTGTTTTCGTGGAGACAGTCATTGCCACGTCATACCGGTCAGTCATCCCTGGCACTAAGCGTGTTCCTTCAGACAGGCAGTGCGTCAAGGTCTCATAGTGCGTGATTCTTTTAGCAATGTCATGGGGTGTGTGATTCTTCGGACACAGTCGGTGCAGAGGGGACCGACGGCGTCCGAGAGCGTGACTTCTACCGCACGCCCCATCCGATGGTAATTGTTATTCGGTAATAGTTGTTTTTCTCGACCGGACAACGTCACCGCGTGTAAGTAGGTCCAATGATCGATAGCACATGCTTTGAGGGAGAGAGCGATTTTCCAGCAAGCATGCGCATGTCTCGGCGTTGCGTCCCGGCTGGATCGAATTCTATGCGACGGATGCCAATTCCTCGATCCCAATTATGTTGCCGAGGATATGGATGCTATTCGGAACAGCGAAACCGATTCTTAACATATATGTATATATATACTTGGATCGAAGAAGTTGCGTATAGTCTGACCGACTGTGCCATCTACTGGTTCTAAGTAAATAGAATTAGACATTGCAGAAGACGAAATTAAAGCCAGTCTAAGCACCAATTAAGTCCTCTACGCTGCGGGCATAAACTGTGGAGTTAACGTCAATCGCTTAGGCCTAAGGCACGTTCCTGACCTTTGGCCGTTGTCTCAGCAATAAGAAATCGTCGAAATTCATTGTAATTCATTGTAGGGCTGCATGCTTGACTATATATAAAGGCTTTCCTTGCTTGCTTGTTTAGTCAAGGATTTCTGCCATATTGGCCCACTAATTAACAGAACGCAGCGTCTCATTAAGCAGAACTTCAGAATATTTTGCACTAGGCCTATGTTAAATAATGGACACGATAAATATTTTGAATGTATTAGGCAATGTACGTAGAAATTAGTTTAATTTATCACAAATGATTATCATGCTACAGTTTTATACGCTTACTGCAGCGCCAAGTTGTTTCATTTTACTAACTATAGCCTCATATTTAACGAGTGAGAAAGCAGTTGAGAAAATATCCTTAATTTCTTTAAAAGTCCGTAGCGTTGTATAAAAATAGTTATCTTTTCACAAAGCAGAAATATATATATATATATATATATATATAATATGGTGCTAACTGAGGGCATTACTGTTTTTATTGGTTGTCTTAAGACTTCTCTTTTCTCAAGGTGCTTGCAAACTGAGAGCGCCTCTGATTAGTTTTACTTTGAGAGGCGCTTTAGCAGTTGTTAGATACGATAGATACGATGAGCCCGTATCATCAATTTACGCAACAATGATTTTCTTTGACGAATATTTATTTGAACAAAATATTAAATCTATCTGGTTTTATTTCTTGAAAGTTTGCGGTATCCCTGCAGTTTGGTGCAGAATTTATAAAGACTTTTTTTAAACATCTGTTGTGCAATATTTCTCGATGTTCTTTCCTATCACGCATTAGGCACTATGCTGAAATGTAATTTAATTCTCTTTTAGGAACTATAACCCATGGAATAATGGATGGGAAAAGTCCAGAGGAAGACCAGGAATGATGCCAATGGACTGGATGATGAAGGAAGATTACAGCAATCTAAAGCAGAGGATTGGACAACGCGAATAGTGGCGACACTGGAAGTACGAACCTGCCCAAAAAGGCAGAGAACCAAAGCAGAAGAAGGTCATGTATGCGGCTCGTGATTAATAGGAAATATTGATCGTCGGTGAGAGAGCTATTGCTTTATTCTCACAGGTCCATTGGTTATTCGCATAGATGACTAACTTTGCTATAGCTCCCCCTCTGAAATGTGGTCTCTCCTTCACCTTGCGATTAATTACAGCTTTCGGTTCTGTTTTTCTAAGTCTTTCAGCGCCTAATCGAGTCTATTTCGCCTATGATGTTGTTGCTTATAATGCCAGTGTTTTCCCCAAGCCATCGTCTATCATTTTCTGCTTTCATTAAAAAAGGCTGTATTTCTCGTGCAATTCGTTACCGTGGCGACGTCTCGACGCCGTTATTATTTTCTCCATGGTGCATTATTATAGAGCGACAGAGAAATATCAGCAGAAAGCATACAGGAACCGATTCATGCCTTTGCATGAGTCTGTTTAGGCCTTTGCATGAGTCTGTGTAAACCTTTGCATGAGTCTGAGTTGCTCGTTTTTTGCTGCATTATATTTTGCAACAGCAATCTTGTTTTTTTTTCTATTGCCAACGTTAGGTTTGTTTATCGACAACGTCTTCGACCAGACCGTTACTTATTATAGGAAAGATGTTATTCCCAACGGGACTTATATTTTTACAGCCTATTGTAACATAATTTAATGTACTCTAACCTAAGTAATTTTTTAATTTTAAGCAATCATCAGCTCGAGACAAATGCCCACACTTCACAACAGCAGTGCATAGGCCTACAAAAGTGAATTAGTACAATGTCAGTAGAAAAAACCGATGCGGTGAGTCTATTATAAACAGTTTTAAAGTCTTACTCAATATACAGTTATATCTATAGTTCTGAACTAACAGCAAACACTTTACACAGGGTTACAAAAGTTACAAATGGAATTAGAGCTAACAAACTAGATATCGGAGCAACATCCTTTAAAACTAGCCTTTCATAATTTTTATATTTGTACAGTGAGCGAATCATGAAAGCTTTTAATCAATTTTTGGGGTCCATAGAGTAATGGTAACATCACTGGCGTAATCGATTCCCGCTTCCCTCCCAAAAGGTCCACTCAGCCTATCAATCGCTAGATGGTGTTGGCAAAATGAGTAGACTCAGTAGAGCGGACGTGATGAGCGCCTTGCATGACTGCCGTATAGAAGCCTACAGTTAAATTCGACTCCTGTAATAACTTCCGTTCATACTGAATTGTAATCATACTGCGTTTGTCGGTTTGAAATAATAAAGAATATCATTATTTAGTAGTATTATTATTATAAATCAATCAATATTTTCTTTCTTGAAACCGTTAAAGCCTTTATAAGGCATACGGTGAATGAATTCAACATAGGTAACGTAACTGGCTACAATTAGGAGGCCCAAAATGGATCAAGATGCAGTAGTGTATGGAAATGCGGTAATTTGAATTTATGACGGTGCTCAGCAGGCGGTAATTGGTTAAAGACAGTGATGTAGTGACCGGATGCTCTTGAAAGGACGTCAGTTCAGTTGTCTGAGAATTGTTTCCTAACGCTGTACGATTGCCACACAAGAGGTCATTGTATCAATCTAACGTAAAAGTAACCCTGCAATCGTCTGTGTAAAAATAAATGAAATTCAGTACTGAGAAACTCCGCTATCGGAAAACAATCGTTTCTTCCAGATTTATCCATTGACATCGGTGAACTAATGTTTTTGTGGTAATATAATACATTCATGACGTTGATGTTCAATGACGTAGGTTTATATTCGAATGAAATTAATAAAATCTATAGAATAATGGATACCATCAACACCGGTCGATGCCACATATGCTGAGGTCAAGGAAATTTATAGGCGCTATATGTGCATATATGGGAATATACAGGCAGATTCGTAGTCTATAGCGCCTCTAAATAGCTTTTTAAAGTGGCTGATGATGGACGTCCATATGTAAAATAGGCTGCTAATACAGGTATAGCCTGATAAGAAACAGGTGCTGCCTGCAGTTACTGCAAATTGAATTGTTGTTTGGAAGCCCTGAAGTTCGTCGATAGGTAGGTCAATTCCTCCTGGACCTGGTCGCTTTGACAAATTGGTTCTTGGAATAATCACTGGAAGCACGCCATGTCTAACTGAGGCATTGAGAGCCTCTGCAATGCGAATACAAAACAGAGAATTCGTGGAAGACGGCGTGTATTTAACTGGTTTCCACGGCTCATATCCTGGAGCTGAAAGACCTGCTACTTAGGAAAACGCAGTCGTCCAAATTCGTTCAACTCAACCCATTATCATCAAGAGCGACCGCGTATGGAGTCGACTGATAGTGGCGCCAAATAAAGATGCCAATTTACCAAGGCTGTGGCAGCAGCAGCAGCAGCAGCAGCAGCAGCAGCAGCAGCAGTAGCAGCATCCTTTCCTAGGACGTTGGCACAGATCTCTTTTATCGACCGGATGAAAACGACGCAGAAGAAAGACACGCAACTGTGTTTACCCAGAAATTAACGAGAAGAGTTCGTGCGATTGTCAACGTAAATACGGATGACTTCACTTTTTTCTCTTATGTTTGTTTTATCTCCATTTCTGTGACGTCATCGTCGGCATCTTGCCTTGTTTTAAACGTGCGACAGGCAGCGCTAATTATCTCTAGCAACGGGTTATATATATATAGAAAGAAAGAGTCTATATATATATATATATATATATATATATATATATATATATATATAGAGAGAGAGAGAGAGACAGACAGACAGACAGACAGACAGACAGAGACAGAGACAGAGACAGAGACAGAGACAGAGACAGAGACAGAGACAGAGAGAGACAGACACAGACACAGACACAGAGAGAGACACACACAGAGACACAGAGAGAGAGAGAGAGAGAGAGAGAGAGAGAGAGAGAGAGAGAGAGAGAGAGAGAGAGAGAGAGAGAGAGAGAGACTGTTCATTGGCTGCATGAAAGCCACGTTCAAGGTAACGCAATGGTAGGAATACGTAGTTTCCCAGTGTACGGGGCAAATGCGTTCACTTGTTTTGAATACTTTTTTTAAAAACCCGCCACTGCCAGTGCTCTGGCAACGCCAGTCCCAAGCCTAAAGAAAGAAGGAGGGCGACGATAATCATCTTTGTCATGACACAGCGTCGTTAAACAGCAACTAATCTGAGCACATCTGCTAACTTGTACATGTGGTTGATGGTTATTGTAATTGTAATTGTAATCGAACATTTATATAGCGCTGCTAAAAAATCAGCAGCGCTCTCGACCTGCTTCAGTGCCTGCGTCAGGGAACAAAAATGTCTTAAGGCGTCTACGGAACTGAGAAGGTGATAGGGCTAGTAACTCAAGGCGAAGAGATTGGGGAAGAGAGTTCCAAGCTGATGGGCCAACACGTGCAAAGCACCTAGAGTGGGCCGTAGCAGAGCGCATGCGAGGGACAACCATAAGGCCACGGGTCGAAGATCGCAAAGAGGCCCTCGCAGGTAAAGAGGAGACAAAGGTGCAAAAAGACCTCAGGTCTACTTAGGCAGATTAGCAAGTGAGTAAGTAAATGAGAACGGAAGAAAGAGAAAGCATCTGTTAATTTGCCATACGTTCATCAGCTGAGCATTGAATCGTCGTCATGGGTTGGTCACCGCTGTTTCAAGCACCAGTTGGGATATCTCTGGTTCTGCACTAAATTGATTTAAGTAGTACATGTACATATCCATATCCACGCACTTAATCAGTGTAATTAAATAGTAATTATTTATCTAGTACTTTGCTGGCTTGCCGTGTTCCACAGGGTTCTGTGCCTGGTCCTCTTTTGCTTACGTTATGCACCACATCGCTAGGAACATCGTTGGATGAACATTCGCTGGGGTATCATTTCTATGCTGATGATACTCAAATCTACATTTTCATTCGATAGTCTGTCACTTGACTCGACTAAGCAGCTGCTGTCTGCTGCATTTGATGAGGTCTTGGATGGCGGCCAATAAACTCCTCCGAAACCACCGCAGACTGAATTTCTGCTACTGGGCACCCCACAGCAACTTTCAAAATTTGATCGGTTTAAGTCATTGAAACTTGGTAACTATTGTTAAGCTTGCAGGCGCTGCTCCAAACTTAGTCGTTGTTTTCATTCTATCATGTATCTCACTGGCCATATAAACAGTTTTTGTAAGTCATCATACATGTTTATTCGTGACATTACGAAGAATTAGGCGTTAGGTGCCCACGTCTGCAAGGATATCTCTCGCAAATGCATTGGTGTCGAGTCGCCTAGATTACTGTAACTCGCTTCTTACTGGTATGAATAAGTCAAACGAGCTGAAGCTGCAGGCAATTCAGACACTTTGGCTAGAGCCATAACTAATACATCCAAATACGAACATATAACCCCTCTGCCGATATCTTTGCATTGTTTTCCTGTTCAGCAAAGAATTGGTTTTAAATTGGGGCTCATAGTTTAAAGAACTCTGAACCCTGGTCAGCCACAATACTTAATATCAGTTCTTATATCCCAGACTTATCGTTATTCAACCTTGTCTGGTCATACCAAAATCAAGAACTGTTCTTGGTGAACGAGATTTGTCGATTGCTTGGCCTACTTTTTGAAACTCTCTCCCTGTGTCTGTCCGCTCTGCTTAGTCACTTCTGTCATTTCGTTTGCAACTTAAAACTTACTTCTTTCAAATTGCTTATCCCCCACAGGCTGTGTCTCTGTCTTACGTTTAATCTTCTTGACATTGACTTGATTATGGCTTTGCTTTGCTGTGCCATCTGTTGAAGCCTTCGGCATTAGATATCGGCGCAATAGAAGCTTCTAATTATTATCAGATAACAAAGCAAGACGAGATGTTACGAGTCATGTAAAAGGTGGACTGTTCCAAATGTGGTCCAGGATTGCTGAAGAATCCGTGTCATGAGAATTCAGACGTCACTCAACGAAGGAAAGGACAGAAGGAATTAAAGAAAGAAGGAAGGAAGGAAGGAAGAACGGGCGGAAGGAAGGTAGGAAGGACGGAAGGAAGGATAGGATGGAAGGAAGGAAGGACGGAATGAAGGAAGGAAGGACGGAAGGAAGGATAGGATGGAAGGAAATGATTGAGGAAGGGAGAAAGAAAATTAAAAGGAGGAAGGAAATAAGTTTTCAGATATGCAGATAGGTAAGTAATAGCTGTAGGCAAGTAATAGCTGAATAATTGATATAATTATGCTCAAACAAGGAAGCGTTTTTAGACTACACGTACATGTTTTATTCGTAAACGTCAGATATGAAATTAAATACGTTCCTATCCAGGCTTGGGTCGGGCAGTTGGGGAAAATCTCTTTCTCAACAGACTTCTGATCCCGGGTTCGAACCCCTGGCGTAGCAATGAATATGCTGCCAGTTTCACCGGTATGAGGTAATGAAACTCTAAGGGTTTTATCTCTGAGTCTAGCGCTTCTACGCAACGTCTGTTGCGATGGCGCTACAGAAGCATTTGTACTTTCTACTTCACTTTCTACCAGGGTACCATGGCCAGGCGCTATATCCGCGGCTTCTGCTGTGGGCAGACCAATACCTCGCAGGGTATCTGGGTCCTTCTTTCCCACAACTGCACTTTCAGGAAACCGTGATCTGGTTTCCAGGCTTTGTATCTTACTTACTAATGATTTCAAAATGGCGGCCTGTTCTTGTTGACTGTTTATTAATGCCTCTAAAATCTTCCGTGTATCAAAAGGTTCTTCAAATGATGACAAGTCAGGTTCCATTGTTACATTTAATTATCAAAGCTGTAAATCTAGGAAACAATTATATAGCGCCAGCAGCTCGGTGCAATGTCACTAATCAAGGTTCATCATTGTGCAGTCATTAAAACAATCACCGATAATTAATCACTTACAAGGATCATCATTAGCGATAAACAAACAACTTTACTTATTTAGCGCTTGAATTAAAAACAAGATACAAATACGATACTCTGTGTTTCTGACCTTACACCAAACCACGAAGGTGAAGAAACACCACAAAGCCACCGGCAATGTAGAACGTCTTCGTCGCACTGCAGCAGGCGTCGAACCAACAACCCCAGGTTGATGAGCGGTTGATGTTCTCTCCCTTTGCGTTGCGCTTACTACTTAAGACTCAGCCACACAGAGCGCTGTCGCTCGCGCCACTCTTTCGCGCCAAAATCGTGGCGGGCTTTCTCACTTGCACGACTCAACTGCAGGCCGGCAGGCATCGACTAACGCTGACGACCGATCAATATCGACTGAGCTGCAGACTGACCGATGCGTGCCAGCGGACCTCCTTTATATAGGCGTCGGCTCCCGCCTAGAAAGCGCGCGCTCAGCCAGCAGCGATCAATAATTGCCGCCTTTTACAGCGTTGACCGACAGCAGAAATTAAGGCGCCAATCTATTGCGCAGTAGAAACTTATTGGCGCGAAACAGTGCCAAGCATAGTTCGGCACACTTTCCCGGCCCCAGGGAAAAATTTCCAAGTCCTGGGAAATTTTCGTTGTCTCTCCAGAAAGGGAGGCAAGGCCACGTTGGTTGCTATATAGATTTTCGACAATATACATTAAGCAATGTTACTATAGCAACACGTAGTATCAAAGTAATACACACATCATTAATCATTCACATAAAACCTTAATCATCAAACGCAAGGCATCGTCTATACAATTGCCTGCCACTACAATAGAACATTTTCACAATTAATCCAATCAAGAACAAGGTAAGTCCATTATTAATCACTATCACAAAACCTAGCAGGTTTCCTACTCATTCTTTTGGGTCGATCTGGCAACATCTCAGAAGACTGGGCATCTTCCAGAATGTCTTCCGGATCTGGATCCAGAGTGACATCCAAGGCGTCCTTATCTGAAGGGAGCTCTCCTTCGACTTTCTTCAGCTTATCCACATAGACAATAAGCGGTTGAGACTTCGGCGTCTTACGAATTCTGTACAACACAGGACTGAGCTTATCTAAGACTTGGTAAGGCCCTATATAAGTTTTCGACCATTTGTCCTTCAACCCTGACCTTCTGCGTGGATAAAAATACCAGACAAAGTCTCCGGGGCGGAAACTTGTCTCTCTCACCCTTAAATCATACCTACAAGCTCTGACAGTAGCTTGGCGCTGCATAAATTCTCGAGCATATGCAAAATCAGTTTGAATCTTTGACAATTGTTCTACAACAAAAGCATCAACAGACAAACAATCAGGCAGGACTCTACAATCGCCTAACACTAAGTCGATCGGCAAGCACAGCTCGCGTGAGAGGAAAAGGCGGTTGGGAGTGAAGCCGGTACTTTCGCTCTCGCTAGCTCGATACGCTGCCAGGACGAAGGGGAGGTGACGATCCCAATCTTTCTGGTTTTGACTGACGACCTTGGCGAGCATACTATTCAGCGTCCGGTGGAAACGTTCCACCGCCCCGTTCGTACTAGGCTTGTACGGTGACGTCCTCAGCTTGTCCACACCAAGAAGACGACACAAGTCCTGAAACAAAAGCGCCTCAAAGCAAGGGCCTTGATCTGACAAGATTTGTCTTGGGCATCCAAATCTTGA
Organism: Aporrectodea caliginosa; assembly: GCA_020284085.1. Classification (NCBI taxonomy): domain Eukaryota; kingdom Metazoa; phylum Annelida; class Clitellata; order Crassiclitellata; family Lumbricidae; genus Aporrectodea; species Aporrectodea caliginosa. The sequence continues at coordinate 1,135,433 of JACEVL010000130.1, read as the reverse complement.
GACAAACTCCTTCACCAGAACGTTTGCCACCGTTGTTGCGTTTTGATTGCGGATGGGGTAAGCTTCTGCCCATCTCGTGAAGTGGTCCACAATCGTAAGTATGTATCGGTAGCCGGTCGACGAAACGGGATGGGGACCCGTTATGTCAATTCCAATACACTCGAGCGGAGCGCCAACGTTCATCGATTGAAGCTTTCCCTGACGCGGAGGATGACCTCTCAAATATCTAGCGCAAACTTGGCAACGACGGAGGCATATTCGCACATCCTCCCGCCATCCAGGCCAATACGCTCTCTTGCTCACTTGCGCCATGGTCTTCCTCATGCCCAGGTGTCCTCCGGACATGCCTCCATGTGCTTGGCAGATTATGGCGTCTCGTCGGCCAGGCGGTGGAATCAGCTGGTGCCATTGCAGTTCTCCAGTCCGTGGATGCAACCATTTCCGCATCAACAGTCCTCCTTTTTCTTCTAGTTGTGGCCACTGTGCGACTAAGGTTTTGATAGTGGGACTGTGACCTCGCAGTAAGTCGGCTGACGGTGGCTCCGCGGATTCATTCTTCCATTTGAGAATCCATTTCAAGTCCGGGTCGGCTTCTTGTTCTCGACGGAGGCAGTCAGAACTCCAGTCATGAGAGTCAGCGGCCGTCGTTGTAACCGCATTCTCCCTTTCTCTGACGACCTCGACCAGGATTGGTCGGCGCGACAAGGCATCAGCATTTCGATGAGCGGTGCCAGGTCTGTGTTGAACGTCGAAATTAAATTCTTCAATAATCGTCAGCCACCTTGCGTGCTGACCAATGGGTTGCGGCGTCTTCCTTAACCATTGAAGGGCCGAATGGTCAGTTCGTAATAGGAATTGCCGGCCTAGCAAATATTGGCGGAAAAACTTAAGAAAGTGCACCACGGCTAGAAGTTCTCGTCTGGTGACATCATAGTTTTTCTCGGCGGGAGTGCAGACACGACTACCATAAGCGATTACTCTTTCTTGGCCTTGTTGCACCTGTGAGAGAACGGCTCCGATCGCATCTAAAGAAGCGTCTGTGTCGAGAATGTACAGATCACTGTCATTAGGCAAGGCTAAAATTGGAGTGGCGGTAAGTCGTCTTTTAAGCTCGATGAAAGCAGACTCACACTCGGCTGTCCATTGGAATCTAACGCCTTTCTTTGTAAGTGCGTGTAATGGTCGGGCTATTTCTGCAAAGTCTGGCACAAAGCGGCGATAGTATGCACAAAGCCCTACGAATGAACGAACTTCTCGGAGTGAAGCAGGGGTCGGCCATTCTTCAACCACTCGAATCTTTTCCGGATCAGTCTCGATGCCGTTTCCACTTACTCGATGCCCCAAGAAGCTGACTTCTTGTTGTAAGAAGCAACACTTGCTTGGCTTTAACTTGAGACCTGCCTTATTTAGTCTATCAAGTACTTGGGCGATGCGTTTAAGGTGAGTATCTAAGTCAGCGGCAAAGACAATAATATCGTCTAAATACACTAAGCAGATTTCAAACGCCAGGCCAGACATCACCAAGTTCATCATTCTCGAAAAGGTCGCCGGAGAATTACTGAGGCCAAATGGTAATACGCGGAATTGGTAACTGCCTTTGCGGGTGACGAAAGCAGTTTTGTGCCGATCGTGCGGATGCACAGATACCTGAAAGTAACCTGACCTTAAGTCAAATGTACTAAACCATTTGGCTCCTGACAGCGAATCAAGACACTCTCGAATCAGTGGCAAAGGATAGGCGTCGGGACGAGTTTTGGCGTTAACAGCACGATAGTCAATGCAGAAGCGAGGAGACCCGTCCTTCTTCTTCACGATGACCAAGTTGCTTGACCAAGGTGACAAAGAAGGTTCAATGACTTTCATGCGCAGCATTTGATCAATGTGTTCATCTATCAGCGGAAGCAGTGACATCGGCTGCCGGCGTAGAGACTGTCTAACTGGCTTTTCTTCACCCGTATCAATTCGATGCTGGAGTAGGCTGGTATAGCCCAAGTCCCATTCGTGAAGTGAAAAAGCTTTATGGTTCTGCAAGATCAGTTGACGAAGTTGTTCTCTTACTTCATTTGGCACCTCTTCAGAGACGTTGTTCCAGAGTGGAGAAAGGATTTCTTCAGCGTCGGTTGAGACCGGTTCTTCCTTTACTTCATTCACAGCACAGTGATCATCAGTTTCTGGTTTGGCAGGCATCGTTGAAAGGATTTCTACTTCATCGATCGGAAAAGGTAAGCCTCGGCGCAGACGTACGTCTTGTGGCGTTGGATTCATCACGCGCACCGTCAGTTCGTTAGTGCGGTCCTGAAGCAATGTTCCTGCGACTAGAAGACCTGAGTCTAGAAATTGAGACTTAGTTGCCCATGACCCGCATTGCATGGTCAGACGTGGCAAGACAGCAAATGCTTCCACATTCATCTCGCACAAAGCAGGCACTTTGACATCTCTGGCGGCCACAATCTTTCGACAGCTCATTGTCTCTGGTCGGTTGCATATCGGCAGCACATGTCCTCCAATGGTGATCTGTGAGTCTCCAAATTGCCATTGTGCTTTCTGTTTTTCTAACCAGGAAAGACCAAGAATAACTTCAGAGATTTGTTCAGTTACTAAGCAATGAACCACAAAGGAGTGTCCTTCGGCTTCACAGCGTAACAAAGTCTCGCCCGTCACGCGGATCTCAGTACCATTAGCTGCTCTTAATAGCTGCTTGGATTTCACCACTTGGTCAGGCTTGACCAGCGAGGATGGCACCAAAGACAGTTCACAGCCAGTGTCCAAAAGACCCCAAACAGTTTTTCCGTGAATTCGTAATTTCAGGTATGCATTGTTACTTCCCACCACGTGATGTAGATTGGCTACAACAGGCGGTTCTTCCGGAGGATTGTTGACCGGTAGAGCATCTTCACGGTTCGGGCAGCGACGAGCGATATGACCTGGTTGACCACAATCATAGCATGACCTAGGACCTTGCCAATCATTTGGTCGAGATCTGCGTCGGACAAATCGAGAGCGATCATTCATTCGTCGTGTAAATGGCTGACCCATAGAGTTCGGAGGCTGAAAAGGAATTTCTTCACCCCATTGTCTTTTCGGTTGATTAGGCAAATTCCGTTTCGCCAAAGCTTCATCAATCATCTTCTGCACCAAGTCAATACTAAATTCTGGTTCTTTAATTGTTTTCACTCGAGCTGGACGTCGTTCAACAGAGTCGGCCTCACATTTTTCAATTCTCAAATACCCTTCATATCTCATTGCTAGATTGTATGCTTTATCGAGAGTCGTAGGTTCGTTTTCTCTTACCTTCATGGCAATTTCTTTATTTCGGATAGCGTCGATGAATGAGCGAACAGCGACAGCTTCACTGTGGGACGTGGTCGGACCCGGATAAGCGTGAATCATGAGTCGACGAACGTCTTGAACCAAAGTTCCAAGTTCTTCTCCTTCCTTTTGACGTCGTGTACTCAGTTGCGTTTGATAAAGCGACATTTGATCTGCGCCGCCATAGCGTTGTCTAAGTCTTTGGACAATGTCAGACCAGGTTGTCATGGTAGCGGAGCTGAATTCCCATAGCAACTGATTGGCAGGCTCAGTTAGCGCACAGGTTAGCTGATTTGTCTTTTCTTCTTCAGTCCAGCCATTATTTTGAGCACATACCTCAAATTTTCTTATGAAAGCTTCGACCTCGGTTCGACCATTGTATGACCCAAGCTTGATCCATTGTCTGGATGGTTTGACATTACCACTCTCGGTTGAAGAGGTGACCGTCTTAGGTTGCACTTCATCTGCGGCTGAAGTAGACCTACCTTCAACTTGACATGACTTGTCTTCAGTGATCGTCTTATCTTGAACTGGCAAGGAAGCAGACTTACCGGAAGAAGTTTCTTCTTTCTTCAGTTTCACTTGTTTCGGTTGCGGTTCAGGCGGTTTACTTTCAGTTGGATCGCCCGTTGACTTACTGACTTTCATCTCGGCAGCTTTCGGTTTCTCTTGTCGTTCACCCTTGAATGCCTTGGTTGATCGTGATTCTGGTGCATTTCTAGGAAATGGCGGCGGCGGTGCATGACAGTGTGGACAATTCAGGTCGAGTGGTTTCGACGGATGATTGCGCCTGTCTTCAGCCATTTTCTTCCGGAACGATTCGACATCAGCATGACCGGAACTTGCAGTGAAGAACACTGGCGGTGGACGACGTGTTGATTGGCTTGACTTCACGGCGGTAGAATTCGTCGTGAAAAGAGGCCAGGTTGACATCGTGTACAGCGGAGCTGAATTCGTCGATATGGACTGGAATGTCGAGGGGCGGCGCTCAGTTTCGACGAGAGTCTGGGTTGCAGAGTCAGTCGTTTGGCGATGCGACGATGACATGAGAGGCAGGCGAGCGTATCGAGCTAAGCGAGGCGAAGACGGTTCATGCGTAGACAAACCGTCGACCAGGCTGTATCTTTTCCCTCGATCTGTTTGCATAACTTTATCTGAAACTAGATACTCAGTATTAGTGTGTGCATTTAACTTTATTTGGTCTTCAACCCGACTATTTGTAGGACCAAACAATTGATCATTCATCCATTCATCATCCGGACCATGAACAGATATTTCAGACATTGACTCATCATCTGTTTCATCATCTTCATCTATCGGCCTTCTAGTTGTCAAGTTACTATCACGCAACATACATTCAAATTCATCTTCATCCAAATCCAAAATATGTTGAGATTCATTCACTCTTTCACGTTCAGAAACATCATCATCAGAAAATTTATTCTTACCTATCTCAGCAAATTTATTTTCTTTACTTCTTATTAGTTCTTTAAATTGTATTTCTGATTCAGCATCAGATTCATCATCAGAATTAACCAAAGAAGTTTCAAATTTTACCTCAGAAGTTTCAGCAAATTTTACCTCAGAAGTCTCACCAAATTTTACCCCACTTTTACCCCACTGGTACCAGGTGTGGCGACCCCCTTCCTATCCAGGCTTGGGTCGGGCAGTTGTGGGAAAATCTCTTTCTCAACAGACTTCTGATCCCGGGTTCGAACCCCTGGCGTAGCAATGAATATGCTGCCAGTTTCACCGGTATGAGGTAATGAAACTCTAAGGGTTTTATCTCTGAGTCTAGCGCTTCTACGCAACGTCTGTTGCGATGGCGCTACAGAAGCATTTGTAGATTCTACTTCACTTTCTACCAGGGTACCATGGCCAGGCGCTATATCCGCGGCTTCTGCTGTGGGCAGACCAATACCTCGCAGGGTATCTGGGTCCTTCTTTCCCACAACTGCACTTTCAAGAAACCGTGATCTGGTTTCCATGCTTTGCATCTTACTTACTAATGATTTCAAAATGGCGGCCTGTTCTTGTTGACTGTTTAATAATGCCTCAAGAACTTTACGTGTATCAAAAGATTCATCCGATGAAAACAAGTCTTGTTCCATTGTTACATTTAATTATCAAACCTGTAAATCTAAGAAACAATTATATAGCGCCAGCAGCTCGGTGCAATGTCACTAATCAAGGTTCATCATTGTGCAGTCATTAAAACAATCACCGATAATTAATCACTTACAAGGATCATCATTAGCGATAAACAAACAACTTTACTTATTTAGCGCTTGAATTAAAAACAAGATACAAATACGATACTCTGTGTTTCTAACCTTACACCAAACCACGAAGGTGAAGAAACACCACAAAGCCACCGGCAATGTAGAACGTCTTCGTCGCACTGCAGCAGGCGTCGAACCAACAACCCCAGGTTGATGAGCGGTTGATGTTCTCTCCCTTTGCGTTGCGCTTACTACTTAAGACTCAGCCACACAGAGCGCTGTCGCTCGCGCCACTCTTTCGCGCCAAAATCGTGGCGGGCTTTCTCACTTGCACGACTCAACTGCAGGCCGGCAGGCATCGACCAACGCTGACGACCGATCAATATCGACTGAGCTGCAGACTGACCGATGCGTGCCAGCGGACCTCCTTTATATAGGCGTCGGCTCCCGCCTAGAAAGCGCGCGCTCAGCCGGCAGCGATCAATAATTGCCGCCTTTTACAGCGTTGACCGACAGCAGAAATTAAGGCGCCAATCTATTGCGCAGTAGAAACTTATTGGCGCGAAACAGTGCCAAGAAATCTTTGTAATGAATGAATTATACATTTGCTGGGCAAGGTTTCGTAGCCATTGCAGGGAGTAAAGTGCAGATAAAGAAGCCACTCACTGCAACCACAATGTTCAAGCTCATGGTGCAGCCATAATAGGCAACAGAACACTAAGCATAATCGACTATATGTTGGCATGCATGCATCTGGTCATTTGCATAGCGTCCTCTAGGTGTCTCTGAAAATGAAAACTGACAGTAACCTTGTGAAGGCCACAGCAAAGGAGTATGCTTGTCGTCTGGTCGCTCCCTGGCTGCATACAGACGACAGAACACAACACGTCGAGGAAATCTATCAGGTCACCAGGAGAGACATTCATCAACAGCCGGGTGGTTGGTTATGGAACCTTCTGGAGGCTGACTGTCGACGCCATTCCAAAAATCTTCATGCACCTATAGCCGTTGCATCATAGAGTCCGAGATTTTTTCAGGTCGCAGACGGTAGACCTTTTTGTTTTCTAGAGCTCAGACAATCTCCAAACAAGCGAGACCCAGTTGACGTCTTATAGGTCGAACTGTTATAGATCGACATGCTACAATGATCAGGTCGACCTGATGCAATGTTCAATCTGCTATCGCTTGGCTGATATAGGTCAACATATCTTAAGTCGACATGTTATAGGTCGACATGTTACGGGTTAACATGTTATATGTCAACATGTTATAGGTCGACATGCTATAGGTCGACATGTTACGGGTTGACATGTAATAGGTCAACATGTTATAGGTCGACATGCTATAGGTCGACATGTTACGGGTTAACATGTCATATGTCAACATGTTGCAATGGGCGACCTGTTGCTATGTTCGATCTATTATAGGTCGATCTGTTTAAAATGGAAATTGTATTCCGATGATAGGCGACCACAAGTCATGTCGTCTGAAAGTGTAGTCAATTCTAAGCAGTCTTAAGAAAAACTCCGATAGAATGATGAAAATTTTATTGGGAGAATGTTGTATTCATACTGATTTCGTATATTTTTGTAGTACTTGATGGCTGTACACCGGAGTGCGTATCTTCTGCAACCGGTTCAACAAGGAACATACTTACTTACTTACTTTACTTAAAACGCAGTCTGTGACATGGTAGAAAGTTAAAACTGCATTCATTATTCATCAAATTTAACATGTGACGAAATAATCAATTAAAGCGAACAAGTATGAAAACAACGTCTCCCTTGGCAGCCCGACAACATGCAAACAAATGATGATGACGACGACGCCGACGACGACGACGACGGTGATGATGATGATGATGATGATGATGATGATGATGATGATGATGATGAAGATGAAACCGACAATTTCTACAGCGCCGTAACACAACATAATGCCGTTCCAAGGGCGCTTTAACAAATCAAAGACGTCAGTCAGGATACGCTTTAGAGAAGTAGTAAATCTTAAGACTAGACCTGAAAGCCTCAACTGAATTTGCGGCACGGATCGAAGATGGAAGGCTGTTCCAGCTCCTTGGTCCCGCCACGGAGAAGGCTCGGTCACCGAAGCACGTTTTGATAACCTGGCTGTACCTATTCTGTGGGTTGAAAGATCAGACGGTGAGGGAGAGGACTGACCACACGCTCTCCATGTGCATGGGCTTACGAAATTGATTTGCTAACATTTCATACTGCCTTTCGGGGTTAGCTGAAGGGACCGAAGGGACTTCCCTCCTTCTCCTGTAAGCTATAACTACACGTAGTAACTCATTTCCCCATGTTTTGCTTACTCATGACGAAGATTTATCATTGTCGCAGTGCCAAACCACACGGACTTGTTCTTCGAATTCTTTGATCCACTTTCACCCCGCAGAGAGAAAGAAAATTGCCTTTCCGCCAATTGTACAAGAACCACGAGAGAGAAAAAGAGTATCAGTCAACGGCAAATAGTTCTGAGCTGGCGAGCATCTGAAAGAAAGATTTATACCATCGTAAATCTCGCGTGGTCAAAGCCACTGAAGGAAATTGGTCGGTCGTTAGGTTAAGTATGGGAGCCGAGCAGCAACAGCGACTGCAGCAGCAACAGCAGCTGCCTAATGATGGCGGCTTATGCAGCAATTGTCGCTACAGTTAGTGCCGTGCATACTCATCATCTGCGTCGAATAATAGAGAGAATATTTTACGTATATTCATAGCACTTACCTCTGGGTCAATGAAATTCATAATAATAATAATAATAATAACAATAAATAGCAGCATTCTTTATTTATAATAACAATAACAATTATAATAGCCAATCAATCAATCAATCAATTTTCGTTTAATTCAATAAATCCAGTTGTCATGAATAGCAACAACAAAAATAAATAATAATAGTCATAGTGGTCATACTAAATTGATAACGATACCAGCAATAATAATTTAAATATCTCAATAAAGAAAAATAACGACATAATAGCTATAGTTTTCAATAATAAAACCAACATTCATAATACAACAACACTAATGATACAACAAATAATATTTATAACCACTGCATTGATTAGTGACTAAAAGGACGTTAGCTTAGCGAACTCTGCTCAGGGATCTGAGGCAGGTCTACCTCGGGGCAAAAAATGATAAGAATAATAATTATTATTATTACAAATATTATTATTTTTATCATCATCATATAGGCGACCTTATCGTCAGTTGTATTTTTTATAATTATACACGTTGATGCATCGTATACACCCTCACGCACGCACACAAAGGCAGCTGCTGTCATTAGCACCGTATCATGCCCTAAGAGCACGGCATCCGTGTTCAGAGACAGGCATCTGAAAATTAATCTTTTTCTTCGTCGTCTTCACATAGACTTCATTATTTCTTTAAGCAACTTTCAGTAAGAGGTTCCAGTTTTAATACGGCTTCAGCTGATACAGACAGTTCGAAGATCCGTCCATTAGACGAAACCCGAAAAGCAGCCACGGGCTTGTTCTCTCTGTCTGTCTGTCTGTCTATCTTTATATATATATATATATCCATCTATTCTTCACAGCAACGCTGTTGTGTAGCTGTACTTATTATACGGTTAAGTCTGCGAGTAAAGCAGAAATCTTGAATTCGAGAGCCTGTAATGCCTGACAACCGAAAACTATGTTTAACACAGATGGAACTGTAGGAGAAAATTAGATCCATGCATGCATACAATTATGTTAATAGTGTGAAACAATTAAAGTAATTCACCTTAACGCAATTCCGATCGAATTCCTACTCTTAAAGTCCATCAAAATGCAGGATACGATGGTAAACACGAGCGACGATAGAGCATCACTTCATAAGTACAGAGGAACACTAAATGCAGCTTTCAACGTGGAAGGCAAACGGTTTTAAATTGCCCATAAAGATGACTCGACCTAAGCAGTTTACGGAGCAAAACATGATGCACAAGTGGGACCTAAATGGGCGCTAAAATATTGTTTTATCGCGAGCTCAACAAGGAAGGCAGACGACAAGAAAAACTAAGCGAATCCTGCGTCTTTATTAAGCCGTCGGACCGAAAGACTTGTGAAACGACCGCTGGGAACTGGAACGACCAAAGGAAAAAATGTTTAAATGACGCTGGAAAACTTTATTACATCGTCAGAAGGAGAAGAAAGGGTCGTGTGGACGGCTGCAAGAAAGGGACAGCGGAAAAGATTAAATTTCCCGAGGGACGTTAACGGAATAGCGGTGTTGGCGACAACGCCTTTGAGCTGGTTGCAGTTATAAGTTTAGCAGCCATGTTTCATAATCTTGATATGTTGACAAGGCCGTTGGAAGTGGTTATAGCTATGATGGGGACGGGGGTGGGTGTGGAGTAAAAGCTACACGTGCAGTGCTTTCTATGCTATGTTGTCATTTTTTGGCGCTTAGGGGACAATTGGTGCTTTGTGCACCCTAATAATCGCAAATAGGATCTCAAGTGTCCATGCTTTCAACCACTTTCAACTGATGCAGTTGCTCTGATCAGCATGGGCTTTACGTAATTTGACTGCATGCGTGGCGCCCACGCGGTCTAGACTGACTGTCGAAGGGTGTCTGTGAAGTCAGGGAATGAAGATGAGAGGCCCCGTCGAGGGCAGCGGTATGTTGTGTGGAGAAAGGGGCTGAAGCACACTACTCATATTACTTACCACAGCCATTTGAAAGAGACAGTGGCAGCATCAAGACTCTCAAGAGCCGATTTAAGGACAGTAGAATTCACTGTGGGCTGAAAACAGCAATTGAATTGTTCGCATTGGCATGTTCCGATGAACGAACAATAATTATTATCTGTTTAATCACGAATCTTAAATCCTGTGTAGCTTGATCCTATGCAGCCTATGGTTCTTGAGTCTTGACGTTTATTTAGTCTATGATTCTTGAATCTCTAATGTCATGTACAATAGCTTATGGTTCCTGATTCTTAAATTCTATATAGCCTATGGTTCGCGAATCTTACATCTTATTTAGCCCAGTTTATGGTCTTGAATCTTAGATCTTATGTAGCTTATGGTTCTTGAATATTATATTTTATATAGATTATGGTACTCAAATCTTACATCCCATGTAGTTTATTGTTCTTGAATCTCAAATCTCATGTACTTATGGTTCTTGAATCTTAAATCTTCTATAGCTTAGAGTTTTCGTGATTAATGTAAACGATTAATGATAATTATGCTTTGTAAGTTAGAGGTAAATTTTGAAAATTCGGTAGCTTATGGGATGACCTTTCACCATTTTCCGACGGTTTTTGGCCAAGGAATTGGAATATCAACACGGCCAGTTCTGGTATAGGCCAGTGGCGGCGCTACCTTGGGTCGCGGTAGGTCATTTGACCTGCCTATTTAACTCTTGACCTGCCTTATGACCTGCCTACTTACAACCGACTGATGTGTAAAATTCTTTGGAATTTTTAATATTTTCTTTACGTTTAAAACATCAGCATCTGCCTCATAAGATCACTAGTGCTATTAGAATATCTAAATGACTTTTTAGCGTTTTATCTAGTATGTCAATAGAAGTATATATGTTGTGAACTCGACAATTATTGAAATGCTTAAGTATTCTTTGGCGCAGTTGTTTGATGCGTCAAACTCAAACATTAATTTCTTCGTCCTGCTGAATTACTCTCATGACCCTAGCGCGACCTGCAGAAATTGCATAGCTAGCGCCGCTACTGGGTATAGCCTACAGTCCAAATTATCTGAGGTAGTTCAGAATTGGCGGCCCGAAAGCTGTACGCGTAATATGAAAATCTTTGTTTTCGGTCGCTGTCTCAACTAAGTTGTCCAAACAAAACCATTCCTAGAAAATGCGACTTTGGCGATGATCCGACTCAGGACATGGAATGTGAGGAGCGTCGGAAATAGATCCAACTGCCGTATGGGATGCCATCGCCATTCACCAGTCACAGCATTGACCCTTTGACCTCTTGGTGGCTGTTGAAACCTGGCACCGGTCGTCCTTAGATGTCAAGCTCCGAAGATCGTCACCTCCTGCGTGGGTTTAACATTGTTGAACGCTGTCACCTGTGGCTGCTCTACTCTATCGACGCAGATTGGCCCGGAGACTCTGAACATGCATGCCATCTGTCAGCTGTCGACGGGAATCCGTTGGTTGGTTCCACGTGTGTGCGTGTGCCCACCACTGGTGACTCTTTCAGCTTACTGTGCATTGTTTTGCTAACTGATGTAATATTTTCGTTCGTAATGACACTTAACATCATAATAGGCTAGCGCCGAGAGCGCCTCTGAGTAGGTCTCTGGAAGAGGCGCTATATAAATTCTCTGAATGAATGAATGGTCGACGTATGAAATTGAGATTCAAATCACTCAACACATGAATGACACGCTATAGAGACAACCAACCATCTTGCCCACGCCACGTGAGCAGTCACCGCAAGAGTAATTCTTTAATTGTATTTGTGATTAGATATTTATGTGGCAGAGAAAACTAATCATAGGCGCTCGTGTAAGTAGACATGGGGCTGTGACCTCGACATGCGTCGCCTCTGTAGTTTGTCAGCTGTTGTCCGGAAGCAGTGCCGTGACCTTCGTTTGACATTTCATGCCCTGCCTGTGTTGCTGAGATTGATCAGCGAATGATGGATGATGTCCGACAAATCGTGTTTAGCTAACTCGGTTGGAGTAGGAGGAGACGGAGCAGAAAAAACGAAGCGTGGAAAGGGAGATCTGAGGGAAATGGAGAAAAGGACACGGAGGAGGAAGAGGAGGAGAGATGGTATAGGGGAAATGAGTTTGACTATGAGAAGAGGCGTTGAGTTAGGTCGGTGTAAAGGTTCAGGCGGAGGGTAGGCAGGAAATGGGATATGGAGAGAGGAAATGGTTAGGTGTTTAGAAGGTACGCAAGGATTGAGGAAAGAAAGGGAGGCAGAGAAAGAGAGAGGGAGGGATGCGGTTAGTCCTTTCCAGCCAAAATTATTTTTCACATGCATCTCATCGCTACCACCTAAAATAACTAGGAACTTATTTTGCCAAAAATAATTTTTTGCAATTTATCATCAAATAGAGGCCAAAGGTCCATTTGAACCCAATGGGAGTTCCCAGCTCAGTCCACTGATGTATCTGTACAGTCTACAGTCCATAAAATTCATGTGTTCAATTGGACCCATGGGCTGAAGGGTTAGAGGTGGTTGAGTGTGTACCGATCCTCAACGCCGCGAGTATCCTATATGTATACTGTATAGGCTACCTTTAACCAATTCCTCGAAAGCTGCTCTATTATTTTAAGCGTGACTGGGCTGGAAACGTCTCTGAGTATATACTCCGGAAGGGTCGCTAAATAAAAGCTTCGCATGAATGAATGACTGAATGTAAGAATGAACGAAAGAACGAACTGAATTGATGGGAGGAACAGCTCATGATAAGATTAACATACTCGGCAGATGATGATGATGATTAGATGGATAAAGGTGAAGGTGGTGGAGTCAATATATATATATCGTAGCTCTTTTGTGGAATACTTAAAAGGCGCTATATTAAGTGTCTTGATACATACATATATACATACATGTCAAAATTACATACCGGTACGTATATGCATACATATCTTTTTTGGCAAATCTAAAACCTAAGCCTATTTGGCGAATAATGACCGACACTCGATATTTGCTATTTGGACAAAACATCAAATGTGTGAAACACGATGCAAATGGTCGAATTATTGCAACCAAAACACATTTAGATTACAGTCTTGACTTTCAAATGGCGGATCAAATAGTTCAGGTGTCGGATCTAAGATCCGGAGAGATCCGGGTGAATTTAACCACTGGGTGGAGCAGTACAAGCAACAAGCGTGATGCTGAGCTATAAGAAAAGAATGAATAAAGAGTGAAGAAGGAGAAGACGAGAGGACAAGAAGTGTAGCCTACAAGGGCTCGTGATGGTGGACAACGAGAGGGAGAAAGGAAGCAGTTGAAAGAAGAGAGGGACTGAGCGAGGAGTAGTAGGAGGAGCAGGGGGAGGAGTTGGAGGATGAGTAGGAGGAGGAAGGGAGAAGACGAAGGGAAGGGGAGGAGGATGACGAAGAGAAGGAGGGGAGGGAGGGAGCAGGGGAGGAAGAGGAGGAGGAGTGAGGAAGGAGGAGTGAGGAAGGAGGATGGAATGGAGGAATAGGGGAGAAGGAAGAGGATAGGAGGACGGAAGGAGGGGAGGAGGTGAGGAAGAGGCCCTCCAGTCACGGACTCAACAGCAGTTAGTGACATACATTAGTCAAAGTGAGACAGAACTAAAAGAGAAAAGAAGATGAGCAGAAGAAACGGAAAGATGCAAGGAACGGAAAAAGCAGCAAGATGGTTCGAGGCGAAAGAAACGGCGAGATGAGAGACTGAACAGAAGATAGAAGAAGACGACGAAAGAGACAGATGAAACGAAAGAGACAGATGAAACGAAAGAACACGAACGAAAAAGACAATTAGAAACCGGGATTATTGAGAAACAAGGAAAGATGATGTGAAGGAATATATATATATATATATATATATATATATATATATATAAGGAGGAATTGTACATATTTTGCAAACTGTAAAAAATAAAATTGTGTATTAAGAAAAATGTACGTGATGACGCAGAGAAGGAGGATGAATGGGAAAGAGAAAAGGATAGCCACTCACATCGCTCTTAGCGGGCGATGTAAGTGGCATCATGAAGGAACTGTAGGAGAAAACTAAAAAGAAAGAAGGAAATGGAGCAGGAGCAAAAGCCGGAAGACAGGGAAGATATGACCATTTCTAGAATATATGGAAGGAGAATGCATGGAAGACCAGAAGAAATTGAAGAAGGAAGAGGAAAATCGGAGATGGAGAAGAACAAAAAGTGGTAGGCTAGAATAAGAGAAGGAAAAAAGAAGTAGGCCAAAAGAAGGAGGTACATGTAAATAAAGATGACAAATGTGAATAAGAGAAAGAACAGGTAGAATAGGAGAAGAAAAAGGCACAGGAAAAGGCGCCGAAATGGATGCATTTAAATGAGAAGGCTCTGAGAGAGGGGTGTTGGTGAAAGATCGAGAAGCATTTCGGTAACGCAGTCAATGGAAAATCTCGTTCAGTTCGTTTATATTTCACCCACGAAACAAGCGTCTATCACAGCGCAACACTGCGACTGCAGATGGATGCTGGTTGCCACAGTGGCTGCTGCTGCTGCTGCTGCTGCTGCTGCTGCTGCTGCTGCTGCTGCTGCCGTGGCATCCTCGATCCTATAACCGATCATTGACAGCAGCCGAGGCACCATTGGACGACGGATGCTCCGATCGCAATAGTCACGAACATCTGAACGAAAGAGAAAGAGAAACTACGGAACGCGGGAAGAACACAAAAGCACGGAAGAAGAACTAAAGAACAACTCTATACAGAGAACGAAAGAACAGCTATACAGCAGTAAAGAACAGTTCTACGGAGGCGAACAAAACAGAACGAATTAAACACTGAGGTATGGCTATCTCATCTTATCGCCGTCATCATCTTCATGAATTAAAATGTAGATGCGATTCATTTTAAAATTCGCTTTACAAATATGCAGATACATATAATAAAATTATATGTAATTATATATGTTGCAGGAATATGCATTTTCAGGGTTGTATACATGTAGACTATGTGTATGTATGAATTAAGTATAACATATAAACTATAATGGCGATGAAGACGATAAAAGCCTCGCGATATCAGTTAATATGCTGAATTAAGAAGCGATAGTAGAAGAAGTTAAGATGCATACGGAGAAGACATTAAGTCTAAACCTGAAGGAAGGAACGAGGAATGGAATTTACAGTAACTGAATGGGGAAATAGATGGGTCAGAAAGAAGCCGTTGGTCTTTTTTTTTTTACCAAATTGCGTTCTGTTTATCGGATTCATTTTCGTGTAACCAAGATCGATGATTGATCTTAAATCAATACTCGGATTTGTTGATACGACGCAGTGACGTTAAGACATATTGAGCTGGGTTAGTAATTAGATAAGTGCCCGTCCTTGGAATACCACTCCATCTTTCACTTACTCAGACTTCCTTAGTACCATGCAATTTGGAATCTTAGAAAAGACGTCCAGTCATTGGATTACTGTTGTCATGTTAACGCTTCAGCCGATCTTTCTTCGACGCTTCTAAGGAGTATCAATAGAGACATGTGACGAAGCGTGAAGCCTTTACCTCTCTCACTGTGTTTTGTAGTCGTAATTGTAAACTACAAACTTCTAAAGCGCCACTGGAAGACCAACTGCAAGGCACCAACGGCGTCGAATCAGAATCAATGGGTTGTCAGAAGGAGGTCCGTGTGCGGTTGCCAGAGGTCAGAGCGGAAAGAGTAGCTGTGTATGCTTACTTCGTTATATTCTCTGCGTCTATTACGTAGGCTACATTAAAATCCAAATACGCCGACAACACGCTCAACACGACGTGGTGATACTGCTTCCATACCAAGTTTATTTACTTAGATATTATTTTCGAGCACAAGGTCACAAATCTGAATCTAATGTGCGAGACGAGGTGCCTAAATTACTTGTTCCGGGTAAATTACACGGAGTCCTCTCTCACCATGCAGGCGCCAATTCACAATCACAGACATAGCGCCGTAGCAAATATACGGACGTGCTGAAAGATTGAAGGCACCAAATGAAGACGAATCGGTTTCCGACCACGCAATATCTCGCTCAGCAGCCAACTCTAAAACCCGCTCACGAGCCAAACGAACAACGCCTTCAGCAAAAAAGTTGCGCGTTTAAGAACAACGATCACGTGTGATAACCTTCCTTCAGATCTGCTTGTGCTTTCAACTATGGTCCCTGGATACTCCTTTCACAAGCATATGAAAACTCTTTTTTATCGCCCGAGTTGTGCTGGGAGTGTCGCTGAGTGGATATCTTAACGAGGCGCTACATAAATGCTCTGAATAAATGAATGAATGAAACACAGAATGTTAATGGTAATGTTAATTGCAAATTTATATAGCGCCAATTCATCAGAAGCGTTCCCGGCCTAACATAATAAAACCATGATCGAAAATCCGGATGGATCATTCTACTTAATTACTCAGGTACCGACTCAACAAGTGCTTCAACGATCAGGGGAAGAAATTCATCCAACCAGCCATGTCTAGAATGCCTACGTGCTTGGTTCTTACCTGCTCTGTTTCTTCACCATATACCCCATCTGTTTTGCCCACGCCACAGATCCCCCTCTTTTTTATTCTTAAAAAGTCACCGGAACTTCTGATGATTCACAAACTATCGCCTCATATCCACTCTCAATTTAATTTTTAAAAACTTGGAAAAACTTGCTGATAATCGTCTGAGCTGTCAACTCTCGTCCGATCTTTCCTTTCCAATTTCCCGATCGCAAACAACATAATTATATATATCCATTTGAACGACACAATTTGCCGTTCACTATCAAATAATCAGTTCTATGGACAAAGGGAAACGCTTGCTCTCATTCTTCTTTATCTTCATCTAGAAAAGCACTTTACACCAACTGCAAATGGTTTCAATTTTTCTGGACCAAGCTATAACAAAGACTAATAAAATATCAGCATATCACGCATTCGGCACACCGGCCGCCAGTTGAGCAAGAATCCAATGTAAGCATTTTTTCTTATTGTCCGCAAGACACTGCATGTAAATCATCCGACCCATCTTTATTCCATTCTCACCCTTTATACAAGCAAAATTATATATTTCACTCGATCCACAGATACTTTTCACGTTTATAGACCCCTTTTGCTATGCATTGCAGCCGAACTGTATTGGACTCCTGCGCGTTTTCGTTCCGAAGCTTTGGAGTTCGCTGTCCCGCTCTTTACGTTTTGTGAATTATTTGTTATCTTGCAGGTCTAAACTTAAGAATAAGGACTCTCCTCCTTGAAATCGCTTATCCATCGTAGCCTGATTCTGTGGTTTCCCTGACCAAATCAATTTCGACCTCATTTCTCCAACGGATTGACTACAATCATGCAGGGCCTACTATCCCCCTGTAAGCTAGAAGCAATTCCCCTTACTGTAAACCCTTTCCCAGGCTTCCTCTACCTGCCTGATGATATCCCGCTTCTAACGGTTTATTCAGCAAACGAATTAGGCAAGCCTTTCATTGACTTTCGATACCTTTCACAATCTTCTCAACAACCATGCACTTCATGAGTTTAAGAACAGCGCTTATACGGTGGCACGTCAAAAGAGAGACCGACAAAAGAGCGATTATAGATCCCTTATGTCGGCGCTCTTTTGTCGGGCGCTCTTTTGTCAGCGTGCCGTGCGCACGTTAAAAATGTTAATTAAGACTCTGAATGCATGTGCCAACAATATTAATATATTATAATTATCTTTTATTACTACAAGAACCATCAGTTGATAAGTCCTGGACATGTAAGCGCTGGCACGCCGACAAAAGAGCGCCCGACAAAAGAGGTTCTTGTAGTAATTAGAAGATATAATATATTAATATTATTGGCACATGCAGTCAGAGTCTTAATTAACAATATAATAGTGTATACACACTGACAACTGACAACTGACAACTTTTTATTTCCATAAGCACAATGCATATAACAATTAACAACAATTATAACTTGACTAATACATATCAGTGCATTGGCTAGGGAACAGGGGAGACCCAAAAGGGGCACAAGCCCCGCTTAATTAGGGTCACCCTTTTTAACAATAATCAAGTATGGCTGGTTAGTCAGTTGAAAGAAAGAAAGGTTCAACTCAATAATGTTCTTAACTAAATACTAACATTGCAATTCACTAAAAAGATCATATGTAAACAATTCGATGAAATAGTGTTAAATGAAGTATGGCTAATCCTTCACTGTACTAAGACGGATATTAGAAAAGATATGACTAATTAAGTTACGAACATATGTTCACATTTTTAACGTGCGCACACTTCCATTAAAATTGAAGCACTTCAGAAAAAGACATAATTTTTAATTAGCAAAGGATTAACTGGAAATGTTTTATAATTAGACCCTAAATGACTTAGTTTTCAGTTAAGAGACGACAACATCTTTTTCATCTTAACTCTGCTTCAAAAACTAGGTAAAGTGAATGAATGACTCGAAATAGACATTACAGCAAAGCTATAAGCCGTCGATAAGACAGTGTAAGGCATTTCTCCTTCCCAGACTTTTCTTCCTTCACATAATTTGACACATGGAATGAAACGACTTCATAGAGCTGTCCAGCAGGTAATCAATTCCAACGCACCTACAAAGAGGATGAAAATATTATTCATAGCAATGCTTTCACCCGTCAGACACCGCTCGTAAATCAGACATTTCGAGGGATCAGTGAAAAGACCGAAAAGTAGTCCGACCGAAATGAAGACAAAACGGTCGTCGGCCACTCCATCCAGACAGGAACCAAGCAGAAGGTCCAGTCAACCTGTGGACCAACAGTAGATGCGTTCATCTGTTACTTGATATTAATGCTTCACACTCGTCACCGTAATCGTAAGCTCAACCCCTCTTAAGCGCCACTCGAAAGAAAAGACGAAGGGCACCAGCTTATTCACGAGCGCAACGTCGAGTCAGAGGGGTTGTCCAAAAGGCTATAGTCAGAAGGAGGTCCGAGTCCGGTTACCAGAGGGTCTGAAGCTCAAACACGCAAACTCTTGGACAAGTAAAATTGACTGTGCTAGCTGATGATAAATTACTCACTGTTATCTCCTTGCAGATATTGAATTGTATTGTATCTATAAATTTATAAAGCGCCTCTCACAGTGAACATCACTCAGAGGCGCTCCCAGTGCGAGAGACCCCGAGCGAAAAGAGTGGTTTTAAGACAGCGAAAGGAAGCACCTGGATCACCGGTTAATATTGAAGAACGAGTTGAATCAGTTGATGTAGGAAGATGGTTCCACAGTGAACGGCCAATGAAGGCAAACGCTCGAGATTTAGCCATGGCAGTCCTCGCTCGTGGGACAAGAAGGTCAAGGCGATCAAGTGAGCGAAGCGGACGGTGAGAGGTGGCGAATGAGGCCACATAGGCACTTAGGAGCTAGGCCAGAGTAAGACCGGATATATTACTTGACTTATATAATTATCTGAGCTTTGCTTATTTGCGATTTTTAAAATGAACTTCAACATCAGTTAGACCAGCGCAGAGGTCGCCTCTGATTAGTTTCTCTTGAAGCGGCGCTAAATAAATTTCTGGTTACAATTACAATAAATTAGACCCCTAATAACGAATCGAATCTTGTACCTTACTGATGTAAGACCGCAGCTTTAGATGAAGGCCGCCAAAAGGCGATGTGTAAATGTCAAGTTAATTGGCTGACTATTAAACCTAGAGACCTTTTGTTGCCGGATGTGTGTGTGTTCGGTCGGGTGAATAGTTTTTTGCGGAAGTAGATTTGTTGTCAAATGGCGTGCACATTACTTTCTTCATTGTTGTTTTGCGATTGTTATTCGGAACGCCTTTTCCCGGTAATTTGGATGAGTTCGCAGAAAGGAGACGAAAACCGTTGATGTCAGACGAGGACGTTGAGACCAGGAAAGGGACAGAGAGGACAAAAGAGAACAATGGCATGAAGGAAGCACGCAAACGATGAATAGGTCGACTCTGCCAATTACAGTAATTATCTCTCAAGTCAAGAGTCTTTCTGCAGGAACGAGTCACGAGTCCTTATTGAGGAACAAGTCATGACAGCTTCTCCAGAAGCAGCAAGTCATGAGTCAGAAAAACGTCTCATGACACCTTCTCAGGGAACAGATCATGAGCACAAACTGAGTCTCATGACTCTTACTCTCGGAGCAAGTCACGAGCTAAAGATCCGATCCGTTCATCTCAACATTGATAGCAGCAATGAATCAAGCAATGCTAACGCGGTTAGTGCTTAGATAGTAAACTTCCATGACATGCCTGGTCCTTCTGGTGTCAGCTTCGTGATTGGTAAATCAACAACAAGTTTGGAACATTAAAGATACTCTTCCGCTGTACTCGTTTGGTCCTATTGCACCTTTAACCTTGGAGCTACATGTACGTTTATAAGTTTTCTTATAGAGGTGTATGTTACTTTCGTTTTCATGTGTTAACCTTTAAGCATATATACTAGAACTACATCCACACCGTCGAAATTAACCAGTGCAGCAAGCTTGGTTGGAAGTTAAATCGGTTTAATAACCTTGGAATGTCGGCCTCTGTAATCCTTTTACATACCGTATTATATTCATCTGGTAAAGATTTTATAACACCTGTTGGGGCACTTTACTCGGGAGCATTCAAGGACTAGTTCAAGCATCTAAATTAGGCCTACTGTTCGTATTATATATCCTATACTTACCTATTTA
Source organism: Aporrectodea caliginosa (assembly GCA_020284085.1). Classification (NCBI taxonomy): domain Eukaryota; kingdom Metazoa; phylum Annelida; class Clitellata; order Crassiclitellata; family Lumbricidae; genus Aporrectodea; species Aporrectodea caliginosa. Next base: position 1,114,553 of record JACEVL010000130.1, on the reverse strand, counting down.
GCTACGCTGTGCTGCTTTCTTACACAAATATATATATATATATAATTTATATATATATAATTCATATGCATGCGAGTATGTGTGACAGTTATATGGCTAAATCTGAGTTTCCGATTTGAAGTGTTACAATACCATTGAGAGTGTGAAGCTCGTCGTTGTGCATAGGGCGTCGCCGTATCCTGTTAAAACCTCGATCAGTTTCCATCTATCAGCTGGCTAAAAGCCATAAGAAGAACTGAGACAAACTGACCTTTGAGGGTCGCAATCAACAGCGGCTGTCAACACCTTTTTCTGCGGGAGACTTCGTTGGGCGACTATTGCGCAAGACTCCGTTAAGAAATCCGCCGACTGGGCGCCATGTCACCTTAGAAATTTAGCAGATCTTGAAGATAATGAGGAAAAGGCGGGGGGGCTGGATGGAGAAAGAGGCAGAGGGAGAGGAAGAGAAAGAAGAACAGTACCAGGAGGAGGAAGAGAAACCAGAGGAGGATAAGAAGAACAATAGGAGGCGGAAGAAGAGATATAAAAGGGCAGAACGTGTGTGAATAGAAGTAGGAGGCAGGCGAGGACGAATCATCCCCGGAATGGATGCCCACTTCCCTTCCTATTAGGCTATGTACGCTTCCGCAGCAGTAGCAAGGACATTGATAGAAGAACAGCTGCATTAGCAGCAGCAGCAGCAGCAGCAGCAGCAGGTGACCGGAATGCAGTTGATCTGTAGGAACACATCAACCATCAGTTGTAATGTTAACGCCGACAAATGACCTTAGTCACTGCTGCCTCCAAAGTTAGCATTGACTTATAAACTGCCAGTGCCTTTAGCCCTAGGGATTTTTTGCTCTTGGGCGACCGAATGCTGACCTCTACGATTCTTACGGTCTTTCTTTCATTCGTTTTGACGGACAGCGATCTTGCGGAATTCATTAGCCAGTTTCACTTTGTAGGAACTGAATGTATACCCCTATATTTAAATAGTTGTTTTAGCTGCGTCGAACTTTACTGAGGAGAACATTGCATCGCATCAAGTAATAAGTTTGTTATAAACACAAGTTAAGCGCCACTGTAATTACATGTAGCTGGCGTATACTAAATCCACAACGTCGGACCATGCAGCTACCCATAACGCCCGCAGGGAGCCCAACAGACCAACAGATTCTGGTGGAAGTATCCGTGCACCGAGTGCACTATTTGCAAGGAGCAGATATAGATCGACTGATTTTGATGCAATGCTTTGTGATTTTAGTCTGAATTCTTTGATCAAATGGTAGCCAATGTAATAAATGTAGTATGGGTGGGATATGTTGGTAATTAAGGTTTTTTGCTATGGCTCCAGCCAGAGAATTTTAAGGCAGTTGTTGTTCGTGCAAATCACTCTTGTGATGTCGATGAAAAGTTAATAAAAAATCTATTCGGTTGGAAACGAGCGAATTTGCCAGTGAAACTAAGACAGTTTGGAGCACGTAAGATCGGATTCTACGAAAAGCACTATATGTGAAAGTGAAATGATTCACATAATGCCTGACAATGGTCACCAATAATGTGAAGGAGTCGGAGATTATCCGCAGACTGTGAGCAGATCCGGCGCAGACAACAAGAAATCAATCCAACTGAATTGATGTGAACCAATAAAATTTGATGACTTTTGCAGTCACAGTCACATACTTATACGTATATCTATGTAGTCATAATTTTATAATAATCGATTTGCATGTAAATATATACATAATATATATTATATCATAAATTTGATGTGTTTATAGGCATATAATTATAATATTATTACAATGCTTAAGTATCATATTAGGTATTCGTGAATTTTGATGCGTACGTTATAGGACCCTGTAAATAGGCTGTAATAGTACTATTACAGGGTTCTATCACGAAGTATCATGTACGCTTGTATGCACGCTGTTGCGTATGTAGGCTCCATATATAAGCACACACACAAAATAATAACTACTCGTGCAACTTAAAAAGAAACACAATGCTATGTATATTTAGGCATACATGACATTATCGCGGCATATATGTACTGTTTATGTGCGGATGAGACGTCGTGGGAACGTTGCAACCATTTCTCTGGCAATTGATCTGAGAACGGCGGATGATCGGATTCGGAGATAGTCGCCGTTGTCATTTGTCTTTTTACTTGGTTGTCGATGTAGGCCTACAGTTGCCACTTCTCAGAGCCACTCCTGTTCAGTAAAAACAAAATAGAATCCGCAGTGAGAATCGGTCTTTACACATGGATGCGGTTCGTAGCATTAGCCGAATATATAACTAAGTAAACAAGTGATCTCTATTGTAATTGTAATTGTAATTGTAATTGAACATTTGTATAGCGCCACTCAGAGATTCAGAGGCGCTCTCGACTCAGGTCAGTGTTGTCTCTAACAAATAAGATGGTCTTCAGGCGTTTTCGAAACAGAGGAAGAAGAGAAAGGCTGAGGAGCTCAAGACGCAATTCATGCGGAAGGTGGTTCCAACTAGAGGGGCCGACATGTGAACTCAATTGCACGGAGTTGTTATTATCAGCTTCGTCAGCTTCGAGTGGTCTCTCGCTCTCTCTCTCTCATGATGCAGTTGTGGTCCTTGTTCATGCCTTTGTTACTAGTCGAATTGACCATTGTTCCTCACTACTTGCTGGCCTTCCCCTTGGTGTTTTGGGGCGACTAGATCGAGTTCTACGCTCGGCTGCTCGGCTTATTGGACGGCTTCCTAAGTACTCTCCTGTCTCTGCATACATGCATGATGTGTTGCATTGGCTGCCTGTGTCTCAGCGGATCTCATATCGCATTGCTGCTCTGGTTTCTCGTTGTGTTCTTGGCTGCGCTCCATCTTACTTGCGTGATCTTTGCCGCCCAGTGTCTGATGTTCCAGCGCGTCGGGTGCTTCGCTCTGCGACGAGGGGTGAGTTCCTTGTTCCACGGACTCGCTTGGCTATTAGGCAGCGTCGTGCTTTCTCGGTTGATGGTCCTTCCATCTGGAATGACCTACCACTTAAGCTCCGTTTTTTACTTGTAAGCCATCTGACAGGGTTCTACAAGTCCCTCAAGTCTTTTTCTTTAGTCGTGGCTGGGCCGGGAGCGCTCCTGAGTAGTTTCTTGAAGGGGCGCTATATAAATGCTCTGAATGAATGAATGAATGAATGAATGAATAAGCAAAGCTTCTGGATTGAGCAGTTGCACCAGGCATGCGAGGGACAGCCAGGAGGCCTCTGGCGACCGAGCGGAAAGCAGATCGACCAGGGAGTGTAGATAGTATTAGAGCAAGATAAACGCCCACGCTTTACAGCAAGGCATACAATAATGGAAAAGTAGTGCAATTATAAATGTAGACAGCTCTGAACTAACGGCCTAAAACTTTACATAGGTCTACGAATGCAATAAAAACTAACAAGTCAGATATCGGAGCAATCAATAAAACTGTAGCATTATCACGATTTTTATATCTGTAGCCTAGTGTGCGACCAGTCATCTACTACAGTGTGTAGTGTGCGAACCGTGAAGGACTTTTATGCAGCATATGCAGGTAAAAAGCCAGGTATGGCCTATACAACAAATACGTTGCTGCTTTGGATGATTAAGCACAATGGGTGATTGGCATCTAACGTCCGCGCTTTTTTGCTTCGGAATCATTTGACAGGGCCGACCGTTCGATGTCTCGAAATCGGATCTGAAATGAGTCGCAGACAAAACGTCTGCACAGTGCCATTACCTGTATAGATGGCTACACCTGCTGCAACTGCAGCTGAAACAGATCACCTGCATCATTGCATCGCTTTAAGAAGCCGTAAATGGCTTACTGCCACCGTAAATCGTCGATGTGATGTTTATGTGACCGTTTTACAAGCACAGACCATTAAACGTTATACATTCGTGCTTCAATGCCATGACAAGCATAGGACTCCGTCTACATGCAGCAAGCAAACAAAATAATTGATATGATCCACATAACGTAGAAGCATTATAACAGCTTGTTTATGTACTATAAACAAGCTCATTAATAGTAATAATAGTAATAATAATAGACTATTATTACTATTGTTGTTGTTATTATTATTATAATAATAATAATAATAATAATAATAATAATAATTATTATTATTATTATTATTATTATTACAATAATTTTTAACGCCCAAGGTCACACAACAAACGTTCACAGTGCGAATCAGTCAGACAGTCTATCATATTTCATATTTGATAATCAATATTTATTTTGACATCAGGTAATCTCTCTCTCTCTCTCTCTCTCTCTCTCTCTCTCTCTCTCTCTCTCTCTCTCTCTCTCTCTCTCTCTCTCCTCCCTCCCTCTCTCTCCCTCTCTCTCCCTCTCTCTCTCCCTCCTGCCTCCCTGCCTCTGCCTCTCTCCTGTCTCTCTCTCTCTCTCTCCCTGTCTCTCTCCCTCCCTCCCTCCCTCTCCCTCCCTCTCCCTCCCTGCCTCCCTGCCTCTCTCCCTCTCTCCCTCTCCCTCTCTCTCTCCTCTCTCCCTCTCTCTCTTCCCTCTCTCTCTCTCTCTCTCTCTCTCTCTCCCTGTCTCTCTCCCTCCCTCCCTCCCTCTCCCTCCCTCTCCCTCCCTGCCTCCCTGCCTCCCTGCCTCTCTCCCTCTCTCCCTCTCCCTCTCCCTCTCCCCTCTCCCTCTCCCTCTCCCTCTCCCTCTCCCTCTCCCTCTCCCTCTCCCTCTCCCTCTCCCTCTCTCTCTCTCTCTCTTCTCTCTCTCTCTCTCTCTCTCTCTCTCTCTCTCTCTCTCTCTCTCTCTCTCTCTCTCTCTCTCTATATATATATATATATATATATATATATATATATATATATATATTCTTCACGCTTGGCGACGTTGAGTGCGGATTAAGACTTCTGCTGGGCCCCAGGCCAAGAGCCGGGTTAAGGCATCCGGTAGTACTAACCCTAAAGCAACGTCAATTACCAAAGTACGGGCACGGAACACAAAGTTCTAAACGCATGCACATGATAAGCTATGTTTTTTAATGAAGTGTGGACTAAATAATAATACATGCATTGCACGCGTACCGTTACCATCTTATTATTTTATTGACATTTTATAATAATCATACAAAAATAAGAATTTGCTACAACAGTTTGATTTAAAATGTCCGGATTTTGGGGCCCTCAAAAACGTTGTGGAACTTGTGAGGCCCTAAGCCATGGCTTAGTTGGCTTATACTTTAATCCGGCAGTGGATCGGCTAAAACAGCACCTGAACTTTACTACAGTAAACGGTTTCATGAGCCTATGTATATCAAATGTTACTTCATAAGTCTCGCCGGATTTTGAGTTGGCTTTCGTCCAACCATCACAGCAATCTTTATGCTGACTAAAAAAGACAGCTGTAATGATCTCATTATTGTAATTGGAGACTCGCATTATTCAAACGCTCTTGCTGTAGGCCCTATATATGTTGAATGTTGCTTTATGTATATCGTTGAACCTTGAATTGGTTTTCAGCTGACCATCACAACAATTTTATGTTGAGTATAGAAATAACATCATTATTGCAACTGGAAGCTTGCAGTTTTTGAACACTTTTGTCTTACTTCGAGGATATCTTTGGTTTGCTTTTTCATGTTTTTCACAGTTTTTCTTGTTTCTAATGTGTATTAACTACACTCTATTTACCTGATTTATACTGATTTATACCATCATGCCATATCTAAGATCAGAAGCTTTTCTTCTTCAGTCTACATTTGACTGTGTATTGTTTTTCTTTGTGCTCACGTTACTGTACATTTGTCCCAGCCTGAACATGCGAAATAAATACCATTATTAGCCAAAACCAATTGCACTACCAGCCCATAACTCAGAACACTTGACAAGTTCCAACCTGAGTCTAAGTTGCGCAGATGAGGCCTGTCCTCTATAAGTAGACATTGAAGCAGACAAACACATGGTGGGGACAATTAGGGATGTTCCAAATAATCTTGTACTCCTTAATCATCCTTATATTCCGAGTCTAGACCTTTTAACCGACGAAACTAACAACGGTCCTCTCTTAAACTCAATGGACATTGAATTTAATAGTGCAATTTTTAACGACCTAAGATATACGAGTACCTACCCTACCCTTTCCACTCTTTTCTCCAGAACTCGCCCCACTTCCTTTTCAGTTTTCAGTTATGCATTTAAACTGCCGGACCGGTAGTGTATTAGATGAAATCAATAACTTTTGAATCTTATCCCTTTAAGTGTGCTGGCACTAACCTAAACCTGGTTAGAAGAGAACCAATCGTCTCATTACCAGGCTATACGTTTCTGAGCAAACCTAGAAGGGAGGGTAGAGGGGGAGAAGTTGGCTTTAGGTATATCAAAGGGTAGAAGGGAAGAAGTTGGCCTTAGGTATATCAAAGGGGAGGAGGTGGCTTTATGTATATCAAAATAGCGCATTTTAGGTAAATAAAAATATCGCATTTTAGATATATCAAAAATGGCGCATTTTAGTTTTATAAAAATAGCGCATTATAGTTATATAAAAATAACGCATTATAGTTATATAAAAATAACGCATCATAGGTAGGTCTATATAAAAATAGCGCTTTCCAGGTATATCAAAAATAGAGTCGGCTATCTGACTGAGCCAAACGAGGGAGTTTTACAGACTTTTTAAAAATGTCGCTGCACAGCGTCAAATACAGCAACAATACCTAAAGACAAGAACAGACGATTCCAAGAGGATGGCCCGATGCAAAACGAGGCCTTACGGGTTCGAATTGAAATACGGAAGCGCGGTACCTGCATAGCTCCCCGGGTTGATGAGCGCAACGAACGCCAACGCAGCTGAGACACACAGTCCGTTGATGTACACTGGGGTATAAATTAGTATCTATCAGACGGATATTTACAGTCTTACATTAATGCGTTGGCAGCGTTGATAACATTGATATTATACCTGTATGACATTACGTCGCAAATAACACAAGCGCCCAGTGTAACCACTCCTTGGGATTTTTCCAAGATATTGGGAATTAGGGTGTCCTACTTGGGATCTGGAGATTTTGCATAGCAGTCTTGGGATTTTTTACTAAGGTATGCAGACTGTACTGTACTTTCCAACAGTTGCAGCGAATCAGATTAGAAAAACTCGATCACTTTGAGAGACGTTTATTATTACCGTAACTTGTGAACATTGTAATTTGTTCATTCAATGTTATGCTCGTTTTTTCTTTGCCAGTTCTTAGCTCGGCATTTTTGTGAATAATTGCGATTGTTAGAATGCATTTCATTTTCATCATAACTTTTCATTTTCAGTGACATGGAAATTTTGGTACACTTTTGGCCAATCTTGGAATTTTTCTGGCAAGATCTTGGGATTTCAGAAAATGGAGAGTGGTCGCACTGCATGCGACATAATTTGACTTCAAAATAAAAGTAAATAACGGCATCGATATCGTTTGATAAATGTAATAAATATAGGCCGATTATTTAAAAAATTCTAAATCGATTTCAAACGAATCTTCCACTTTCAAGTAAATAAAAAAAATTCGAAGGATATGGCAACAGATGTGTTAGTTGCAACAGAATTTCGCCTGAAAACAATTCCCAACTTGTCCCGATCTGTGTTCATCGCCTTTCTAACGACCCAAGACAGACATTAATTGCTCATTTCAATCTGATGTCTTTGCTTTTGCGATGCAACTATGGGTGAAATATTAACACAGGCTCTGATGATGATGATCTCATCCTAATCCATGATGACGCTATAATTATACCACAATGACCAAGACATCAACCGAATGTTGTTTCTAGTGAAATTAAAAGGTCATAACCCATTCGAGAAGCTCGTTCGAAAATCAATTTGAGAAGCAAGATGGAAATCCATTTGAGAAGTCAGATCGAAAATCCATTTGAGAAGCGAAGTCGAAATCCATTTGAGAAGCGAAGTCGAAATTCATTTCAGAAGCAAAGTCAACAATTCATTTGAGAAGCCATGCCATAATCCATTTGAAAAATCAGATCGAAAATCAGTTTAGAAGCCAGGTAGAAAATCCATTTGAAAGGCAGATGGAAAATCTATTTGAGACGCCAGGTCGAAAATAAATTTGAGAAGGCAAATTGAAAATTCGTTAGATAGGCCAGATAGAAACTCCATTTATTTGAGAAGCCGAGTCGAAAATGCAACACCCGCTGTCAGGGATGTAAACACATCCCTGTAAGCACACGTTATATGATGGAGATTAGTCTATAAGGGATTTTCATCAAGGAAGGGTATTACTTCTTCGGCTGAGGCGATCGGTCTTCGATGCCTGCCTTCCCTTGACAGATGTTGCTGCAACAGTTGGAGCTGTCTTTCACTGGAGAAGATCGAAGAGTTAGTTATTCGGCAGCAACTAACTCTGCAGGATTGTTGGATGCACGGATGATAGCGTAGTAACAAATTGAAAAAGAAAAGAAGAAGAGAAGAACACGAAGAAGAACAAGAACAAGTAGAATATAACGGTGGTGATGATGATGATGATGATGGTGGTGGTGGTGGTAGTAGTGGTGGTGGTGGTGATGATGATGATGATGACCGCGCATTCTCTGTTGCTGGACCTAGGTGTTGGAACAATCTTCCACCTTCAATCCGTTCAGCAACATCCTTGGAGTCACTTAAGTCCAGACTCAAGACACATTATTTCAAGTTGGCGTATCCTGACTGAGATTTTTTATCGTGTCAAAGCGCCCTTGTAACGGCATGTGCCGTGTTACGGCGCTGTAGAAATTGTCATATTCATGATATTGATGATGATGATGATGATGATGATGATGATGATGATGATGATGATGATGATGATGCTGATGATGATGATGTTGGCGGCTGTGGCGGTGAAGGTCTTTGTGGTTTAATTGGATGCTGCCAATAACATAGAATAGGTTCGAAGAACAAAAGAGGTGGTATTCTATTATTAATGAAGACCTTATGAGATCTTACGCATGTCAGGATCGTTGATCTCTAGCGTAACTCATCTGATGCAAACAGCGTTGTTATAAATGTTGCTGTATTATAGAGGAGATCCTGGAGTGCAGAAGAGCTGATCGATAGAGACGAGACTATTACATCACAAATTGAAGCAGACTGCATGGAAACTAACACTGAGATAAAGCGCTGCATATGATCAATCAATGCAGAACACCAGTCAGATCATCATCCTAAGCAATCAGTCACATTCCAGAATTTGCCAATAGACAATAGAGGACAATGGCTTAGGAACGCCCACGGCCATAGACATAGATAGACATATTTAGATAACAGAGAAACAATAACAACTACAGACAATTAATGATACTCAGAGGGCTTCCATTATACTCTTGACAGTCCAAGAGACTTCTCAAACCAGTCTGCACACACACACACACACACACACACACACACACACACACACACACACACACACACACACACACACACACACACACACACACACACACACACACACACACACACACATATATATATAAAATGTTGCTGCTTTAAAGAAGATATATATATATATATATACACTGTGTCCACGATAAAGTAGAACACTAGACTTTGTGAAATATCTTGGTCAATTGTAGTATTATAGGTACTAAATTTGGTGCACATGAACATCAGTCTATTCTATCTATACCCTGCATGCAAACTTTATTACAATTGATGCAACGGTTACGAAGATATACCCTTATGAAATTGGGTAGTTCAGGAACCAAGTTACCAAACAGTAAAACGCATAGAATGACGTCATTTTTCTGGCTACCGCAGGGGATACATAGGCTGCTGTTTATAAGCTTCATTTTCTGAAACAGTTACACTACGAGACCTGTTTTACGTAACAGTAGTTGGTTGTAAAGAAATGGTTTTCAGCGCAGCGGACAAGATTTTAATCAAGGAGTTGAGAGAGACGAAGGGGTATGGCGCAAGGAGACTCATTACAGAATTTCCAATGAAAAATTGGTCCCTAGCTGGTGTCAGCAAGCTGTTAAAAAAGATTGCCACAACCGGATCAGTTGCAAGGAAACCACGAGATCGGGCGTTACGAACGCAAACAAAATAATATCAATGCTGTCGAAGAACTGGTGCTCAGTCAGGATGATCAGCCGCGCACGCATCTGTCGATGCGTTTTACTGTTTGGTAACTTGGTTCCTGAACCACCCAATTTCATAAGGGTATATCCTCGTAACCGTTCCATCAATTGTAATAAAATTTGCAGGGTATAGATAGAATAGACTGAAGTTCATGTGCACCAAATTTAGTACCTATAATACTACAATTGACCAAGATATTTAACAAAGTCTAGTGTTCTACGTTATCGTGGACACTGTGTATATATATATATATATATATATATATATATATATATTAAGAAAATGAGATGGACTGACCTTTGAGGCAAGGATGAGAGATGGAGGTTGCGCGGAGACGGTATGGACGGGCACACAACAGTAGACAGCAGTTAATCACTTTGTTGCCAGAATACGATGGAGTGTAACGTTGACTGTGGGATATAATAAACATCACTTCCAACTGGATGAGCAGTCATTGAACGAGTCACGAGTCGTTGTGCTGCCATGCAGGGTAGAGCAGGAGCAAAGACACGTGACAGACTCCGCAGTCGTGTAGAAGGAAACTGCTTCTGCAGAGGATCTGCAAATGATCTAACAGCGTAATAATGTCCTTAGCAGGCAACTAAGTCGTTTTCTGTCTTAGGATTAACAACGTAAATCCTTTTCTTTTGGGATAGAGGACTGCAGTTTATCATCTTGCTCTTCATGTCTAAGTAGGATTAACTTCAAGGACTAGGATGGGCGTTGTCTTTAAGTCATAATAACTCAGTGTTCAACAGGGCAGCGATATTAGCATAGCTATATACTGTATGTGACCGCGCCTGAGAACAAACCTCAGTCGGAAAGTCGGAGGCCTTATTTTGCTGCTAACAAATAAGAAGAACTGATGCTTTCGTTTTGAATTCATTGGTCGTCTAGCTATAAACACATGACGCTAATGACGCTATAAATTATTAGATCTGACTGGAGATTTTTATGAAGATCTATGTTCAAAGGTCTTTTTAGAGAAATGCATTCATTACAGCGATTGATTGTGACTATAGTTGTAGTTTATAACTTCTGTAGCGCCTGTAGATAATGCCCATCGATTGCAGAAATTAAGAACGGTAAGCGCTACGTATTTCGTGTTGAACCACGCTATCGTAAAATTTACGAATTGTGCAGTAAAAGAGCAGCGAACTTCGCCACACTGTAGAATAGAGTAAGAATTCGATAATGTTTATTGATACATTGCAGTCGGATAGTCTACTACTGATTGCTTCCATTCTGGTCTCTAGAATGAGAAACATGTCTTGAAGTTAGATGCCTTTCGACTCGAGTTTGCGCTTTGAATGTTGAATTCCAGTTGAGCTTTGAGCTTGCGTTTTTAAATACTGCATTCCTGTTGAGCTTAAAATTCCTGTTGGTCCAGAGACTCTGAATATCCGTGCCATCTTCAGCTTTCAACGGGAATCGGTTGGCTGGTTCCTCGTGTGTGCGTGGGCCCGCCATGGGTGACTCTTTCAGCTTACTGTGCATTGTTTTGCTAACTCATATAATATATTCGTTCGTTATGACATTTAACATCGTAATAGGCTAACGCAGAGAGCGCCTCTGAGTACATATTTTGTAGGGTCGCTATATAAATGTTCAAATAATTACATTACATTAAACGTCTGCGATTTACTCGTCGGCATAATCAACGCTTGGGGAATATCATTGCGCCTAGTTTGGACCTTGCGCAATTTTCAGCGAACAGCTTCAACGGTTATATTGGCGGACAATAAAAATTTCATGGTTCGTCGCAGGCCATGGTTCTCGACATTACCCTTGGACGCATCAAACATCGGCTTCAGCCGGGTACATCTGTCCCATCCTGCATTCGACCCTGGACGATTAAGGGCCTGGCAGGTCAGATCGAAATGAAAAGGGGAGTGCTTTGCAATGTTTTTGCTGGTGAACATACTCCACATAACAAGTTGTTAGAGCGCACATTTGTATCTGACTCTATGCAATGCAGTTTGGAGTAGGCCTAAACCAGGCAATAACGGCGAGTCCTGGCTCCGTTTCAAGAACGGACTCTGGAGCCTAAACGCGTGAAATGAGTGTCCTCCATAGTTCCACAGTGACATGGCAGATTCACTTTACCTGTGCTAAACCACGTAGAAAATCGTGGATTCAGGTAACAAACGTCAAAGCTGGTGTCATCTGTTACACGTAGACGCAATGCAACAGCAGAAAAGCATGTACCTGACCCTAGACATGCTTTCATGCTCGCGTGTTAGGATCGTGTTCGGGAAGCGCCAAAGAGCTAACAAAAACATGGGAAGACGTGCATGTACAGGTACACTTCGCATTCCCTGCATTGAGAAAACTGCGCAGCATAGATGATAGAATCAACTGTGCAGCATGGATACACTGTGCAACAGTACCGTTCCTAATCTACCCAAATACGCTCAACAAAATCCGATGTCGCCTAAGGCTCAATTGTTAAGGTTTTTAATGACCTGAAGAAAAACTGTCCGCTCTTTTCCTAACTTGAAAGTGAAATTCATCTTTATCATCTGTAAGCTGGAGGCTTACGCAGCACAATGACCTGCAGAAAAGCATGTACTAAATAGCTTCATCCCACTTCAATCCTAAAGTAGCTTCATTTTTCTGCAATAACTTCAGTACACTGCTACGGTATAACGACAAAACATAATTATGGCTATCGGCATGAACTAAGGAACTTCGTGATCGCCTATGGACGAAGTGAGTGATACATGAGTGTATCCTTGAGCTAAAACTTTGTGCACGAGTGTGTTTTCCTGGGTTTCAGCCGAAGCTGAAATCCTGATAGCATGCGTATTGATCTGATATTAAATGATTTCTGTATAGCTTAACTGTAGCTCCATATAGCACACTAGAAACGTTGGGCCCTATCAACAGACCAGGCCTTGAGTTCATAGCAGAGCTATAGGTCGCCGATTTTCAGAGATGTCGGGGAACCCACACGAGACCACACACCTTTTCCAGTGCCTCTCCATAATATGCACACAACGATATAACGCCGTCACATTCCGAGACACATTTGCACAATTAATCGGGGACGAAGACCGCTAACTCCAGAACAACAAAGCTTCTTCGGAGAGTTTCTAAGAGCCTGAGCGATGATTTCTATCTCGGGCGAAAATCATAATAATAATAATAATAATAATAATAATAATAATAATAATAATTAATTCAATTGTATTGATGCCTCACATATTAAAAATGCACTTTATAAGAAATCTCTCAAAATACTCAAATATACAGGCCTAAAGTAATTGCGATATTGCAAACGTTAGGCAACGCTCGTATACATGTATTTTGTTTCTCTTTAATTGTTCTAAATCTCTAATGCGTTGTTACAAATACACCCAATAAACAGGCCTTATAATAAAAAATGTATTCCTAATTTTTGAAATCTTGAGAGATCATTTGTAGGCTTATAGCATGGCGTACGGCGTACACACAGTGATACATCCCGCGCGCACCCAGACACGTGTATATATATATTTATATATACATGTATGTACAATTGTACATTACATACAAGAGATTTACGGACGTAGAGCGAAGCTTGTTTATGGCTTCGTAATGGTGAGTTCCGGATTTCTACTGCGAATAGTAATGCTACGTCGACGGCCTTTTGTAAGCATAGTTTATACGCGAATAGAAAGGCAGCGAATCAATAACCTACTTTGACATGACGAACGATAAGGCGCACAAGGACACACACACTAGCGTGGAATGGCTTTTAAAAATCACGCTATGACGTATACAAAGGCACATACACTGGCGCATTAATCTAATCGAATGACTTCTAATGTGCCTTTGGTCCTTTCCCCTTTGTGTGTCTGTTCTGCTGTATGTATGGCTTTGTGTCAGTGTCAATCTCCGACAACGATGGTGGTGTCAACTGCAATAATTGTTTGTCAGTCAGTGAACTATTATACGCTGGAAATAATGAAGTCTCACAACGAAAGTGCATATGCAATTCCCGTGGCGCACAAAATTGTTTTATTGGAAATACGTTCAGAAATAATTAATTGGACAGCTTTGCCACGATGTCTGCAGTGGCGGCGCCAGGATTTCAGGTTGGGGGGTCTAAAGCTCCATGCCCTTCCCTTTCTCCTCTCCTCCCTGGCATTGGCAGTGATTTCCCACTTTTTGTTTAGGGGCTGAGCCGCAGTTAGTGGGGGGGCTAAGCCCCTATCCACCCTCTGGCGTCGCCACTGGATGTCTGCCACTTCGCAATATTATAATGTTCGATTGTCCGATTACAGTCAGACTGACATACAGACAGACAAGCAAGCATACATAGAGGAGCCCTGGAGAGTGGGCGGACGGATGCAATTATTTTGCAAGGCAGAATTTCAACAAAGAAAAAGAGTAATCAGGGATTGGCTAATCAGGAAATGATATCTGGGTGGTGGAGCTTTATATTCAATCAGAGGCAGATCTACAGTGACAAAAAGTTATAATTTTATGTCACTGTAGAGCTGCCTCTGACTGGGATGTGACCAATGTCCATACATGCGCAGCATCATACATGTATGTCCATCGGACATCGACAATTGCCGGGGGTGCGGGTGAGCTGGCCGCTAGTTGTTCGTAAACAGGCAAAATACTCAGGCCTCCCTTCATCACACACGTTTCTGCCCATTACTTTTGAATCACTGGGACCAATCAATCGGTCGGGCTTTGATTTTATTGCTGAGGTGGGACGCCGTATATCTGCAATTACTGGCGAGCCGCTTCAGAGCAACCACCTTTTCCAGCACCTTTCCATCTCCACTCAACGATATAATGCCGTGGCTTTTAGGCGCACGTTTTTGGACTTCAGTGGGGACGAGGCTTGTTGGTTCCAGAATGATTTTATTCTCCTGGTAGTTTCTAGGAACCTGAGGGATTATATTTACCTCGGTTAAAAAATAATAATAATTATAAAAATCTAATATTATTATTATTATTATTATTATTATTATTATTATTATTATTATTATTATTATTATTATTATTATTATTATTATTATTATTATTATTATTATTATTATTATTATTATTATTATTATTATTATTATTATTATTATTATTATTATTATGACACACATTTAATTATTACATTAAGCTAAAACTGTAGAAAGTTTAAATACAGAACAGGTCATTAATATTTAATTTATTAAACATGATGTTTGCCGAAGCAGTACAGAACTAATGATTCAGGATTGAGGATATACGCAGGCGTTTCAGAGAGATTATGAAATTCAGTCTCATAATATTCTCTGTTCAAAAGCCAGTCATCCGTCCGGCAAAAATCTATCACAACCACTGCACGTAAGGTGTAGTTCGAGACAGGATTTTGTATGCAGTAGGATCATTCGACAAAGCATTTGGACAGGCATTCATTCTGCATTTACGAGTCATTATTGACGGTCGAAAAATTGCAAATTTTATGTGATGCTCCACTGTTTGGCCTCAGCATGCATGCGTAACTGAGCAATGGTCGCCTAGATCGACCATCGGTACTATGAAAGATAGATGCGCTGTGTCAGACGGCGTGCCAGACAAAAGTCCGGGTCGGACGTAAAACTGTTCTGCAATGATGCAGACAGACAGCCACTGCGGACTTTATGGTTATCGCAATGGCCGTGGGCGAACTGACATGTGCAACAAGGTGAGACAAGTTGCGTGACGTTTTGTGACGGTCAGGGTCACTCGCTTCAATGAGTCCGTTCTGATGCATGCAACGTCTGATGCAGCAACAAGTTTAAAAAAACAGTTGCAATAGCAACGCCTAAAGCAGTAGGAGGAACACCAATGCCGATAACAATAGCAACAACAACATCGGAAACAAAATGCAACATCAGCAACGTTTTTAACAGCATCAACGACTGCAAAAAAGGGAGTAGTTGCAATAGTAGGAACACAAGCAACAAGAACAACAGAAAAACCACTAACAACATCAGCAGTCGCCATAGCAGTAGCAGCAGCGTCAGCAACAGAAAGACACGTCCAAATGAGTAAGAGCAGCATAAAATATCGCCCGTAACTGCTGTTCTATTGGACGACGCTGCAATCGTCTCCCTTCCATTCAAACGTCGGCAATAATTGCGACCGTATTGCACAGCTAATGGCAGACAGTCGACCAGACAACAGCCTTCTCCCCTCTCCTTCCTCCTTTAAAATCTCTCTTTTTTTCTCTTACTCCTCTTCATCTTCTGAACTACTACAGTTTCTCTTATCCCCCGCGTGCACCGTTCACCTCTTTTTTCTCCATCCCTAAGTCCACCTAATCGTCTTCTAATTTTTCTTCTCCATCTCTACGTCCTGCTCCTACTTATCCACTTCCTCCTCCTTAAATGCTGATAAATGGAAGGGTCCATGAGTCAACAACGGAATGCACTTAGGGCTCTCTATCTCTCTCTCTCTCTCTCTCTCTATTCCGTATCTCACTTCACCCATCGTTTACTTCCCGCCATGGGCTTCACTTTCTATTACGGTACTATACTGCTGCAGTGGAAAAATACTGGACGCTTGATGAAAGCTATAACACAAATCTGCATAGCGTCTTCATTTTGTGCGATGCCGATCAGATATAAACAACATAACGTAAAGCATGAACTATCTAAACTTGGTTTAGAACTGCACTACATGGAACAAGAGCTGAATAGTTAGTTGAAACCGCAAATTTTTTTATCATAAATGCACAGTTTCTTTTAAAGATATAAATCGCTTCGAGTCTACTTATGAGAAATCGCGACTGAAGTTTATCACTGCAATGACTCAACCTAAGTCATTCTGCCGCTGGGTCGTTAATGTTCATGAGTACAGTAAAGTGGAGAGCAATCACACGCATATTGAGACTGCCGTCAATGAAATCTCCATAAAAACTGAATAAAATGAATATTTATGTGATATGGTCATTTGCATATTTAGCGATGCAAATGACTTCAAATTTAGACGTACATTTTTGTTGCAGAGCATCATAATAAATTAAAAACAAAAAAAACTTAGACATTCAAACTCTATACGATGACTTTCAGTTTGATGGCTAACACCGTAAAGAATACATATTATATGCAAAGAAATCATTTTATCTATTTTTTGACTACTTTCCTGGTTTCTTCACGGGCAGGTGCTTTGCACGTGTGACTCATGCTTGAACTAAGCATAAGACTTTACATGAAGACTTTCTGTAAGTCTTCATGTAAACACAGAAAGAATACATAGAAGCGAAGAAATGAGTTGATCCATTTATGACTACTTTTCCGGTTTCTCCACGGAGGTGAGCTTGGCACTAACCTATGACTTACGCTAAACTAAACTGTACATGAGGAGTTTCAGTTTGATGGCTGACACCATAAAGAACACATCTACCGGTAAGCAAAGAAATCATTTGATCCATTTCATGACTACTTCCTTCCTGGCTTCGCTGCGGATGGGAGCTTTGGACTTATGAATCATGTTGAACTCTCTTAGAAGTCTTCCTCGTCCAGGACTTTTTGACGGACGACCTCTGTCCGGTCCTTATGGTTATGTGCAACCAATTCCAGCTGGAAAGTAAAGCCTCTTCCGCTCGTAAAAGCTCTATCCCGCTGCCGGGTTTGAATTATGACGGATTTAATCCGGGTGAATGGACTGAAGATATTTTATTTAACAACAACATTTCGACGAAAACAAACGATGAAGTTGGCCTGGACCACTATAGGGTCAAAAGAATTCTCAAAATGGACTAACATTGCGAGTTATCGCCTGCAATATGTTTAGACAGTTCTATGTAGGCCCTACTGTGTAGTATATGTAGACCCCCTACAGTGTAATTTAAAATTGTTGTCTATAATTTTTGAAGAAACTTCGCTTGCCGGCTTTTATGTAATAGAACGCTAATGGCCTAATGTCATTTACCACCCTGGTTTCGAAGCAAATAATTCCACTGATTCCTTCATGGTTCGTCTACTGTATGACATTTATTGTCCTATAGATTTGGTCGAAGTCATGCCGTTGCCCTGCTGGACAGAAGCACTCCATTCCACACAGTTTATATTGCTGCTTCTCCTCTGGCATTTCTGTCCTATCTGGAACCCCTGGAATGGCTTCGATCCCATCTGCATGAGAATGCGTTCTGTGCTGTAGCTAGAACTTCGCGGTCACAATGCTCTGCTAGCACTCTATTCATGACAATCAAAAGTTCTTTCTTATTTGGACCAAGCTTTGTGTTTTCAAATGAAGTTCGGAGACTTTGCGCTGCGTATACGACCTCAGCTGCAATTTGACAATGGTTCCATGGAATTTGCTATGGCTGAACTTGGAGCTCGGATATCGTCAATATCGTCTGCGATTCAATCCCGGATCTAAATTAATGTGTTTTCTTACACAAAGTGCGCAATTGACTTGTCTGGAGTGTGCTGTTTGTAGTACAAGTTTTTTTTAAAGATTAACTTAAGTCAACTGCGTTGCAATACCTGAAAGTTTATTTACCAGTTCAAGTACAGACGGGCAGTTTGAGCAAACGTTTCCAGTTGAGATATTTTCTGAGCATATTAAACACTAATTCAAACCATCTAAGAAAATTCATCTGGCTGCGTGGTCGCTTTAAATTGCCTACCTTCGTTTTTTCTGCAGTAACAGACCTATTCCAACAGATTAGGCTACTTTCTTTTCATCGGTCTGTTCGTGATCAAAAAGCTCACCTTGGACGAGCACTGTCCAAGAACTGCTATGGCTCAGTCTCGTTCCTTTGCTGCAATTTGTCCCTCTCTTCGGAATGCGCTTTCTCCTTCTGTTTCTCTACAATTCTATCTAGCATGCATTCTCTATTCTTCCTTCGCCTTTTCAAAACCTCAAAACGTGCTTCTTTTCGCGGGGCTTTGCGCACTGGAGCGCCTCTGAACGGTTCACTCTACTAGAGGCGCATTGCAAATACAATACAATACAATAATGTCGATCTACTGGCTTTTACTGTAACTGAACCAGTTCCATTTATGCTCGCGGTCTCTCATATTCGGCACAAGAGTCACGCCGATTCATACTTACCTCAACAACAGCATTGACTCCTTCTTATGCGGCCTTTCTAACACGCGTTGCGACCGCACAACATGACCGTTGAGAGAGACTGCAAAAACCCTGTAGAATTTCTCTAGTTGATCGTGTATCCGCTTAGCTACTTGATGTTCTATGTTGTTTGGTGTTTGCTATGGTTCCATGGCTATTGCCTCTTGTCATGCAGGGTTGTTAGGCAATATCGCGCCTTTTCTATTCTTCCCGTCGTGAATAACCTTATTTTTTCACTGCAGCCAATTAAGGCTTCTGGCACCTTTTCCATCAAGCTCAAGACTGGCAGTTTGCGTCACTAGTCGCGGCCGGAAAGTCTTGACCTAAACGAGGAACGAAGTATACAGGACCTGTCAATTATTCTAACGATAATAAGCTCAATACAACCTCGCTGTCCATTGTCGTGGTCTTAGCAGACGCCCAATACCCTGTCCTATTCTAAGCCGTGTATTATAGTATGTACTCATTGTTGCAGACCATAATTATACGGCGTATACGGTAGGACCGAGTATATTGAGTAATTGTACGATGTGCGCCTCCTGTGCACTTGTCGGGAAAAGTCGACCTTATAAAAAGGTGTTTTTGGTAATTTATGTTCAGACTGGAGTCTCTCTGTTTGTTGGTTCCGTGTTGCTGTCAGTCTCTACTTGTCTCTTTTTCTCTCTGCATCGATTACGTGTTCTTATTTTTCGTCACCGGTTGTTGTGGACCGTGGACGTGTCTTTCTCTTCGTGACTTTTCGCTGGTTTTGTCACTGCCTGAGGCTGACGTCTTATCGTTCGTATGTGCCAGTCACGTTATGCCAGTAAATAGCCTGGGAATTGAATATATTTCATCCTAAAATATCCCTGGACAACCTCTAACTATGTATAAGTATACATGCATATATATATATATATATATATATATATATATACATGCACAATTTCACATGTATATATATACATGCATATAATACATATATAATATTTGTGTATTGGTGTGAGTATATAAACGAATGGCAGTTGACGCACGTGTTGTGTCGTTGGTCACTCAATATGTTCCTTCGAGAGAATTCCTTGTGCTCCTCCAGAATACTTTGTCGTTCTCTGCCTGGTCGACGTGACCACGCCTGTAAATCGGTCGCTTGGCAACGTTGCGGCTTTTGCAGCCGAACGCAGCCAGGAAGTTATTGACCCGCCAAGTTAACTGTCAGTCCTACGTTATAGCCTATAAAACTACTTGGCTTATAGCCAGACTCGTCTCAGATGAACGCAAACGATATATTCTCTCTCTCTTTCTCTGTCTGTCTGTCTCTGTCTGTCTGTCTGTCTCTGTCTGTCTGTCTGTCTGTCTCTGTCTGTCTGTCTCTCTCACTCTTCTTATCGTCTTCCTTCATCGTCATGGTCACAATCATCCACATCAGTATCAACAACAGCAGCTACATTGTCAGAATCATCTTCTTGTTTTTTCTGTCGTGATTTTCATTACTATTACTGCTGTTGCTGTTGCTGCTGTTGTTGTTGCTGCTGCTGCTGCTGCTGCTGCTGCTGCTGCTGCTGCTGCTGCTGCTACTACTACTACTACTACTACTACTACTACTACTACTACTACTACTACTACTACTACTACTACTATTGTCATTATTATTATTATTAGTACTACCAATACAACAATGCCAATACTACAACAGCTACTACTACTACTATTACTATTATAATTACGTTGTTGAATTATGTATTTTCACTACCGTTTCATTTGAAGCGAACGTCGAGTGATTGCCTGAGGATTGTGATTTCAGCGATATAGAAGGCATTCGATAAGATTAGATTAGATAAGATTAGAATAGATTACCGGAGTCGCTCTCAGAGGATTCGAATTGCAGCTTGTTATCTGGCCTTTGGCGATGAATCAGTTTCACAAAAACTGTGACCAAATTATCACGAAATCCATAGATTTCAAGACGTCAACCGGGTCCCAGAAATAACGTAGACAAGTACATAGGCCTAGTTAGTTTGCGTTACAGACAAATCTAGTCTACGTTTATTTGAACAACACGCTCATCATTTTCAATACTGACATTTTGGGAATGTTTGCTTGCGTACAATTGTCACTGAGAACGCTTGTAGCCTTTTCACTCACAGTTGTTTTTGTCGTCTGTCAAAAACAATCTCCCAAGTGCCCCACTGGGTGTTGTTAACTCGAAGACCACGTAACAAACAGTGTCCAGTTGGTTTCTACGACTCAGTCTGTTGGAAACCAATCCCCTAAACAACCATCGGCGTCTTGTTTTTACCGGTGCCTTTGTCACCTGCCGTGTAATGGCTCCTCCGTCTGGCTCCATATCCTCGCCGTAAGCACTTCACTCAGTCGCGACTAACTCTTCCAATCTACCTCCGTTCGCTTCCTTCGACAAGAGCAAGATGTTTAATTAACGTCGACCTGCTACCTGTGGCGACTGCTCACGTCGACCAACGTCACCCCCTCACAGACGCCCCCCATGAGTAGACTCTGAGTAGCTGGCTATATAAAAAAATCTACAGATAATAATACAACAAATGCACTGAATTTGTAGGCCGCCGCCGCCTCCGCCATCGCTGCATGGGGCCTTGACTGATTATGAAGGGCTTTAGGCGCAGACGATTTCACTTGTATAGTCTGAAGTGAGTCTAATCTTAACCAATCCAAGAATTTATGTGATTTACTGTACCACTATAACAAATAATGATAAGAGACATCTATGTAATCTTATAAAAAATTCCATGATATATAAAATTATATGATTTGACGAGATATGTAATCATGAGGAGAGAGGCATAAAGTGAATGAATACTGAAATAAATTTCCTGTATTAGAAATGTGAGATGTCATGCTGCAGGCTGAGTAGAGATTTTTAACTGACCGGCTGTAAATCTGATGTGCTTTGCATCGTCATAACTCTGGAATCAGATCAAGGTCATATTCTGGATCAAATTGATAAGCGAAATATACAACGAAACATAACACTGTACTGCAAAACTATAGGCCTCAGTTTTTACATGCATGCATTTACGCATTTATGCGCACAGTGTTTATACACGGTGATTCAATAAAAAGTAAGCCAAACTTTGTATTTCATATAAGTACTTCTAACATGAAAACTATTAAATTTTTTTGTGAAGAAACTCTCAGTAGTATGGTTTAATCATTTAATTAAAGAAGATGTTCAAAATGTCCTCCTTCTGCTTGCACGTAAGCCTGGAGGCGCTGGCGCCATTGGGCAACGTTTTCTTCAGTGCGCGATGACCTTCGTCTGCCACTACCAATGACGCGGTCGACTGACCCTGTTCCGCTAATTTTTCGAAGCAATTTATCTAATCCGCTTCTGGTCCAGTGTTTTTCTAGAGACTCTTGTAGAAATTGACGGCTGCTGTAATTCTTGGATTCCCTCAAACCTTTTATCATGTGTAAATCTTCCTTACTAAAAGGCTTTTTTCGGAAATTGCTAGTTTCTTGTTTATGTTTTTAATTGTATTATCGTCTGCTTTTTTGAGTAGGAAATAAAACCAGAAGTCATTAAAATGAAAAGTAAGTGTGTGCATGTTTTTATTATTAAAATATTATTAATAAAATATAGTTCAAGTTTTAATATTTGTTTATAAAGTTTGGCTTACTTTTTATTGAATCACCGTGTACATGAATATTAGCGACTTTATATAAGCTTAATGTGCATAAACAGTGTAAAAATGGAATTAGGCAGGCATAAGCAGGCTACATATATGTGCTCAAGCATACGCACAATTGCTCATATGTATACACATATGCATATATCCACATATATATACATATATAATACACATATATAAGTTCGTAATAAGTTATACACATAATTATATATATTATATATATATTATGTGCAAATTTGTTCAGCGCTGCACGTTATTCTACTAGCACTGTGGAGAGAATATTGGGTGTTGTAGGGGGTTTGGTCTTTCTCAGAGTTAATCTATTCAATTGGAAGTGAACATTTAGCATATGGAAATCCCTCCAGAAAGATTCGCCAACGTAACTGTCTAGTCATACCCCATGAAGTTAGCCGCTCCATTTCTTCATCTGGGTTGGCTCCTTGAAGCATGAGTAATCTTGCCGTTATGCTTACAGAGGCATACACAATTTATGATCTATTGGAAAATTACAAATTGCTATTGCAATGGACCAAAAAGATGCATATGATAAAGTATGATGTAGACAATTGTTTCTTTGGTAAGCATTGCAAGATTCTTCCTTCACATGCGAGCGAACAGACCGAAATGGTCAATTATATAGCTCTCGCATACCTATAGATGACGGGTCATGTGAGACTATAGTTCGTTATTGTGCCTGATTATAAATGTGACTTGCAGGATAATACACGTGAAAGATCTGTGTTAGTTGTAGGAAAGCTATAGATTTGTTCAACAGTGCGCTTATCATAACCAGAATAGCTCCCGTAAAATTAAGTAATATAAATCGACACAAATAGGGATACATGCAGATCATAAAGACAGTTTACAAGTTATATATAGGGCATGTAGCACCAGTTTAAAATTCCTTTCCACATAAGTTTTTCTTTGAAAAAACTACTATATAGGTGAAGACAACTAGGCTTGATCTGTTCGCAGCTATTATTTTTGTGTGAGGCTTTCCATGGAGAGAAATCCCCAAATTTTCATTAGTTCACTCAATGACCGAGGCATGTGCAACAATAATTGTTGAACAGATTTTCTATCTGTTTGCCTTCAAATGATGTTTAGTTGGAATGGATCTCCAATGCCTACTGAGGCATGTTTCAATCAGTGTTGTGCCTTTTATAGGCTTATCCCTTGTGGGTGTTCACGCCTTGAGTCAAAACTGAAACCAGTTTCGATATATGCTTTCACAGTGGCGTAAACATTACTTTAACTTTAAAACATTGTTCCCAAGGAACCATCACTAGATTTTCATTCCAAATCAGGCAGATTCAATATCACAATTACCTCTTTTGTACCACATAATGCTTAAAGTAAACGCAGCAGTATTACACATATGTATGTATATATGTATGCATTTATATATCGCCTTTTTGAACCTCTCAAAATAACACTCAACGACAAGCATTCCACATCAAATTTCATGTGCACTTCTCCTAAAAGCATTGCGCAACGGGATGACAGGAAATGTTCATATAGTTTATAGACCTATGCTGACTCGTTGAGTATGTTTGCCTAAGTGAAAATGCGTAGCAGAGCTTTCAACACAATTTGGTCTACTACAATATAAGCATTGAAGGATGAACACATTTTGTATTTTAGCCTCCATGACCCCATTAGGTGGAGCGCAGTAGAATTGATCAAATATCGGACATGCTTTTAGGAGTATTAAACAAATCCTCTCCAATGATTTCATAGCTCACTGTAGCGTCCGATGAAACCTCTCCGTATATTCTCTGCCGTGGCTCGTTTCTCAAGATGAAAGAAACCAATAATCAGTTTTAGACAAGACGGAGGACGCTCGCCTTCCTTCTTATTGTAGCGGTAAATGGTAGCGGACCGTCCTGCTAGTACTTCTCGCTTGCGTGTGTGTGACGGGGAAACCGCCCTTAAAGTCCCAGGATAGCCTGGCAGCTCCCCGTCGACAATATGTCTGCGCGTTGCCCGGAGGGTGATGGGCACAAATTCGCCTTAGTGGAATGCTAAGGATTGAAAAGGTCAACAGCCGCTGTCGCTCTCACGAAGACTGTCAAAGGCGATGAAAATGCGATACGTTTAATGCCTTTATTAATTAACTCATCAAATCAATGTCTTCACAGTAATTGAAATCAGCGTGAATTATAGACTGACCTCGTAAAGAACAAACGGAAACGAATGACTTCAAACTGACAACTTCTTAACGTAAACTGACTGCTAACTGAACGTCTGGTCTTAACCGAACGGAATCTAAAACTGAATCAGATCTCAATAAGACTGCACTTAATTCAATACTAAACTCAACTTTGACTGAACTCAGTAAGACTTAAAACCGATGGAACTACTGGCTGACCTGAATCTAATGAACTACTCCTGGTGGTCGCCCGTGTCCGCTATTTATAGGGAAATTCGGCAGGCCTGGGTAGAAAGATCAAAGAGAAGACCGCAAAGGCAAATAGCAGAGCAAAAAGGAAAGGCCGCCGCAAAGGCGAAAGACAGAGCAAAAAGGAATTCGCCGCAAAGGCGAAAGACAGAGCAAAAAGGAATTCGCCGCAAAGGCAAATAGCAGAGTAAAAAGGAAAGGCCGCCGCAAAGGCGAAAGACAGAGCAAAAAGGAAGCCGCCTTAAGGGAGGGGGTAGAAAGTCGACGGCAGAAATCGAGCAGATCAAAGAACAGACGCCGTCCAGTCGGCAGGCGCGTGGGAGGCAAAGACCGTTAACACACACGCACGACCAACAGAAACTGAAAGGGGTTAGCTAGTGCAACCCCGGGGTCAAGACGGGCAATTTCGCCACATCATTACAACTAATGCGATCCGTACTCCTTAGATCACGGCTTTCCGACCGAATTCGTTGCAGCGTCGGGCTTTCTCCGCGGTTGGGCTCCTGTTCATCTGGAATGCGCTTCCTATTATAGCAATACGTCTTTTGACTATCAGGGGAATGCCATGAAAACTGACATATTTCGCCGAGGCTGGGCACGGAACAATTGTGTATTATAGAAGAAGTAGGTCAACTCTCATTTTCCTGTGTTTGAACCTTCCTTGTGGAACAGTTTCCGTGTATATATTACATATACACATCTCTTCATTGTCTGCTCTCAAAGTACACTTGCCACACAACCTTGTAATCAAATCAGTAATATAGCTGTGTGTGTGTGTGTGTGTGTGCGTCCGTGTTGTGTGTGTGTGCTTTTGAAATGTTATCAATCGAAGTCGTATTCTCGACATTTTTAAAGCGCTATTTTAAAAAAACTATACGCAGGGCACCAGCTTATTCACGAGCGCAGCGGCGTGTCTGAAGGCTCTCCAAAAATACCAAGTGGAGGTACAAGTCCGGTCTATGCGTTACACAATATGTAATACACGCACACGTGCATACAGTGACTTTCTAAAGATTCCTATACACAATTCCTGCAGAAACGCTGTTACAAATTGCCGTCTTCTCCGTCGCTAACCTTTGTCCAGAGAAGAAAAAGAACTGGCGCCGTTCTTATTAAGACGTTCATCTGACCAGACTTGAAGTCTTTCGCCCGCAGTAATGACAACAGCGACGCAAAACTTAATTACTGATATTTGCGGTTTTCGTCTGATGAATGAGGTGACAGTAATTTCTTGTACATGTATACTTTGGCGCACTTGAAGGCAGCGCTCGGTCGCTCTCTCCGCTATTCCCAAGAAGCCCGTAGATGATCATCTTACTCTATTAACAAATGGGGAAAACACAGCAACGAAATACTGTAGACATTCTAGCTACATTGTTTGCTAAGTTTCGCGTCGGCCGATATTGCTCAAACCCTGCGAGAACAGTATACATAGAATAAACGATTATCGTGATTTAGATATAAAAAAGTAGTTCTATGTAATCCGCTTGACGAATGCTGACAGCCGAAAACTCCCACTTCCTGTTTTTGCAAAATAGTAAGTGCTTTGCTAACAATTGCATATATATCTGTCAGTAAGACTCCATGCCAGTGTCTGTATATAGCACTGTAATTGTAAGCTCATGTATGTAACTATATGCATGTATGTAATTGTATTTATGATTGCAACTATAATGGAACTGTATGTATGCACATGTATGTATATATGTATGTATGTATGTATGTATGTATGTATGTATGTATGTATGTATGTATGTATGTATGTATGTAAGTATGTATGTAAGTATGTATGTATTGTATGTATGGATAGATGGATGTATGTAATTATGTATGTGTGAATGTATGCATGTACATGTATGTAATATGCATGATGTATGTATTTATGTATGTATGTACGTGGTGGGCTTACTTTTTTCGTTGCTGGATTGAGATTTTGGAACACTCTCCAGGCAAACGTTCGCTCCTTTCGAATTCGACTTAAAATTCCCCTTTCCAGGACTGTCTTTCTCTGTAGGCTGTTTCTTTGTCTTCTCGTATTATACTTCTTTTGATTGGATGTTGCCTGGAATTTGGTATATGCACGCCGAACTTATTTAGTGACCGCCATCGACTTATGACTTGAGCATCTGCATTGTGGGGCGCGGTGGTGTAGGGGTATGTTCGGTGCCTTGCAGCCGGAGGGTTGCGGGTTCGAATCCACCTCAAGCTGCCGCGTAGGGATCCTGGGAAATTCCTTCACTCGCAATTGCTCATGCGCTTCGGCGTGAAACTCCGATTCAGTGTCCGCACTGTAGTCGGGAGCGCCTCTGAGTAGAAATCTTGAAGGGGCGCTATAACAAGTGCTCATACATACATACATACATTTGCGTTGGCTGTACATATAGGAGTTATTGAATTATTGGATCCTGTTTAAAGAATCATCCCTTAGAAGAGCTGAATTGATCAGATTAATGGCGAAGAGTGTTAAGCCTTTAAGGGACATATTCCATGTCATTCTGTATTCTGTTGTGTCATTCTTTATTCCAGGCAACGACCTAGCACAGATGGCGGCACATCATTCGGAACCTGAGAACTGGACGGAATGTGCCTTCCCCGATCTATGTGCCAATCTGACGCTAGACGGAGATCCATCGTCGAATGAGGGGGAATTTGGGGAGCTGGGAGAGGATAACAGCTACAACTTAACCGATGGGTTCTACTACTACACCCCGCTTGAGGAGCTGTTCGTCTTCTATCTCTGGCGCTACGCCACTCCCTGCATATTCGCGGCCATCATGGCGGTCGGCACCGTTGGTAACGTCCTCGTCATCTACGTGATGCTGACCCGTCAGGAGCTGCGCAGCATGACGAACCTCTTCCTCGTCAACCTGGCCGTGGCCGACATCGCCTTCCTCTGGATCTGCGTTCCGTTCACGGCCTACAAGTACGCCGCCGACGGTTGGCCCTTCGGCGACTTCGTCTGCAAGATCTTCCAGTACTTCGTCTACGTTGCGGCCTACGTGACCATCTACACCCTCGTCGCCATCTCCGCTCTTCGTTTCGTGACCGTCGTCTGCGGTCGTAACACGGCCCGCCTCAGGACCCGTCGTAACGCGGTCCTGCTGGCGATGGGAATCTGGATCATCACCCTGACTGCCAACGTGCCCACCCTTCTGGCACACACGGTCAAGATGAGCGTCGGCTACAGCTACTGCGGCATCGAGCTGAATGCCATTGGACCGGTGCTGTTCAGCTTCTTCGTGCTCGGCTACGCTCTGCCGCTGACCCTCATCTGTATCCTGTACATCTTCATCGTGCACCATCTCTACAAGAACAAGCCGGCCACCCTCGACCAGTCCAAGTCCCGCGAGAGGAACTCGCGCGCTCTCAAGGTCATCGTGCTCGTCGTCGTTGTCTTCGGCGTGTCGTGGCTGCCCATGCACATTCAGTCGATCCTCGGCTACTATAGACTACTACCGCAGGCGTACCTCTACGAGATCCTGCGCGTGCTCTGGAACTGCATGGCCTACGGAAACTCGTGTGCCAATCCGTTCATCTACCACTACGGTTCGAGGGAATTTCGTAAGTGTCTGCGGGAAGTGGCCTGTCTTCGCTGCATCATGCGCGGCAAGTCTTCGGCCAGAAACGACGCCGCTGAGAATGTTTCGGTCATAAGATCTCAACAGATCAACACGACGCTGGCTCTATAAGATGACACTCAAAATTATTATGACTCCAATGCAGAGCAGATCGGCGCCGGTGATGATTAAGACAGAGACCTGTAATAACTAGACTAATAACGAAACTAAGACGATATTCTGAGAATCGTAATCGTAAACTCCCAATTTCTAAAGCGCCGCTTGAGCGCCAAATGCAGGGCACCAGTTTTTCCACGAGCGCTGACCATTAGATCATTAGCAGATTGCTCGTTTCTTTCAACTCGACGATTTGGCTACCCTCTGTGTCGTGTGAAAACGTGATAGGCTGGTGGCTTTCGCGTATCCCTTAAGAAGAAACTTAGTTAGTTGTTGGATTTTTTGCTTTCGCTTCAACCGCCGAAAGATTGTCCAACCTTAATATCTCGCTGTTTATAAGAAATTTCGTTGATGAAAGTGTCATACAGTACGACTTGAGGAAAATCGTTCACAGAAGTATGTAATACCATGCATCTTTGAGAAGCATCGTTGATAAAAGTAGGCCTATGTAATCGTATGATTTAGTGCATATTTTAGCCGCTAATGCTATTATCCATACAGCCTTTCCAAAGCCGACCCTTCATGGTTGCCACAGATTTATATTCCTTAATGAAGTCTGACAATCCTCTCAGATCAACAGCACGCTGCTTGTTGTGTACTGACAATCGCACTTTCAAATGAGCTTATTCAGCCAAAGTACAAAGACGCACTGCATTAGAGAAATGTCTAGAAAAACAACGAAATGTATAGCTTCAATAATTTCTTTTCATAATATTATATTCTCACTATATGTCTCGTATCGTGGAAAGTTGACTGTAACGACGCTATAGTGTTTCAATAGTCTAGACGTTTTGCGCTTATGATTGTTAAGCTTGACGCTTATCTTAGGTTTACTGGTCGTATTAGCAGGCCTATGTCGAATCTGTTTAATTATCGCAGGCTTTCTAATGTCTTTATGGATAGTGATCATTGTCAGATGACAACTGTTTCTGACGCAATTTAAGACTCATGTCAGTTTCATAAGCTTTACATTGACTTTAAGCTTGCATGAAGGATTTAGAAGACAGTTTGTATATACCACATCTTTTTATGTTCTTTATTGTAATGTAATGTAATTTAATGTAATTGAACATTTATATAGCGCCACTTCAAGGTATCTACTCAAAGGCGCTTTCTACGCTAACCTTTATGATGTTACGTCATTACGAACGAATGTATTACATCAGTTAGCAAAACAATGAGAGCGTCAGCAGTGGCAGGCCCACGCACACACATGGAACCAACCAACGGATTCCTGTAGACAGCTGACAGATGGCATGGAAGTTCAGAGTTGCGTCTATAGTGTAGAGCGACGACAGGTGACAGCGTTGTTTAGTCTAACAGTTATTCCAAGCTGGAATGTGGAAGTAAAATGCACACTCTAGTTCTAAGTGCTAGTTATAAACACAAAACAAGATCGATCTCAATTTTTTAATCATGCATTTATAGACTTGTATGTTTACCTATATGCCTCAGAGGAGTTTCTTTTTGGAACAGGCGCTATACAAATTTATTTAAAATTACACTTGCAGTGCATACTGGTCCTCTGGGGCTCACGTGTCAGACTCGGCCGTTTATTATAGAAATCACCCAATAAAGAAACGCCTCGACCCGCTGAATATGAATGTCACTACGTGTTGAAACTGT
The DNA here is from genome assembly GCA_020284085.1 of Aporrectodea caliginosa. Lineage (NCBI taxonomy): Eukaryota > Metazoa > Annelida > Clitellata > Crassiclitellata > Lumbricidae > Aporrectodea > Aporrectodea caliginosa. The sequence goes on along the minus strand of JACEVL010000130.1, from coordinate 1,084,050 downwards.
CTTAAGTTAAAACGCACTTGTTTAGATCGTAATCGTAAACTCCATATTTCAAAAGCGTTACTCTAAAGCTAATCTAAAAGCATCAGCTTATTCATGAGCGCTGCGTCGTATCAGAAGGGTTGTCCAGAGATCGATGTCCATTGGAAGTCCGAGTCCAGTTGCCAGAGAGACCAGAGAGAGACAGAACAGCTGTTGATCAATCAGATCAACGGATCTACTAATGCACGTCTGCGTTTGTGCTGCGCTCTTATAAAGTACCTAAAGTGCGCAATGGTGCTTAGTAAGTTGGTGCACAAAAACATAAATTTTCACAGATGTCGTTTTCATCGATTGCTCTGAACGTAGCCGTTCTTTACGCTGTATGAGAGTCTTCTTACATTGAAAAATGAAAAATTACAAGATTCAATGCATAAATAAAACCCGATAAATTTTAGTGATGGAATTATTCAATCGGTATCTTTATAATGCTATCCGTGGCAGTACACGCAAGTTTTGACAATGTTGTGTGGCCTTGGCTCAACAATGTTGCAGTGTGTGCTGACTGGGATAGCATCATACATTTATGTATACCGTATATATATATACATATATAATCATATATATATATATATGTATGTGTATTATATATGCGAGACATCAAACTTCGAGTCCGAGACCGACCCGAGACCGAGTCAGTGGGGACCGACACCGAGACAGTGTCTCGAGACAATCCAAGTCTGATACCAAGTATATGTACATATACACATGTGCAACATTATACACAAATACATAACCTATATATATATATATTATATTATATGCATGCTTTTATTTGTATGTGGAACTATTGAAAAATATTAATCTGCACCTCAACTGCGCTGGTCGCGATGTTGTGTATAATTTCATGGAATTCGGGTCATTTTCCACCAATATATTAAATCATTTTGAGAAATTTTTCTGTTGATGGTTGAAGGTGTTATGAACAGTGAGCACAGGCAACGATTTATGTGGCCAAACGAACACTGTTGAATATTTTTACTGTATATATTATATGGTATATTATTGTTTAATAAAACCAGTGTTGCGAAATGTAACGAGTGCATTCTCAGAACACTTATAATATTCATGTGTATAGGTAGGCCTGTGACACTTTTCTCAGCTTGGTTAAGTTGATTGTTATTTGAGAATCGAAAGAGTTAAGGATTGTACAAAAACCGTTGCGTTATATAAACTTGTGAATGTGCAACGTGTGACCGTCTTAATATTCATGTGTACAGACAAGACTATTTTCTGAACTCGGTTAAGTTGATCGTTAAATTAGTATCAAAAGAGTTTAAGACTGTACAAAAATACTGTTGCGTTAAATAAACTTGTGTATGTGGAAAGTGTGACTGATTTGTGCACAGCCGAAAAAATAGCGGCCTGTTAAGGAACGCCTATAAGTGTCTTCAAAAGCAAGCACGGACGAATTCACATAGACTTTTAGCTGTATCTGCTTCTCCGACTTAGGATTAGTCGGAAAGCGTCAAAATTTGCCGCAATCGCAACCGCAGAAGACTTGCAACAGCTTAAATAGAGAAGATGAGAGGGAACAGTGTCTATGAAGACACCTCTATGCAGGTGACATGATATCTATAATCGACCAATTTCACATCTCTGCCATCACCATGCATGAAGCTATAATAAGAGCACAGATGCAGGTGTCTGAAAACAAAGAAGATTAAATCACACCTTTCTTTCCTATGTAATGTAATATGCTATTCCTGTAAGCTACACAAAGCGTGTCGTCACCTAAATACATGTGTATCAGAAGTTAAAAATACGCTTCACACGCATTCACGTGTGCTGAGATGAGAGACCCTAACGAGGCAAATTACGGTATGAATTCGTAGTATAGGCCTACTCCTCACGTAGCCATTATTTGCTTATTGTGGTCGTACGATGATGACTCTAGAGTAAAGAAGGAAGATCCTACAAGACGAGGGAGGGGAAGCGGAAGAAAGGGATAGAGAGACAGGTAGGATTGTATGAGATAGTCACGCACTATATCCTGATCAAAATCTAATGACATCGTTATCTAAAAATATCTAATAACATAGGTTATAATACATCAGCCAATGGCTTTATAAAGCGCAGTAATCACAGTGCACCAACCGATGGTTACAACAAACCATCTACCAATAGCTCTTGATTATCGCCCAACTATCGAGTCATTTCCTGGTCATTTAAATCGACGATTCGACATCGAAATGGCATCAGGTAGGCTTACTCTATTTAGCACGAATTGCTTCAGCGTTAGAGCCTTTAGAGACGGCGCTGGGCTACTGGACTACTGCGGTTCGAAATAGATGTTAATCCAATCTGATTAACAGAGAGGATTTGCATGTATAATGCACGTGCACAAATTCTACAGAAACCATTTTACAACATTATTGTTAAATGGTTTTTGTAGAATCCTTCGTAGAATGTTCCTTTTTCTGGACAGCATTGATCAATCCCCAAACTTACCAGTGCTGTATGCAACCAGAGAAAAACTTGTATACTGTAGGTCTACTGTAATCCACCAGGCAGGGTCTTTGCAGTGGAATCGATAGTCTATCGCGGAGATGGACGATCGACTTTTGTGACCAACCGGGTGACTAGAGGGATGTCCGGAGGCTGCGTCTTCCAGTATCTGCCGAGGGAGGGGCATGGAGTTGGAGAGAATAATCACGTATTGCGTTCAATTTATTCAGCTATCGTCGTTTAATGCAACAGGGACCAGTGAGTAAGTAAATCGAACCGTGTCTGGCATTCCAACTTTCGTAGGCGAAGTACTTGAACTTGGTGTTAAATGTAAACCGTCGATTGGAATCTTATGTTTGGGTTCGACATGTGTGCGAGAGCCAATCAGTGGTGACTGTTCCAGTTATTTTAGCCAATCAGTGGTGACCGTTCCAGTTATTTTAGCCAATCAGTGGTGACTGTTCCAGTTATATTAGCCAATCAGTGGTGACTGTTCCAGTTATTTTAGCCAATCAGTGGTGACTGTTCCAGTTATATTAGCCAATCAGTGGTGACTGTTCCAGTTATTTTAGCCAATTAGTGGTGACCGTTCCAGTTATTTTAGCCAATCAGTGGTGACTGTTCCAGTTATTTTAGCATTATCTGCTTATAGATGAACTTGTTGCTCTTAATTAATTGTGTCATTAGTTAGACCAACAAGGAGGGCGTTGTTGATAGGCCTACCTGAGGCGCTATATAAACCTTAATTTAGGTCTACATTACAGTGCAAACACGTGCATACAGTATAAGTCGTTGACTTATTGCACAGTTATTCGAATGACAAACACGGCACTTAAGTTTAGCAGGGAGCCAGTCGAATGATTAGGTACGGATGTTATGTATCATGATAATCATTATCTGACGTTTTAATGGCTCTGCTGCTTAATTTGATGTACAATTCCCGTTCCCGAGTAATAGCTGCACAACAGAGTTCAAGAAACTAGATAACAAATTTGTCAAATTGCTCAGACAAATGAACAGCGCAAACAGCAGTGGACGAGAAGCCACAAACAGCTTAATTGCTACCGTCCACGGAACACTACGCGCAAATAAATTGAACCCCGCAAAGCGTGAACTACGAACATCCACATCCATTCTGACGCGCAACACCGAAAACCAGCGGCCATCGCAAGCAGCCTCCGCCAATGAGAAAAGCGAATAACTAAACACTTAACCATTTAACGATGAAAGTGTACTAAAAACGACTGGAAATCCAATGCAGCACATCGTTAAAGTATTTTAAACAGTCCAACGCTTCTCTGCATGCCTTCAATTAGGCAAAGAAAACATTTCGAATTTCGATTTCCCTTAAGGTGCCCCACCGACCTTCCGTCTGTATAGCTTTAATTTCCTCTGCCTCCTCGGGCTAACGTTATTGCACGCTTGCTGTTTACACGAACTTATTAGAGCCTACATGGATGTGGGTAACCGACATGTTTCCTTCATCAAAAGCTATGCCCTTCGGAATAACGAACACTTTGCGCTCGTCATGTAAACACGACAGTGCGTTAGTTTTTTTCACTATGGAACCAGGTCCCTCCTTCGACAAGTTCCTCCTTATTAACTGGTGCGTCGTCAAGTGCCTCTTTTCGTTGTCTGAAGAAGATCACTACGCCCCAGAACCCACAATAGAATCATACCTAAGGTAAACACTCTATCTCATAAAACATTTGTCTCACGGATGCTTTATACTTAAGTCTTTTTCTATTTGATGAACTATGTAGCCTACACCAAAATGCGGTTAGCAGTTGGTTTTTCAATACTTACTTTTACTGACTTTCTTTTCCCTGGGTCTCTCGCACTGGGAGCGTCTCTGACTGGTGTACACTGCGAAAAGAGCTATATAAATTTCTAGATACAATACAATACAATACTGTAGAAGTCGAAAGCAATCGACTTCCTCCTTCTCTATCTACTGCTCCTCCTACTCCTCCTCTGCTTAGGCCTGCAGGATATACGACAATGAGTCGTTCTGTTTCAATCGAAAACAGACAGGTAACTAAAATACGATGGTTGCTCGGTCTTCATAGAAGACTAGACACATAATTATCTACACGCACACACGTACACACACATAGATTGTCTACTGCATTGTATCTATGTATTTATAGAGCGCCTCTTGCAGTGCACACCAATCAGAGGCGCTCTAGCTGTCACTGTAGGCGTCACTGTGATGCTTTAGAACCTTCAGGAAGAGATTGTGCGCAGATTAAGTTGTCTTCAGTCAAACACGACGCATCATTGGCCTTCCAACAGAGTCTAATTAGAGAAGCTCCGATAAATTAAAGCTCATTAGTTTATGCGATCGATAATAGAGTCCTCAAGTATTACGAGTGACTCCGTGTGGAATCAATCAATCAATCAAAATTTATATAGCGCCCCTTAAAGATCCCTACTCAGAGGCGCTCCCGACCCAGGCCGTATACGGAAGAATGCAGTCTTCAACAGTTGGTGAAACTGAGAACAGTTTGAATTTTTGTGTGGAATAGATTTTCCCTATTTCGGCTCTTTTAATGAAGAGATCTTTATGTGGAATAGATTCTTCCTGTGGCTCTTTAATGAAGAGTTCTCTCTGTGGCTCTTTTAATGAAGAGATCTTCATGTGGAATAGATTCATCCTATTGTGGCTTTTTTAGTGAAGATATTTTTGCATTGGATTCGTGAGCGACTTAAGGGTAAAACGGGTTAGAGATAATCAACCTATTCATTAAACGTCCTTATCGAATCCCTCCTAAGTAGCGTTGTCCTGAGGTCAAATGCCCTTGATTGATTTGTGCGTGTCAAGAGTTTAATGTCGAACTCTAAAGTGCTGTCGCCATTGAAGTATGCTTTTGACTATATTACACTTCAAAAGTGGCAGACTGAGGTGCTTTTACGCGAGCGAACGCTACAATACAATTTCCGCGGGTCAACGGTTCTAAACCCGATCGACTGGCACTTCAGAAGTCGTCCACACTATGTATACATAGGCCTACAACTAAGTATACGATTGCATGTTTGTATATAAGCATGCATGCACGTATGTATATATGTACATATGTAATTGTATATGTATGCATGTATGCATGCATGCATATATGCATGCATGCATTTCAATGTGTGCATGTATGTATGTATGTATGTACGGATGTACATGTTTACATAATAATATATATATATATATATATATATATATATATATTAGAATGGTCCAAACTTACATGGGGAAATATATTTTTTTCAAAATATGCTGCTCCACAAGGTTGCCCCTGTTACACTTGACTAGAAGACTCTGTGCTGAAAAAATTGCAGAGATCTGAGCATGTTTAGAGGTCGCTAGGTTTTGACACTTTTTGTAGAAATTGCAAAAATTGCGCATCTGACGCGTTAATAGCTTCATTATAAATTAAAATAAGCACCCATGAACACCAAGCACCAGCTTTCTAAATCATGATCAATATGCCAACTCTATTTAAGTAACTAAAAGAATAATAAGCTTATTTACAAATAAAACACTTATTTCAAGTTCTTTCTGATAGATAAACGGTTGTTGGCTTATAACTAATTTTTAAATTTTGCATGCCACCTTTTCATCACAATTCGTTTCATATGCAATTGTATTGTTCAATATTGCTCTGTATGCTGCTAATTTAGCGTGATTCGAGTACATTTTTCGTCTGTGAAGCCAGCCTTGAATATGAAATAAGCTTACAGCACATGTTTTTTCACTTTCTGCAATAAAAGCTCGTACGTTACAAAACGGCAGCTATGGTGAAACTGGCATCAACAAGGAGTTCCTCACAATGTTGTCTGTTAGGGATGCCTGACAAACACTTTCTTGGGTCTGGACTCCCAAAAAATTGGGCAATCCTGAGGAATTTCATATTTCATTACCAGAATAGACTATAGCATTTGGTGAGGCCACGAAAGCAACAATAGTCGCTGCGTTGGTAATTCGGGAGGAGGCTAGAATCCCCGCACAGTGTGTGGATTCGGGTGTTCGCAAACTGTGGAAGTTGTATGAACACAAATTTGTGCTGATTCAAGGAGTTACAGTTTGAGTTCGATTTAATTAACTCTTTCAGTCATCATCTCCGCTATTTCTTCGAAGCGTGTCACTGAAGACATCGAGGCTGCTCTGGTAATACAATCTTATTTATCCACCTAATCCGCTATCCATGTAGCGTCTGGACAGGAAATCCTTCGACCACCAGACTCCACTGGAAGAGTATGTCACAAGGAGATCTTTAAAACTGCTTGATCTTTTTACCATCCAGGGTCAAGAACAACCCACAGCCTTCCTATCAAAGTCCTTTACTCCCTGACCACTGGACCCTACTTCCCAGTCGATGAAGGCAAATGTCAAACTGTTGATGGTCGTCAATGACTGCGCAGAACGTGGAGTGGCTCTGATCCATTCTTACAATGATATACTAAGGATGAGTCACAGAAACAATACTTGCTGCAACTTGTCTCCAGTCATCGGACAAAATTTTCTGTTCCAACAAAGGCAAAATGAAATAATAGTAGGTTGCGGGTTTTCCAGCACTTCAATGACGGGATTTATGCAGACTGGATTACTTCTTTAATTATCCAAAATTATATTTTATTACAAACGTAATGCAGCCTGACTAAGCAGTAACACTGCAGTATATATTTCTAAATTGGGCTGTTTATTTTTCAAAATAATAACTGACTTGAAAATAATTTATAACCGATTTGAAAAAAATCAAAATTATACATGTTTTTTGACAAGTTCATACTATAATATGATTATGGCAAAAAGTCGAAAAACATAGCGACCTCTAAACATAATCAAATCTTTCCAAAATTTTGCATACAGACTCATGTTTTCATGTGTAACAAGGGCAGCCTTGTGGAGCAATGTATTTCCAACTTTTAATTTTTTGGACCAGTCTAATATATATATATATACATGCATGCATCTAAGTGTATTCGTGTATGTTTGTTTGAACCTGCGTATGTAGCCAGCCTCTATCTATCATGTGAAACATATTTATATGGCAGTAACACGTAACAAGGACGATGCAAGTGGATGCCGTGATGGATGTTCCTGCTGCAGCAGCAACAGCAGCAGCGGCGACTGATCTCTCGTCTTGATAGACCCTTCACAGAAGACGCCAACGGCGCACAGATCTGCGCAGATACGTCAAATGGTGAATTAGGAGGAGACTTCTGGTCGGGGTCACCAACTCTTCTTCTTTCTTAGTTGTGACCTACCTCAAGAACTTTCCTTATCTCTACATATAAATTGCTCAACGTCTTCTAACTGTTTAAGAATTAAATTGACACAGTTCTTTGAATGTTTCTTTCTTTCTTCAAACACAGTTTAATAACAACAACTCAACTCTTGCCTTAAAACAACTGTACTACACTGTATAGTTCAAATTCACTGTCATCAGCAGTTTCTAAGTTTGGCGCGCTAACTGCACGTGTAAAACAATCTACCGTCAGCCAATGTTTAGGCTACTTTAGGCCAAGCGCCCACGAGCCGACAGCGCAACTAAGGCCTAAGACTAAAACGCTTAACAATCGATACACATTATATATATATCAACCTAAAGAACACCTGTGCTCATTATATATGCAAAACATTAGTTCACATTACCTCCTTCCCTTTCTTTGGATTGAGCAAATTAAATTTAAAAATTTGCAAAATCATCATGTACTAAATTATGCAATAAACTTAATACTATATAATACAGTAAAATAAACAATCTTATAATCTAGATAAACAATCTGCTACAACATTTAATCGTCCTTTCTTATAATTAACTTCTACATCAAAAGTTTGCAGTGCTAAAGCCCAACGCACCAGTTTAGCAGACTTAGACATAGATTCAGTCAGATAAGTTAAAGGATTGTGATCTGTAAAGATGTGAACTTTAGATCCAATGATTATCTCTTTTAACTTATTTAGAGCCCAAACAATAGCATAGGCTTCTTTCTCTACAGTTGCCCATCTCTTCTGGGTGTCAGTCAATTTCTGACTTATAAATGACACAGGGCGTTCTATTCCCTTATCATCCATCTGCGTTAAAACAGCTCCTACTGCAAAATCACTGCTATCACAGTACAAATTAAAAGGTTTTCCAACATCAAAAACATATAAAACAACTTTAGAGCGTACAGCATCTTTAAGTAAATTAAATGCCTGTTGATGTCTATCAGTCCAATCAATCTTATCTGAAACATGTTTGCTTGTCAAATCAGATAGAGGCTTCGCAATCTGTGCAAAATCTTTGATAAACTGTCGATAGTAACCAAAAAATCCCAGCAATTGCTTAACTTGTTTCTTCGTTTCTGGGGTTTTCAAATTAATTAAACTTTCAATTCTATCTGGATTCATTTGAATCGTTCCAGAACCAACCACATGACCGATGAACTTTACCTCACTCTTACCAAAAATACATTTCTTTAAGTTCAGAGTAATGTTATGCAGTCTCATTTGCATTAAATATGCATCTAAATGCTGTAAATGAATCTTCCAGTCATCTGAATGCACAGCAATGTCATCTACATAGGGCTCAGCAAATTCATTTATAGGCTGTAAAACCATGTTAATTGCTTTAACAAATGTTCTTCCTGAGTTGATCATTCCGAACGGAACACGAGTAAACTCGTACAGTCCATTGTGAGTAACAAAAGCAGTTTTCCATTGATCAGTTTGCTTAACAGGACAAGTCCAGTAAGCACTTCGACAATCAAAAATCGAGATCACATTTGATTTTCCAACTTTGTGCAACACGTCTTTTACAATCGGCATCGGATATTTACAATCCACAGTGAACGAGTTAATGTATCTGTAGTCGCAGGCAAGTCTCAGAGAACCGTCTTTCTTTTTAACAATAACCAGCGGACTTGCCATTCTGCTCGAAGATGGTTTTATAATGTTGGCTTGAAGCATTTCTTTAATTTGTCGTTCAACTTCTGCTCGATAGATGAGTGGAATACGGTAAGCCATAAATTCTTTTTCACGAAATTCCGGTTTCAGTTCAATTTCATGTTCAACCAATGTACATAGTCCAGGCTTTTCAGAAAATCGATCAGAATATTTGTTTAGTACTTCCAGCAATTGTTTTTGTTGAGTCAATGTTAAATGGTTAATCTGATCAGGATCAAGATTCAGTGAATTCTTTTCATCTTGCAAGTCATTCTTCGTCAACAACTCAACCACTGAACCAAAGTCTTCATCTTCTTCAACGATTAATCCACAACTCATTGCTCTTGTAATGTACTTTCTGATTTTATTTGCGTGAATTATCTTTCGACAATCGTCACCCATGTCAATCAAATAAGAGTACTTTGACCTTCGTTGTATGACAGTACATGGACCATGCCATCGTGAAATCAGTTTATTCGTTGAAGTCGGATATAACACAATGACTTTTTCACCCGGTTCAAATTCTTTATGTTTCGCTCTTTTGTTGTATTGATTCGTATACTGTAATTGCTTCTCTCGTGAATATGATTCTGCAAACAGTAATGCTTTTTCCATATTTGCTTTCATGTCTTTCAAGTACTTTTCTGGTTGGATTCCAATATGAGGTGGTAAATTAATTTCTCTTGTCCAACTTTCTTTTAGAATTGCCAATGGTCCACGCGGAATCTTTCCATACACCAACATATAAGGAGCAATTCCAGTAGTTGCATTCGGTACTTCTCGTAATGCCCACACTGTAAACGGAATTACTTTATGCCATTGCCTTGGATTGTCAACAATTACATGATGGATCATTTTCTTGAATGTTTGATTCCATCTTTCTACTAATCCAGCTGCCTCTGGATGACCTGGCGTGTCAAATCTTGGACTACAACCCATTAAATTCAGAAATTCTCTTGTCAGACTCGCAGTAAAATTTGTTCCTTGGTCACTTGTGATCACTGAAGGTACACCAACGTTCATGAACAACTCCATCAAAGCATCACACACAGCTTTCGCAGTTAATGATTTCAACAGAAACACTGTAGGCCATCTGGTGCAAGAATCGACAATACATAAACAGTACTTGTGACCTGCAGCAGATGCTGGCTCGATTGGTCCTACACAATCCACCGTAATTCTTCTAAACGCCACATCTTCTCTTGGAATTGGAGTGATAGGAACCCTGTCCATCACCAAACTTCTTGCCTTTAACTGACATTTCTCACATGATTTGCAAAATTTCACTATATCTCTTCTCATCTTTGGCCACGTAAAAGATAACTTTATTCGTTCTCTAGTTTTCTCTTCTCCAAGATGTCCTCCAAATACTGATTCGTGAGCCAACTCCATCACTTTCATTCGTCGCTCTTTTGGTAACACCAATTGATATATCGTTTGCTCTAATATTCGATATCTCTTGTACAGTAAGCCATTTACCACGCAGAATTCAGATTCTTTATCTGGCGCTAACGTCCACCATGCTTTCAATGATTCATCTTGTCTCTGCTGTTCTTCGAATTTCTTTGCGTCTGCAATCTGCATCTGTTGTTCTTCATCTTTCTCATCTTCTTCAAACAAATCTCCTATCTCCACATCACATTCATTATCCTCTTTCGTTTCATTTAGATTACCATTCTTGCATGCAGCCATCTCTTGTTCATTCATCTCTGCTGTTATACCGTCTTGCATTAAACTTTGTTGATCATCGCTTTCGTTTTCCTCTTCACTTGAACTTTCAGTTTCACTTTCCTCTTCGACTTCTATCACTTTCTTTCGCTGACTCTGCAATCTCGTCGTTACATTCGCTTGCACATCTCCTTGTATCATTTTCACTTGTGGCACGGCTTTAAGTTCTGCAATGATTTCTGGATGCAACAAGAATCTTTCTGTGCTTCCCATTTTTGCAATACTAGCACACATCAATGTCACATAAGGTGTAAGTGAACATTTGATTTTATGCGGAATTACCTCTTCTTCCACATCGTTACAACACAGCCTTACATCAACTTTCACTAACTTTGCAGGAATGGCATCTCCTGCCACGCATTGTAAGTTCACTTTTCCAATCTGCTCCACCTTCATGCCTTCCAGTAATTCTTCACTAATCACCGGAACCTCTGCTCCAGAATCAATCAGTGCTTTTACTTTCACTGGTTCTTTTCCTGCTGTTCCACGAATCTCTACCTCGACGTACTGCAATACCACTTTCTTCAATGCTGTACTTTCATCTCTTCCAACCATTTCTTTCTGCATTCCATTGTGCAATAGAATTTCTTTCTGAATATCAGGTGAAAGGTGACATTTCATCACTGACTTTACTTCAGTTTCTTCAGAATAATGAGACCGATGTTCTGTGGCTTGACTTTCTGAATTGTCAACCACTTGAATTCGATTCACCCTCGAATTTTCTTGTTTTCCACCATAATTTGAGGTTGTAACAGGAACTGGACAGAATTTCATTAAATGCCTGTCTGATCCACAGTTGTGACAACGTTTCACCACTGCACCTCGTTGTTCGATGCTTTCTTTTCTCTTATATGGAGTAAACGATGCATTGCCTTCTCTCGCGACAAACCTTGGTGGTGATTTGTTATATACCGGACGTTGTCTGGTCATCATCGACTCTCTATTCTCGTGAACAACCGGAGAATTTGGTTTCACTTCTGCACCTCTGAACTGATTTCCTGTTTCTTGATTGCTCTTCCAATGAAAACCAAAATTTGGAGTGAACTGTTGATTTCTTTTTACATTGGGTACAAAACCAAAACTTGTCTTATTCGGAATTGCCAAACCAATTCGATTATTAACATGAATGTCCGCTAGGTCTGCCACAACACTAGCTTCGTAACAATCAGTTCCTTCCTTCGACAATACAAACTGTAGTGGACCTGGTGGTAGTGATTCTTTCAACTTATCCGCCACTAATAAATCAAACAGCTTCTCAAAATTCTTATCCACTTTGCGACTTTTCACATAATAGTTCAGCAAGTTCTTCAGCCTAGCTGTAAACATTGTATACGTTTCTTCAGCTGTCTTCTTCGCATCAATAAACTTCGATCTGTACTCTCTCGGTGTCAACTTGAATTCTTTTAACAAGTGCTGTTTCACGACTTGATAATCGTCTAAATCATCGAATGACAATCTGTTTAGAACAGTTCTAGCTTTCGGAGTCATCAATGGCAATAGTAACTTCACCCAGAATTGTTCTTGCACGTTGAAACTACGAAACGCATTCTCAACCGTTTCGAAATATAATGGCACCTCCATCATATCGTTTGGCATTTTAGGTAACACGTGTTTCATGGCATCACCAATTTTCTTTATTTTCGAAACCATCGTTTCACTTTCTTCCTTTTTCCTTTTCTGTTCTTCTCGTTCTTCTTCTCTTCTTTGCTCTTGAGCTTCTCTATTTTGTTTCTCCTCTTTGAGTTGTGCTTCTTTTAATGCTATTTTTTGTTGTTCCAACTTTAAACGTTCTTGTCTTTCCGCTTCCGCCTTCTCCATGCTTTCTTTCTGTAATTTCAGTTCTTCTTGTCTAACCTCTTCTGCTCGCTCCAACTCTGAAATTCGTACTTTTTCCTTTTCTTCTTCACGTAGTCTCTTCTCTTCAATCTGTTGCTGACGTATCTCTTCGTCACTTTTCCGCGCCCTTTCAAATTCAATCATCTGCTCTAATCTTCTCCTTTCAGCATCTTCTCTATCTCTTCTCAATTGCTCTAATTGAATCTCAAATTGCTGCTTTTGCAATTCAAGTTCTGCCACACGAACTTGCTCTGCTTTCTCTTCTTTCTCTCTCTGAAGACGTTCTGCCTTCTCTTCTTTCTCTCTCTGAAGACGTAATTCTTCCTGTCGTATTTCTTTCTCTTCTTGTCTGACACGCTCTGCTTCTTCTCTTCGTTTCTCCTCTCTTTCTTTCTCGTCTTGTCTTCGTTTCTCCTCTCTTTCTTTCTCTTCGTTTCTTCTCTTTCTTCTGCTTCTTCTCTTCGTTTCTCCTCTCTTTCTTTCTCTTCTTGTCTCCGTTTCTCCTCTCTTTCTTCTTTCATCATCATCCACTGCATCATCATCTCCATAGACATAAGTCCAGGCGGTTTTTCAATAACCTTTTCCACAACACCGCCGACAGCACCTTCTTCTTCTTCTGCTTCTTCTTTAAGCCAGACTTAGCTAGCGCTTCTAACATGTCTTCACGTGACATATCTTCCAGTTGCTTTTCTTCAAAACCAGCCTTTAACAAGCGCTGTTTTAATCTTTCAGAAGACATCTTCTTCAGTTCTGCTTGTTTCTTGACACTTAATTTCTCCATCTTACTTCTTTACTTCAGTGCTGTCCTTTCTGGAAAACACGAGTTTTCTTTTGTGTTTGAAGTATTGGGGATTGTTCTTTGTTTGAAAACAACAAACTTGTATACCTTTGTCGTTGAGGCTTTCGTTGTCGTCAATTTACCAATGATTCAAATGCGTATTCACCAGTCGACGTTGTTTCGAATCCCAGACGTTGTTTCGAATCCCAGACGTTGTTTCGAATCCCAGACGTTGTTTCGAATTCCAGACGTTGTTTCGAATTCCACCAAAGCAAAGCTCATTTCGTTCTTCGGCAGCTGTTAAGTTGGCTAAATGACGAATTCTTATCCCAGTGGATTTCACCAACAGACGCTTAGCTGGATCTATGTGCAAACACAACTGCTATGCAGCACGCACATGCATACTCAGTCAGTTCAGAACGTCTAGATGTTGTATACGACTGTACGTGTATCGGCTCACACACAGGGACACACACAAACACACGCACACACACACACGCACACACACACAGGGACACAGGCACTGTCGGAAGGGACACAGGGGCAGAGGTACTGTCGGAATGATACGAAGACAGAGGCACTGACAGAGGGACACAGGAACAGATGCGCTGTCGGTATGACACAGAGACAGAGGTACTGACGGAGGGACAAAGGGACTAAGGGACCAACGATGTGACGAAGGGACACAGAGACAGGCGGACTAAAGAATTGACAAAGAGACAGAGGGCCTAACGAAGAGACAAAGGGTCAGACGAACTGATGAAGATACAAAGAGTAAGGCAAACTAAAGGACGAACAAAGGGACAGAAGAAGAACTAACAGAAGGATACAGAGGCATGCTTGCGGAAGAACTGGTGAGGCAAGCAAGTTATGATCAGAGAAGAACGACAGACAAACAGCTACAAATACGAATAATTTAAGCAAAGGATCAGCACCAAGTAGACCTAAGTCTAAAACAATTTGGATTTGCATGTAGGTTAACGGTACTATAAAGTCTAGATTATCAAATATCCATTATAAGACTATTGAAACCATTAGGTTAGATTATAAACCATTGACCAAACTGTTACAGTGAAAGTTAACGCTTAAGACTAAGTATAACTTTACGGACTTCTGAATAAGGATCCAAATACGAACTTACTAAAACGTCTTTATCGGATGCGCGCATCAAAAGCCAGTTTGTGTACAAGGCTACAAGTCGAGGAGCATGATGATTCTCGCAAGTTTTTGAGCCCGATATTTTGTAGAAATATATGTTGGAAGAACAATTATTGTCGAGTCGACCACTGGTCAAGAGACGGCTAACAGTTCTGCAGAGAGGCAAAGAACCCGCTAGGCGTATCTTCGGAGCCCCGAAGAGAAGAACAACATTGGAAGCTATCTCAACCCATTTAATAACTAACTGTCAGAGCTTAGACAATTTTTCCTATCTGTTACCTGTAACAAGTTGCGACCTGTCAGCTTGGTGTTGTGAATAAACGAAATTGATTGATTGATTGATTGATTGATTGGAGGCCAGGCCCAGTATTAAACAATGATTGGACTGTTTCTATAGGAATGAAATCGGTCCGATAGACGAACGTTTACGATGGAGTTGGTTCGACCAGATTAAGTTATCCGTGTCTGGTCGGAACAAAAGGGCCATCAATTCCCAACGTAATTTAATCAATCAGCGTCTGCCACTGTCAGGCTTTCGTGTTTTAGGATCCTTAATTTGTCCCAATTTTAGTGTCCTCCTTCCTCTTTGTCAGTCTCTCTCCGTCTGTGAACGTCTGTCTTGACTCCTGTGTCTGACGTTTCGTTTTGGTCAGTCCGTCAGAATGTGATTGCTTCTGGTGAAGATTATGATGATGATGACAACGATGAGTATGAGGAGTGGTGAGGGGAGGACTATAATAGAGGAGGAGGAAGAGAAGGGAGATGATTTTTGTAACGATGAAACGACGACGATGCTGAAGTCGATGTGATGAAGATAATGAGATGATGAAGATAAGGACATAGACGATAATCGGGGCATTGTTCATATTGTTCTTTGTGACGCTGATGGCGATGGTGATGATGATGATGATGATGATGATGATGATGATGATGATGATGATGGTGAGATGATGATGATGGCGAGATGATGATGCTGCTGCTGCTGCTGAATATGATGATGTAGATTGCGTGACTCTAGAGTTGACGAGGTCCCATAGTTACAAGAGAGACCGTTTGATCGATGATTCCGTTGATTGAATCTGCCAATGGTTTGTCCTGTCCGATGCAATTAAGTTCGCCTGATCAGCTAGATTATACATTGTCCGCTGGCTGAAGAGGATAACGACGGAAAGCGGAGGAGAGGAAGGCGGAAGAGGAATACGGGTGGGAAGGAAAAGGTAACAGGAAAGGAGAGGAAGAGGTGGATGGAGGAGACGATGCGGAGGAAGGAGAAAGAGGAATATAGGTGGGAAAGGAAACGAAAAAGGAAAGGAGAGGAGCATGGAGGAGACGATGTGGAGGAAGAAGAAAGAGGAATACAGGTGGGAAAGGAAACGAAAAAGGAAAGGAGAGGAGCATGGAGGAGACGATGTGGAGGAAGGAGAAAGAGGAATACAGGTGGGAAAGGAAACGAAAAAGGAAAGGAGAGGAGCATGGAGGAGACGATGTGGAGGAAGGAGAAAGAGGAATACAGGTGGGAAAGAAAACGAAAAAGGAAAAGAGAGGAGCATGGAGGAGACGATGTGGAGGAAGGAGAAAGAGGAATACAGGTGGGAAAGGAAACGAAAAAGGAAAGGAGAGGAGCATGGAGGAGACGATGTGGAGGAAGGAGAAAGAGGAATACAGGTGGGAAAGGAAACGAAAAAGGAAAGGAGAGGAGCATGGAGGAGACGATGTGGAGGAAGGAGAAAGAGGAATACGGGTGGGAAAGGAAAGGAAAAAGGAAAGGAGAGGAAGAGGAGCATGGAGGAGATGATGCGGAGGAAGGAGAAGGAGGAATACGGGTGGGAATGAAAATAATTTGAAAACAATGTGCAACATAAGAAAGATGTAAGACTGAAAAATAGGAGGGAGAAGAGGAAAAGGCGCAGGGAGGGGAAGATGAGGAGGAAGAGGAGAGGAAGAAGAGTATTGAGGGAAGATGATGAGGAAGAGGAGAGGAAGGGGAATATTGAGGGGAAGATGAGGAGGAAGAGAAATACGGATAGAAAGAGGAATAATAAAAAGACAATGAGCAGAATTAGAAAGACATCAGTCAGAAAAGTAGGAGGAAAGTAGGAGTAGGAGCATGGAGAAGATGAGGAGGGAGAGGACGAGGAGTTGGAAAGAGACTGGTAGGAAGACAGTGGGAATAAGGATATAAGAGGGAATGGATTGGATGAAGATGAAAATCGGGTGACGAGGATAGTATGAGGAAAAGGGAGGCAAAATTGTGCGAAGGAGACGAGTAAGAAGACAGTGAATGGAATGAGGAGATGAGTTGAAAGGAAGACGAGAAAGTGGACGAATAGGATGAGGATTTACGGTAAAGGGGAAAGGAGGAGGAGGAAGGAGAAAGAGGAGTAGGAAGTGGAGGAGGAAGAGAAGGAGGAAGAGGATACCCAGGTGCCAGCTGGACAAATGTGGGACGGCGACTGTTAGTCTTGTCAGACCCACAGGTGCTCGCTCATATTGAGATTGAGATAACTGCACCAGGCGGGGTAACAACGAGGAATCGATTGTCCTCCGAATATTCGTCTTCTCTATCTGCCCATTTCATGCTTTACAGATTCTTACTCCAATGGATGCGGTTTAGTCTGTCCGAAAAGAATAAACAGTAGGGATACACATTTCTATTCTGTCGATCGGTCATGGCAAGGAAGAAGGAATCGAATCTACAACGCTGAGCGGCGAGTTCATTGATTTAGCATTATGACGGCTCTGCATGGGGAGATGCCGCGTGTACATAGTCTGCATCATAACAGTGTCTCGCGCAGATACTAAGTTCACAAACATGTAGGATCATATATAGGCCTTCACAAGACTACGAAATTCATTACTGGCTAACGTATAGTAATGAATGCGTATACATAATATTATGTTTATTTAATATAGCAGGATAGGCTAACTGCAAGAAACTGTTAAGCTGTTTAACTGCTTATAGAGATACGCTGACCGAGTCCGATAAGCATCTGACTTGTGACTTAGTTTAAGAGATATCGGACCATCTTCTTGTCGCATGCAAGGTCGAGCTCTAAGTTGGATAACGAGATAGATGTTGTCGTTCCTTAGGTAGCAGCTAATCTCTGATGTGAGTGAATTGCTCTCAAATCAGTTGAAATGAATTCATTGATTGTTAGCGATGGAACGGTTCCATGGCCTGGATCTGGAACCTCCAGGAACTCGCGCATTCCCGTGTCTCCTGCCATCGGAATCCGGAGATCCAAGTCTACAAGAAACGAACAGATCCAAGATCTTCGTCATTCCGACAAATCCAACCATCAAACGTCACGCTACACATCGTCAGGGATCAGGCCGGTCAATACAGCAACCGGAGAACTGGACCTCCGCAAGAGGCGCAGCAGAGCCGCAGAAGTCTCCCCACTGAAGCTGACCACAAACAGACCGTTCTCTGTGGAGTCATCGCCGTCCAGTCTGTCCTCAAGCGCCGTCGAAGACCCAGCACCGCTGCTGCTGCCTCCGGTCAACGAGCGATTGAACGCTGCCATGGAGAAGCTGTTTGAGCTCTACCGAAGACAGGAGCGCCGCGGATCACTCGGCGGTTCTGACACAGACGCATCGCTGACCGGAGGCGGAGGCGCAGGAGGAGCGGAGGAGGAACTCGGGATATCCTCTGGACGAGTGCGCAGTCGCAAGAAACGACGAATATCCGTTCGCAGATCCAAATCATCTCTTGTCGATAAGTCGAGGTCGTTTTCGCACGACTCCGTTCAATCCTCCTCTGTGGGGCACTCTCAGACGGTCCTCTCGAAAGACCAGGGTCTGGGTAGTTTCGATCGTCTCAATACCACCCAGCAGAGACATGGCAAGTACGCAGAGTCGCCAGTTCGTGAACGCCGTGTGGTCACATATGAGAAAGATCATCCGCGCGTGGCTAAGAAATTTGTTCCGCCAAAGGCGACTGGCGTAGTGCTCACACCGAGGTCCAGGAGCTGTGGACTGACAAGGCCTGGAAGTCAGAGGGAAGCCTCCTCCTCCTCCTCAAGGTATCCGGACGCAGGCACCCGAGCCCAGCCACGCACACGGAGCCATGAGTCGACAGAACGCGTCCGGACACCTGGAGCACATCGGAATCAGCGAGACGCAAGCGGAACTGGAACAGGAACTTCCGAACAAAGAGCTTCATATGAACCTCGTCGATCCAGGTACGAATCTCATCGCATGCGGAACATAGTGGCGGAAGACATTCCGAAGGCAGACCACGTGGATCAGAACTACGTGGAAGCGATGTTGAAGTCGGATAGATACGGAGGCAGAAGGAACCAGGGAACTGACCTTCGTCGTTCAGTTAGTACTAGAGGTCCTTATCGCTCGGACGAGGCCTTGAACCGTGAAGCCAGTCGGAAGACACAGAGAGTGGACGGAGTCAGGCAGGATGCGCGCCACGCTGGATCTATGTCGAAGATCCCTCTGGCGAGGACGTTCACGACGACCAGGAAAATGGTGGCTCCAGGAACGGAACAGAGCGGATCCGGAAGTGAGAGTGAGGCGGACCTAGCGAGGTCACGTCTTTCTCTAAGGAAAGGTCATCGAAACGAATCAATTATAGGAGACACAATTGATCCAGGAACAATTCTCATCAGCAACCGATCGCTTTGGTAAGTCAAATCGAGGAGAGGAGAAGAGAGGTGAGGAGAGGAAAGGAGAGGAGAGCAGAGCAGAGGAGAGAAGAAAGGAGAGGATGTCTTGCATTAAACATTTGTACTGTTTCTGCGCGCACACGGCTCAAAAACACTTTCAAGCTTTCTTAAGTCGCGCCTTATTAGATCAGATTGCTATGTTTAGCGCCCTTGTGAGCTTCTCTAAAGCCGATTTATATAATTAGACAAATGCACACGTACATATATACATCAAGGTCCGATTTGTCAAAATAGAAGCAGGTGGTCGGAAATATATATATAAATTATAAAAATTTTATTTTACAATTTTTTGTAGTTTGCATAATGTTCTGATTCACCCACAGAGCAATCACAATAACTAACACTTCCAAGTTTAGTTTTTTAATGGAGTTAATGAACTTCCATAATACGTCAGGATTCTGCAATGACCAACAGTCAACTGCGATGCAAACATCATGACATCAAACAAAATTTAAAAGAATTACAAATTAAAAGGAGTTTTCAGTCGCAGTTAAAACGTTTAGCCATAGCTTAATCGTTTATTGTTAATTTAAGAAAACAATCTGACCAAAACGCAGAAATGCTGAAGTGCCTACTAATACCCTCAGCCTTTCTCTTCCTCTGTTTCCGAAACGCCTGAAGACGATCTTATTTGTTAGAGACAGCGCTGACCTGGGTCGGGAGCGCCTCTAAAATCTCTGAGTGGCTCTATTCAAATGCTCAATTACAATTACAATTACAATTACAATAGGAACAACAAATTGTACAGTGTACACGTAAGCGTCAGGCGTGACTAACTTGCACTGAAAGACGAAATACAAAATAATACACAACGAAAGCTAAGAAACCATTGCGCCGAGTGCTGTCACCGGAAAATGTAAATACTAGAAACCCAACGACCAGAGAACCAATGATGCACCAAGTACTCACGGTGCGCCAATGCACACAAGTAGGCCTACAGTCACTCTGAGAAAAGCTGCCGGCGATAAAAAAAATCACGCAAATACCCGAAAAAACGATGCAATAAAATAAGAATAGCTGTCAATAAGCCTGCCGCAGAAACCAAATAACTGAAGCAGACGAAATTACGGTGGCCGAGAAGGATGAAGGTGTTGTACTGTCTGAAAGGATAACCCTGCTCCTTAAGAAATATATCACAATATCAACGTACATCAGGCCGATTGGTCATAATGGAGACTATAAATTATTGTTATTATGGAGTCGTTTGAAGTGTAGGACTGTGGGAATGAATTTGAGGGGTCAAGCCAATACCCGGGGGTCGGCCAAAGGCAAAAAGAGGGGGTCAAAAGAAGAAGCTGCAGAGGTCCAAACCCGACCCCCGGCAAATCGGACACTGACATACATACACACATACATACATACCATCGCACAAGACTACACGGCGTGCTATTATTGATTCACAGCGTGCGAGGGCAGCCAAGCATAACGACTTACGCCCAACTGGCTTTAAAGGGTACTAAAACCTGTCTTATACAAGTCGGTGCGCTCTTCCCCCCTCCGACCAAAAAGGCCAACAACAGCAAGATTATTGTGAACTGGAGACTTTCCTCAACAGAAAGCTAGTGCAGATTGTCTTTCCTATACATTGATATACGAGATCATTTGCATATGTTGTCCACTGTTTCAGAACGGGATGGAGCGAATGGATTCTGCAATCATACATACGCATAGCGCTGGGCTTGAATCACCGCTCACCCATCAATAATAGGCCTATACAGTCCACGACCACTACACTGTATCGAACACAGTAGTTTTTAAAGCAATTATGAATCCATTTCGGTTACAAAGCTGCTGGGTTTTGGTCGGACACATCTCCAGTGATCCTATTCCACAGGAGCTTTCACTTTTCCCAGCGGCAACGATGTCATCCAGAGTCGTCGTCCAGGAGGTCAAGAAAAGAGGCAATGGTCGATCCTTGGTGTATAACTTGCCCGGTGACGCATCTAAGACATTATTGAGCACCTACTTTGAAAGTGCGATCCGAGATGAAGCATTTGATCTATTCCTAATACTTTCCGAAGATTTCAATCTATTTATATTCTTCATCAGAGCTAAGACGGGGGAGGCGGGGAATCGCACGTCAAGCCGCAGTCAAAACGAAGATAGAAAGCACGAATTTACTGCTTTGTTTCCTGAATCTTATCTTGCAGCCATATCATTTGATCCTGCATGATCCTGTGTCTCTGGAAGTTATGTTTGACCTTTATAGTTAAACTATATGTTTGCCCGTCCTAGGACGGTAAAGTTTAGCGAGCTCTGGCGGCCACTTCAAATAAGCCCTCTCTCCCTCTTTCCTCACTTCCCTCCCCTCACTTCCACTTCCCCCTCCCTTTCCCCCTTCCTGTCCCTCCCCTCTTCTTCCCATTCCTCTTCCCCTACCCACCCCTTCCCCTCCTGGTGGGCGTTAGGGAGCTGGATCAGTGTGATTCAGGTGAAGTATAAATTTTTCTAGGTTCAGTAAAGGTAGGCTATTTATTGACTTACCCGATATAATTATAACCTGGTAATAAATACAATAACTTATAAATAAAACTTGTGAGGCATAAAATATACAATAACCATAATTATACTATTTCGGCAACTAAACTTCACTACGTCCACTGTCCAGTGTTTAACAAACTTTAAACACAAACACACACACTTCAAATACAAACTTAGTAGTTTTTTCTTACCTGAAAGTTGCTCATTAATTCTCGTATGTTTGAACTTACCTCAACTGCGTCCACGTTTTGGCATTTTAAAATCGATTACGGCATGGTGTTTGTAATCCTCCTTTTACGTCGTCGTTCTTCAATTCAGTCGCTATCTGGCCGCCATTTAGACCCGTCTACCATTAAGCGGTGGCAGGTTCCCAGTGGGGCAGCTGCGCCTACAGACCTGAATGCCGACGGTCATCAACCGGGAATTTCCTGGAATCGTCGACTGAAAGTTATGTTATAGCGTAGACAGCGACACTGATTGGTTTCTGCTGAAGCGTGGCTATATAATTCTTTTATTAGAACTAAAATACAATGAGACATCTTAATTATCGATACCTTAATCGTCGATCTCATTTCAAGCCAGGACTTCGATCTGTCCAAAGATCGGCAAGAGTCATAAGATAAAAATCAACTAAGCGTATTTCTTGATAAATGAAGAATGGAAATGGTCGATAGGAGTCCGTAGAATTAAAGTCATCTAAGCGTACTTCTAGATAAGTTAAGAAGGGCAACAATAGCTGCAATTCATAACAATGAAAAGCGAGTTTGGCGTAAGATCCTAGACAGAAGGCCAAGTGAAGCTAGGCATGCCATTTGTAAACTTTAACTTCATTAAGTGTAGGATATAGGCCTATTATTTTGTTATGGTTTAAAGAAAGTGATTCTGTTTCTTAATTTTTTAATTTGAGGTAGTTGATGTGAACAAATCATGTGGCTCCAATTCAGGTCTCTTGCCATAGCCAATCGATGTGAAAGCACATTATAGCATTCTGAGTTTCTGCAAGCACAGGCATCCAACTGGTCCTCTTCGGATACTTCGCTTCAGGTGGCCTTCTGTTGGAATAACAACTGAGACGCTACTGGCCTTGGTAGTTAATCCGTTAAGCAACTGAGTAGGTCTCTGTTGTTTCCCCAATCTCCTATATAATTATAGTCTTCTGTTCACTTGGCGACCGATAACGACCCAACAGCTTCTCAGTCTCAGACCACTGCATCCATATTCGCCATTTATGGTTGATTGTTAAACAGAATTAACCGTCTATTGCTGCTGCTGCACTGATTGTTGGTGATGATCAGTGCCGGATTATTAAGACATAAGTGAACTAGGCCATGGCTTAGGGCTCCACAAGTTCCACAACGTTTTTGAGGGCCCAAAATCCAGAGAAATTAAATCAAATTGCTGTAGCAAATTCCTAATGTTGCATAATTTTAAATAATTCAGGGCTCTACCCTTAAAGGTCTTTCAGCGCTAGTAAGTTTTAGTTATTACTTACCGAACACTGACCCTACACACAGACTCACACTCACAGTCTGTACTGGCCTAGCCTATATTTCATTAGAAAAAACATAGCTTATCATGTACACTGTACAGGTACGTTTGGAACTTTGTTTTCAGCTAGACCTACCCGTACTTTGGTTACTGGCTTTGCTTTGGGGTTACGGCCCCCAGATGTCTTAACCCGTCTCTTGGCTTAGAGCCCCTGAAAGTCTTATTCCGGCCCTGGTGATGATGATGATGATTTTGTTGCTATATAGGTTTGTCGATCGACGCAATCGTAGCCATCCTCCGAGGCTTGAACAAGTGGCTCTTCCTTCCGGTCTGGATCATCTCGTTCGAAGCATCATGCAGAAACACCTGCTGCAGCCAAAGAGCAGCAGCAGCAACAACAACACTTCTGACAACAGCAACGACAGCAATGACAGTTACAGCAGAAACGTCAGTTCCAGTGGCCAGTAGACTGCTAAGACATAGGCCTATCATCAATGTAGGCCTACCGTTGAGTGTTTTGTTAAAGGTGCACCAGTTATCCAGATGTGTAGGCTTTACATGCATTCATAAATACTTGGAATATATTATATGCATACACGCACACGTATGCATACATATAATGCACAAATACACACATGCATACGTAGGTCTACGTCCGTCGTGGTAACGTGGTTGCGCCCTTACGTAGGGCCTACATGAGTTTATGAATGAGTGAATGAATTTTGTAATTGTCCGCTGGATTTTAAAGTAAGTTCATATGATCGTGCAGTGTGTTTCATCCAACTACAAACATGCCTACGCGTAGGGCCTAAAGTTTGACTTTTATCTCAAACTTAGTCAACTGAGTTTGCATTCCAAATGTGTCATCAGAGTGAGCGCAACCGGGTAAAAGTGTGAGTGAGTGAGACATACAAACAGACAGACAGACATACATACAGAGAGAGACAGAGAGAGAGAGAGCGAGAGCGAGAGACAGACAGACACAGAGACAGACACAGACAGACACAGGCACAGACACAGTCGCAGACACACAGAGACAGAGACACAGAGACAGAGACAGACAGACACAGACAGACACAGACAGACAGACCGACAGAAGTCATGAAAATGGGCAAAATACAGACCAGAAAGGCGGATGACTTTTAGTAAGTTTACGAGTTATTTCATTCTTTCGTTGTTTCGTTATTTCGATGAGTTGACTCCTATAAAACAACTCCAAAAGCGGCAATGATTGGATGATGGGTAGTCATAAATGTGGCATCTAGACAATCCAGTCTTTCGTTCCAGAAAGTTTCGACGACTATTCACGTAGTTTCGTAGCACGACCATCGATTGGAATCGATCGACCGATCGGAACTGCAACCTATCAATAGTCCATAATATGAATTAAGCTTCAGTTTATGATGAATATAATTCTTGACAACTTCGAAAGTTCATTGCCATTTCAATCTCATTTCGATTCTGCAAATGATGCATTCCCTTCCCAAAGTCAATAAAAGTCAGTGATTCAAGCCCGCCCAATAAGGAAAATGAGGGGCCTATTGTCCGTTGTAGGCCTAGGATGCGCAAAGTCGTGAAATTTGTAGGGCCCTGTTGATTATTAATTTTACAACCACTACAATGAGACTTTATATGCAAAAGATTTAACTACTGTAATTTAAAAATCATGTTGAGTAGTTAACTATTTTTAAATAGTTCAAAAATAGTTAACTAGACTTTTTAAAGTAGATGCAACTATTAATTGAACTTTAAAAATCTGTTTGTAGTATTCTTAACTCCTTTTCAGCAACTTCTTGCTTGTTAGGCTTTATTTCCGGTTTAAAAGTAGTTGATTGAATGTGAATTAATAAAATAATGTGGCCTTCCGTTTTGTGGTTTAATTAATATTTCTATATTAAAAGATGTAGTACAGTTAACATGCATCTTATTGCGCGAGTAGTCACAAAACAGTTTGAAGAGTATTAGGGCTTAGCGCCCTTTCCTTCGGCCTCGGCTGAGCTACGGCGCTATACAAATCGTCTTATTATTATTTTTATTATTATTTTTATTATTATTATTATTATTATTATTATTATTATTAGACAACTTTTCAAAACTAATTATTAACTGCTGTGGTTAAACTTCTGCAAAAGTAGTTGTAGCTAAACTACTTTTAAAGTAGTTATACTGTAAGTGCGCAATGCCCATGCATAATAGACAACTAGGCTACTATAAAAGGACTACTTCTGGATTTCAAATCTATAAAATAAAGTAAAATATAATACAAAGTATGTTGTTTCCCATTTGCAAAACTTCTTGTTCTCTTTGTTCTTTAATTTAAATATTCTGTTCTGTTCTTTGTTGTAAAATATTCGTAATTGTTTTATATTAACACTTCTATGGACAAGTTTTGTTGAAATCGAGGACACCTCAACTGAAGGTCTCTATAGATAACATTCGGGTTCTGCCAACTGTTAACATTCCTCCATCCATCAGATTCGTATAAATCTACACAGAGGACAATTGGAAGTTTGGATCATTATCTTATCAAAGAAAAAGTTAGCAGAGTATAAGGGCAGATGAATTGTCGGACATTCAAAGACTGACCTATTAAATTAATTGCAGTATTTATTTCTCTTCAATCACAGATGTCGTTTTCTTTTCGTGGCAATATCATAGTTAAGTTTCAATATGCAAGCTAATTTTCAGTTCTGTCTGCAAATCTTCAGTCCTAGCTTTTGAAGTGTTCTCTTATAAATGTAGTACAAAGAAGAAGATTCTGAATTTAAATACCTCGATTATATCTTCACTCCACATCTTGACTTTGAAGTTTGCGTTCCTTTAGTGTTGGCCATAATTAAGTTGACTTTCGATCTAGACTTATTCATATATTTATTTGCTGAAAACCTTCTTCATCTTTAAATTACCATAAACTCGAAACTAGTAAAAATGTTCAGTTTAAATATAAAAGCTAATGTTCAGTCCTGCCTCTGCTTTCGATCTGGACTTAGCCTATTCATAGTTTGATTTGCTGAAAACCCCTTCATCTTTAAATTACCATAAGTAATTTTTTCAGTAACAAAGTTCAGTTTAAATATGCAAGATAAGTTCAGTCCTGCCTATGCTAATGTTCATGCAGTCCTGTCTTTTAAAGTGTTCTCTTATAAAGGTAGGCTACAAGAAAGAAGAAGATTCTGAATTTAAATACCTCGATCGTATTTTCACTCCACTTCTTCACTTTGAAGTTTGCGTTCCTTTCATGTTTGTCAAAATAAAGTTGACTTTCGATCTGGACTTACCCTATTCAGAGTTTGATTTGCTGAAAACCTCTTTCGTCTTTAAATTGCCATAAAATCGAAACCAGTGAACAAGTTCAATTTAAATATGCAAGCAAAATGTTCAGTCCTGTCTTTGCTAATGTTCAATGTTCCTGCAGTCCTATCTTTTAAAGTGTTCTCTTATAAATGTAGTACAAAGAAGAAGATTCTGAATTTAAATACCTCAATCGTATCTTCACTCCATATCTTGACTTTGAGGTTAGTTTTCCTTTCACGTTGGCCATAATAAAGTTGACTTTCGATCTGGACTTATTCGTAGCTTGATTTGCTGAAAACTCCCTTCGCAGTGCCGGATTTAGGTATAGGCGATATAGGCGGCTGCCTAGGGCGGCATTTTTCAAGAGGCGGAAAATTCCGGCAAAATACATGATGTTCACTTCCGTCAAAAAATGTCATTTTTGAGTAAAGGGCGGCATTTTTGTTCTTGCCAATAGCGTGAAGCTGTCAAAGGCTATCAAAAGCCGCTACTGCCCCTTCATCTTTAAATTACCATAAGTAACATTTTTAAGTGAAAAAGTTCAGTTTAAATATGTCAGCTAATATTCAGTCTTGTCTTTTAGAGTGTTTTCTTAATAAATTAAGGTACTACAAAGAAGAAGATTCTGAATTTAAATACCTTTGAGGCTTTGATCGTATCTTCGCTCCACATCTTGACTTTGACGTTTGCGTTCCTTTAGTGTTGGCCATTATTAAGTTGACTTTCGATCTGAACTTATTCATAGTTTGATTTGCTGAAACCCCCTTCAAGTTTAACTTGCCATAAACTCGAAACCAGTGAAAAAGTTCAGTTTAAATATGCTAGCAAATGTTCATTCCTGTCTTTGCCAATGTTCATGCAGTCCTATCTTTTAAAGTGTTCTCTTATAAATGTAGTACAAAGAAGAATTGAATTTAAATACCTCGATCGTATCTTCACTCCACATCTTGACTTTGAAGTTTACTTTCCTTTCTTGTTG
This sequence comes from Aporrectodea caliginosa, assembly GCA_020284085.1. Taxonomy (NCBI): domain Eukaryota; kingdom Metazoa; phylum Annelida; class Clitellata; order Crassiclitellata; family Lumbricidae; genus Aporrectodea; species Aporrectodea caliginosa. The sequence continues at coordinate 1,056,223 of JACEVL010000130.1, read as the reverse complement.
GCCACACTAAAGACAACTGTCTGAATTTTTGTAATCCGCTGAAAACATTCTACTTCAAGACCGACTGTTCTTCTAGAGTACGATCTCTGTTTGTGTTAACTCTGAAACAATTGATTGAAAAGTGTCATTGTTTTTGTTGTCGGGGTGAGGTTCCACCCAAATTCTTCTTCGAATCCCCTCAGCTAAGTAACTAAAAATATGTTAGGGGTCAGGATTGACCCCACCTTAACGCTTTCAGGCATGGCCCGCCTCGAGTTATATATCTTACGGCATGGAAGGTATAACATGTATTTTTGGCGTAAAGCTGTAGCCTATTATACATCTCAAAAGCTGCGACTAAGCTGCAGACTAGCTATGGAGCGAACTGAGTAACCCAAAGATTCAAACTGCGATTAACTTCTATTTTCAGTTTAGAGTCATTGTAAATGTGGTCGACTTGCTTGCATGAGAGGTCTTCTTTTCCTTCTATCAATTTGTTTCAGTAGCACAAACGTCCATCCATCAGAAATGTTATATCGAAAAATTTCAAGAACTCTGATGAAAAGTTGACTGTGAATAGCGAACTCGTTGGTCACATAAATTATCGTTTCGTCAGCAGTTTTCGATAGTAGGCCTAATCGATTATCGACATAAAAACGTTTCAAAAGTCATTCGTCGTCGAAGAAATTCGAAAGAATTCGTAACCTGAAATTAATCGAACTAGAAATCATTGTAAATTCTTGTAGGTTAACGACTCGCTCGACTCTTAGAAATCTGTGGCAACTTTGCATTGCGAGATACGTAATCTAACTATTTCTCAACATGACGTAACAATAAGTTTAGATTAGACTACGTCATATTTGACCTATTTAATAGCGTCATAATAAACACAGGGTCGAATACTGAGCGACTTAAGTAAGTAAGTACGTGCTTTATTGAACCGCCTGCAAACGCTCTGCGGGAACATCGGATATAGTAAGCTTCTTCCTAAATCACAAAATCACAAAAATCACAAATCACAAAACTAAAAAAATAGAATACAATAAAACAGAGAACTATGGATCTGTGAGAGTAAGGTTACAGTAAGAAGAAAGATCAGCAATAAACTCAATTAAATAGCATAGGCTACGTGTAATAAAGCCACTTGTCATGTAATATTGAGTAGTGTAATTGATTAATTATTATTAATGAGTAACTTATGTTGTTGCGTTTAATGCACAAGATTATATACAATAGACCGATGGCGCCCCAATACCAAGACGCAAATTAGGTCCATTTTAGGAGGTTAATTCGATGGGGGTATTACGGCTTGGTTTTGGTGTGCCATCCGTTGATGCCTTGTGCTAATTACATTACATTACAGTGCCAGCTTTAGACACAGGCAAAGCAGGCAGTTGATTGGGGCGCCAAAATCTAGGGGCCATATGGCAGTATGTGCTTTAACAGTTTTATGTTTTTCACTTTGTAGCCATTTTTTCAATTAAATTTATTATTTTCATTTGAATTCAAAATGTTCGCTTATGGAACAAACTTTAAAAAAATTAGTGACTTCATTGCACCTTTTCAAGTGGGATGGACCGAGCAGTGGGGCCAGAGGGCACCAAATGTATATGCTTTGCATGGGACACCATTTTTGATAGGCAGTGGCGTAGCAAGGTTTTGGGGGCCCTTGTGCAGAGCCTCGGTGGTGGGCCCCTCCCTCTTGCACCCACTTCGATTTTAAACCAAAAAACGCTGTGCTAAAAGCGCTGTTGCATGCACCATAAAAGTCCATAAATATGATCAGATAATCAAATTGGACAAGTCGCGAGTGTCAAGTCTAAGGTAGTCTAAGAAGAAGAATCCTACAAGTTAAAACGTTCATTTACACGCTTTCTCTTGGGCAAAAATATCCACCACTTTTGAGGTGTCGAGTTTTTGGCATGTTCATTTTCTATTGACAACATTGCCTCAGCCGCTCTTCTGATATCGCACTTCGTAGACAGGTTTTGATGAGCTTCAGTTTTGAAAATTATCGATCATAATCGCAACAGTCACAGGCAAAGTCAGCCGCAACATGTAGGCCTATAATACGCAATGCGGACGACACAACACAGTATTGTCTATGAGTAGGCCTAACAGTTGCGCAATTTCGAATGGTTAACCTCGTTTACAACTTCGAACGATCGAAAGCTTGAGCAAAATGACAACCGCTCGAGCTAGAAAGCAAGCGAAATGTCGATATCATAATTATTGGTTTAGCTAAGAATTCATCCGCTGCATACAGTTCGTCGTCAGACCTAGGCATCCATGATCCAACAGTGTTGAAGGCAACAGAGCGCTGAACGTTGCAGCCAACAAACTAAGGCTGAGATATCGCAGTTTGATTTGTCCACTCTACGTGCGTACGCTGTAGGCTACAATCATGTAGATTTAAATTAATAAAAAAATGAATAGTGCCGTATTTCATAGGCAGTCGATGACTCGAAGCAACGATTCTGAAGCACTTGCCCGTTTTGAATAGGCGCCATGCCATTTAAGGTCTACGTGCACGGACCGTTCTAGCCGAGATGTTTAGATCTCTGAAATATTTATGCCACCTTCCAGAAGCGAACCGCGATCTTCACGCTCTCTTGCACACAGGAGCATTAGACGCAGCCTACGTTAGTAGTGATACGAGTACAGACTCTAGTTAATGGGACCAAAGTACAGAGGGGGAGGGGAGGGGAGGGGGAGGTGCGGAGGGTAGGAAGCAACCTGATTGGTCGAAGCCAGTCACGTGACCTATGACGTCATATCTATTAATAGCACAATGGGGAATTTGCTGACCTAGTTTCCATGACGACGGCACGCCTAGTTTCTGGCTCACCCACGCTCGACTGCACTTTGACCTAATTAGCATATCAGTAGTGCACCACCTTACCTATTACGTAACATTCACCTGACCTCGTCACACGACCTCATTAGCATACAAATAGCAAGTTTCTTGTCATCCTTTCCAGCGCTACGGCACATATAGTTTCTGGCACACGTACGTTGAAACTTGTTTCTTATAAATATTAAACAATCTCCTCATTTCATACTTAGCAGCAATATTATTGTTTGGCAATACTTTTGTATTGCGCACTTACTTAACTCTATACACAAGTTGGTATTTTACCATATAAACGATAGAATGTAAATACATAAAGCGAACTCTTGAGCGAGTATAAAGTTTGTTTGATGACATTATACAGTAACGAGCTAGGTTTTAATTGAATAAAGTTGCGAACTGTGTGACTTATTTACATACTTATTAAAATAGTATATCTTTGAATTTGAATCCTTATACAACGAACGTATTGACTCGTACTCGCACGGACATAGTTAGCCACTATTGCGGTAGAGTACGAACCTTCCAGAGAATTAGCTAGTTTTCTATTCATGCATTAGAAGTTGATGAATTTAAACACACACATATATTTAGAAGTATTCAAATTTCATAAGCATTCGAACCTACTATTTCATCAAATCAACGGATGACATTATAGCGCTTTAGTAGTTACAGAGATTGACAGAGATTTAGAGAGAGAGAGAGAAAGCGAGAGAGAAGCGCGAGAAAGAGAGACATGTGTGATTTTCAGCTGATGCTTTAGAAGTTTGGAAGAGAGACAGAGAGTGATATTGGAGTATGGAGCTTTAGAAGTTACAGAGATTGACAGAGTCAGAGAATGGCGGAGAGAGAGAGAGAGAGAGAGAGAGAGAGAGAGAGAGAGAGAGAGAGAGAGAGAGAGAGAGAGATGCAGAAACTTCAATCTTTGTGAAACTAGCAGTCTCTGCCAAACTCGAGTAACCTAAGACTCGAGCAACTCACAACTCGGGAAGATTCAAATTGTGAAACTTAAGACTTGCGAAACGTAAAACATGAGAAACTCTCAACTCGAGAAGTTTAAAAATTGTGAAACCTAGAAACTTAAGACTCATGAAACATAAAACTTGACAAACTCACAACTAGTGACTCTAAACAATTGTCAAACTTAGAAATTTGGCCTTTGTGAAACTCGTAAATCAGCAATCTTTGAGGAATCCGTGAGTTGGAAAACTTAGAAACATACAAACTCGTAAAAGTTCGACAGAATGAGAGAGTCCCAGGGTATCTGGAGAGAGCGAAACTTGAGAAACCTGCAACGGTGTAACTCTTAGAAAACTTCAAACTTTTAGGAAACTTCAAACTTTGTGTGACGCTTTAGAAGCCCAAGAGAGCGAAACTTGAGTAACTTAGTGAAATTTGAAAGTCTTAGAGATCTAAGAACTGGTGAAACGTTTAGAGAACTCACAACTCGTGAAACTTACAGCTCTTAGATAACTCTAAACCTGAGAAACCTAGTGAAATTTACAACTTTTAGAGAACTCATAACTCGTGAAACCTGCAACTCTTAGAAAACAAGAGAAACTTGAGAAACTTATAATATTTAGGAAACTTTAAACTTTGTGCAATGCTTTACGAGTTCGAGAAAGTCAGAAAGCGTGAGCGAGAGACGCATTAGACTGAAATTTGGCATTGTGAAAGACAGAAGATTGATAGTGCGTAGTACAAACCCGCGACTTTTCGAATGTACTGTGACATGAGCGGAAGGCTCGTATAGTTAAATTGTATATTTTAATGGAGCAGAGATAGAAGAAATGATTAATTGTAAAGCAAATGCACATCTTTCACTTTACAACGTGAGATGGATGTTTTCTTAGCAGACTAATGCGATTCTAGATTGTAAAGAGAGCTGCATTGAGAGTTTACTCGAGGGACTTACATATATTGAGCTACAAAGGTTGTGAGGCATGGTGGTCGACTGGTTAGAGCGCCTGATCTGTAACGCACAGAGTACGGGTTCGAGCCTCATCCGAGATAGTTAGGCCTACTGTGTAGGGACTGGACATTGAGCAAGTCCTTCACTCACATTTTCTCTACAATACACATGTATCGACGTATTCTGTACTTTGTAAGGAGGAGGTGGAGGAGGACGACACCAAAATATAGTTGTATTATTATTACATTATATTATAAAAATTCACGAGACTATGGGTTGTTCACTAGAATTTACAATTGCATAGGTCGAAAGATACACTAGATAGTCGGTGGTTTACTACATAAGATTGTTTGCATTATAACATTGTAAATTCTAAGGAAACTACGGATGAAGTGAAGATTTCTAGCTTAAAATATTGGTTTGTATGATGAAACTTTGATATCGCGAGGTTGAAAAGATGTACGGAGCGAAGGTTTACGTAGTAAATTGAGAACATACAGCTTGCGCGGAGAGACATCCTTAAGGATTTCACATTGAATTTATAAATAATAATAATAATAATCCACCAATTGCAGCAATGAGAACTCAATCACACATCGCACGACCATCGATTGGTCAAAATTCAAGTTGTCAATGGTATGAATACACATGCGTATCCGACAGTAGCTGTATCAATCGAAATCTAACATGTGATGGAAGAAACGATTGCTTCGACGGATCGGACGAGATCATTTGTCCTTTCACCGGTATGGATATTATACATACGGATTTTGCTTACCATAATATTATTCAAAATATTTAATTATCAAATCGAAGAGACTGCAGCAGAAAATCAGGATCCGAGAAAATGATGTTCGGCGCTTGTCTGTAAAGAGCTGTAATTCGTGGTAGAAATGAACACGTCAAGATCATATGTATACTATAGGAAACCTATACACTTACGCGATTTACATTTTAATCGTGTAATACATAGGTGGCGAACTTTATACCGAAGTCATCGATCGCATTTTCGTGGCAAATCGAGAAATAATCGGTGTCAGCATCGCCTCTATCGTCATCTCCGTGCTCGCTGTAATATGCATCATCAACGCATTTCGACGACGATCCATCTTGTTTCGAACCATCAGACGACAAGCTCAGACCATCGCAGAATACCAAGACACCTTTCTAAATCCGCATCCCTACGACTTCTATCTACCACTCGCACCATCTTATGCGACCGATCCGCCAACATATACACGGAATTCGAACGGATGAGACGATTGTTTATAAACTAAATCGACATTATTTGTGAAAGTTACAAAATCAGTAACTCGTTTGATTGATAAATTTACAACTTTCAACGAACTTTCACGACAAATTTGTGAAACTATCAGACTTTGCGAAACTCGTGAAACTGTCAACTCGTGAGATTTAAAACTTTTAGAGAACTTCCAACTTGGAAAGTTTAAGAATTGAGAAACACGAAAAACTTCAAAATTTGTGAAACTGTCAGCCTTTGCGAAACTTCAGAAACTGTCAACTCGCGAGATTTAAAACTTTCAGAGAACTTACGTCTCGAGAAACTTCAAAATTTGTGGTGAAACTATCAGTCTTTGCGAAACTTGAAAAACTGTAACTTGCGAGATTTAAAACTTTCAGAGAACTTACAACTCGAGCAGATTAAAAATTGTGAGACTCGAGAAACTTCAATCTTTGTGAAACTATTCGTCTTTGTGAAACTTGAGAAACCGTCAACTCGTGACTTTTTCAACACTTTCAGAGAACTTACATCTTGAGCAGATTAAAAATTGTGAAAATTGTGATACTTCTATATTTATTAAACTAGCAGTCTTTGCGAAACTTGAGAAATCTAAGACTCGAGGAACTCACAACTCGTGAAGTTTAAAATCGTGAAACTTAACATTCGTGATACCTAAAAACATGAGAAACTCACAACTCGGGAAGTTAATCGTGAAACGTAACATTCGTGAAACATAAAGCTCGTGAAACTTAAAACGTGTGAAGTTTAAAAATTGTGACACCTAGAAATTTAAGACACGTGAAACATTAAACTCGAGAAACTTAAAAATGGTCCAACTCAGAAATTTAGGAAACCTGCAAGCCTACAATCTTTGGTAAATCTGCAAACTGGAAAACGCAGAAACATACAAATTCTCAATCTTTGTGAAACTCGAGAACTCGAAATCTTAGAAACCTAGAAACACACGCACACATACGCAATTGTTAGAATGTAGAATTTGTCAAACTCGAGCACATGAAATCTTACAATCCTAGAAACATCCAATTTTGGAATGTAGTGATTGTAAAGTAGACAAACAACTTTTACATTACGCGTCGACGTTCGCACTTCGAAATTATGATTTTAATTACGTAGAGTTAGTGGCAACTAAAGATTGTCATAGCATGCGCGCGTATTCGAGGTGTCAATGAGAGAAGCAACGCGAGTTTACTCAGCAGTCTAGTTCGCGAAGACACGCGCTATTAGAGTTTCTTACTTAAAATTATATCCACATACGACGCACAGATGCACGATAGACCACCTCGCGTTGCGAAAATACAAACTTTAGCGTTCAGCGGTGTTTGGCATGAATGCTCATCTATAGACCACACATGAATTTTATCATTACAAAATGTAGAAGATTGATGGGAATGTACTAAGCGCAGAATCTACAACGACTCGACCCGATACGTGCATCTAAGCGATAATTATACATACATGTACGCGTACAATAATTGCTAAGATTTCATAGAGTGGCCACGTTTATACTAAAATTCAACTATCAGAGTCATAAGACGTATGGGACTCGTGTCTTTTAAACTGTTAAGGCCCGTGATTTAACGATTTGTACTTTAAACTTAGTTCTTTTCGTTTGAAAAGTTGCACATCATACACGATAAATTTGTGTATGAGGGGAGGGAGGGAAAGGGGGCCCTGCCTCCCCGCCCCGCCCCGCCCCGCCCCGCCCCGCCCCGCCCCGCCCCGCCCCGCCCGCCCGCCAAATCGCACGTGTAAGCTAATGGAACACGAAGCGGCGAAGCCGCTTTGCGCCTCCGTGCTGTGGAGAAACTGCAAAATTATGAAATTTGACTAAATGTCAACTTTTAAAACACTAGCGTTTCCAATGCGCTAGTCTATATCACCATCCGTAGTTGCTCCGTGCTAGCGTACGGAGCAGTTACAGCGTACTTACTTACTTACTTACTTACTTAATATCGAGTGTATTCACAAACTAACAATCTACACGATATAAAGATGTAGCCTATATGGCGAGTGGGTTATATTCCATAGTCATACCACTACTCATGACATTTTCATCGGAACATTTGAAAATCGAACGCCTCACTATTAATGAACGATGCGCGCGCAATGCGTGTGTTATTATTATTATTATTATTATTATTATTATTATTTAGTATATATTTCGAATGCGAATCATTGTTTTCCTCGCATTTGTTACCTTCTCAATACTTAGACCGACAACGATGTACAATCTTTTCGCAAATCTGCTCGCTCTTTAACTATAGACTCTGCATACACATCTTTCGAGAACCTGAAAACCATTCTTTATAGGTCGTATTGGGTTGGGAACACAGCTGGAGGGACGCTATATAAATGTTCTGAATTATATTCCGTAAACATCTTTATTACGAGTGGGCGCACTTGTCCATGATTATCTTAATTCTTTGTATCGTCTCCAAACTTCTTGACCGAACGCTCCCACTGCGGGCCACTGGCGGCACCCGTCGGCTTTCTCGAGGCGTCGGCCTAGTGTGGTCGTTCCTCTACTTTGCCATGATTTCAATGACTGTCGCAAAATTCTGTGGGCCTTGGTCTTGCACACGGTGAGCCAGACTTTGCCGACAGTGAGATGAAGGACCAGCATTGGCCCTCGTGTTGCGCAGACTTGTCGAAATTGGGCCGCGTGTCAGAGTCGTGGTGGGAGGTTTGGAGGGGTAATTAAGGCGCAGCGGTCGATTCAATCGGAAAACAAGCGACACCACCGTTGTAGGCTGAGGAGGTGGATGGGGGAGAGGGTCACGGGAGGAGTGTGGGAGAGGGCGATGGACGGAGATGACCTAAATGCTGCCCTAGCGTTCTACAGCCTATCAGATCGCTGAATAATACAAATGGCGGAATTTCAAACAAGGAAACCTGTGTTGGGGTTTTATTGAAAATTTCAATTATAAAACGGTCAGTTGTTGTAATTTATCCGTTTTGGATCGTTCTAGTAGAAGTCGGCATTTGTTACAAGACTTTAGAGGTGAGTGTATATGCACATTATAGCATGCGTATATAATTATGTATATAATTATATAATATATATTCAGTTCCTGACGCCAGCCATTTTGGCTGCGATGGGTACGAATAAATGTCTTCATTTAAACAGTATTTGGCCTATCTATCTAGCGTAGTCTCGGCTTGCCTCTGCTTCTCGTTCCACTTCCATCGAATCGTGCATATTCAACAGTCTTATCACTTTTCAGCAAGATCCTTTCTCGTGTTTGGCTCGTTCTGCTCAGTCACAAATCCATTTTGCTATCAGCCTAAAACTTCACTTTTTCACATTGTTTATCCACCGTAGGCTGTCTCTCAACAGACCGACCTGGATGTTGATATGATGACAACGTGGTTTTTGTGTGCCATCGGTTGTTGTCTTGTGCATTATATACAGGCGCTGTAGAAGTTATTAATATTATTAAAATGATAATATAATTTATTTAACTGTATGACTAAGACTGTTTTATGGTGCTGGGAGTTATGTTATTGAATAGTAGTCAATCAATCAATCAATCAATCAAAAGTTTTATTGCCACCGTTTCAAAATATTAAGCATACAATTTTCCGCTCTGATTAGAAACGCACAATAGGAGGCCCAGAAGGGACCAAAGTCCCGCTAACTAGGGACACCTAGATGAGTGTTACATTTAACAAAACAAAGCCAATGAACATCAAGAATTAACAGTAAACCACAGAAAGTACAATAGTCATGAGCAGCATAACATGTCACTTTTTTGTCTTAACTAGATAAAACATATTTCTACTCGCAAGGTACACGTGAATTACAGTCATTAATTAAGTGTAGGCGTAGCATTTTCTTAAACATGTGTAAGTTTCGTGCATCGCGAATGTCCTTGGGAAGGTTGTTCCAAATGGCAGTACCAACAGATTTAATGGAGAATAGGCGTGTATTGGTGTGAGCAAAAACAGGACGAAAGGCTTTAGCATTTCTTGTTTGGTAAGAGTGTATTTCTGTACCATGCTGGAAGAAACCTCTAAAGGCCAGAGGGAGTAGGCCATGCTCGTATCTATACAGAAACTCCCCAATTTGAACCGTCTTGATCTGCTCAATGTTAAGCAATTTTAGGATAGAGAATAAAGGAGCTGTGTGTTCTCGTGGACAGGCTATCCTGCCTATCTATCCCTCCTTTCAAAGTTCACAAGTAGTGAATGTCTGCATGTGCCAGTTTTGACATACCTTTTAAACTATCGATATCTTGGTCTGTTTAACTGAAAGTATGAAAATAGTAGCAAATTTGTTACCTCACATACATTTAGATAACTTTTGTATGTGTTAATGTCTTAGGTTATATTCAAATGGGTGCACAGTAGTCAATACAATACGGTACAGTACAATTGTATTTGATATTACCCTCCTTTCAAAGTTCACAAGTGCGGACATGACCAGACAGCAGAACATTGCTGGCTCTGAGCAGTTAAGTGAAGGACTTGCTCAAGGTCCTTCGACAGTGACCTCTGGCTTGAATAGTCAATCGTTGGCATACTAGGCTGTCAACCTTGAGATTGGGTATTTAAATCCACTCCAGGTTACACAGGTATTGAAATGTCTGTTTTACCTTGCAAGCATATACAATGACTGGACTTCTGGTGGCAAGATGAGGTGGCGAGAACAGATCACCCTCACTCATGGACCTGTACGTTAACATAAAAATTCATGGTTGGTGGGCTTCAGGTCTGATCGTCTTTGTGATATTCACATTTAGGTGATATACAGGCATGTAGCAAGACTGAAATTCAAGAGCAGGCAACTTCACAGACCATTGGCAAAATCCTGGGCATTGTGGTCATTGGTCAATAGAAGTTCCAGTATATAAAAGCAAGAGGAGTGTAGCTACGCTTATGGTGATGTATTATATAGATGTGTGTGTGTTTTGTGTGCACAAGTCAATGTACTTGATAAATGGTGTTTAATTATATGCCCTTATAATTATGCGACTAACAGTGCCTTAATTCTATCATATGAATTTGTGTGTCTGTATCTAAATGCGCAATATAGCAACATAATGCTGTCATGGTTGTGTTTTGTTACGGCGGTGAGCCTGAAGAGGAGCAACGGCCTTATCATTCCACAGAGGAGCGAGGAGTCTTATCATTCCACAGAGGAACAAGGAGCACATGCCTTATCATTCCACACAGGAACGAGGAGCAACGGCCTTATTCTTCCACACAGGAACGAGGAGCAACGGCCGTATCATTATACAGAGGAACAGGGAGTAACAGCCTTATCATTCCACAGAGGAACGAGGAGTAACAGCCTTTTCATTCCACAGAGGAACGAGGAGCAACGGCCTTATCATTCTACAGAGGAACGAGGAGCAGCGGCCGTATCATTCCACAGAGGAACGGGGAGTAACGGCCTTATCATTCCACAGAGGAACGAGGAGCAATGACCTTATCATTCTACAGAGGAACGAGGAGCGGCGGCCGTATCATTCCACAGAGGAACGGGGAGTAACGGCCTTATCATTCCACAGAGGAACGAGGATCAACAATGAAGCATCAAAGCCTTATCATTCAACCAGCAACGAGCCTACCATTCCACACTGAGTGGCATCATTAGTTTAAACTGCAGCAGACCTGTAGAGTCATCTCTTGCCTTAGTATTTATTAAATTTAGATTATGCTTCAGTGTGGAACTATATTTATTACTTGTTTGCTAAAGTAATTGTTTACTGCAGCCAATAATCAGAGGAATCCTATAACCAAAGGCTCTCTCTGAGGAAGCCTAATGTAGTGTAGAATAACGGTAAAGTATTGGCTAATATATTCGTGTATAATTTAATTTTAATGTATTTTAATTGTGCATAGACAGTCGTATGTAGGCACTAAGTGTGACATATATTTCTTACTACTAGTTGTATGGTGAAATTATTAGATATTTAAGATGTTTAGTGTTTAAATACTTTAACTTTATTTTGCTATGATAGCAATAGAATGCACTGGTTTTCATTCTTTTTGGGTTTCATTATTTTTTAAATATTAATTGCATATTTATGTTAATATGTTTGAAGTGGAATAGTAAAGCCATGTTTTAGCACTTTAACGGCAAGAGTGTACTAAAAGTGACTGGGAATCAATACAGCTCATTGTTAAAGTGTTAAATATAGCAATATGGAGCATATGGCTTCAATTTGTAACATGTCATAACCAGGGCAGATATCCGTTTCAAGAGTTCTGCTTCTTCTGTCATATCTCGTATCAACGAAGCTATATTAAGTACACTGACCATACACTGAATATTGGACATTGAACGCTAGGATTGGCCATCTGCCTTCTTAAGAAAATGAAGCCGCTAGCACTTCATACCCTAATATTTTACTGAATATGAACTGCATATCTACTAAATTACTATTTGGACATGCCTCTGGACCAGTAGGGATGTATGTGGGTCTGTATGCATGCATGTATGTATGTATGTATGTATGTTTGTCGGGAAACCAGGGGTCTTCTTCTCTATTCGTCTTCTTTGCTGAGTGGTTCAAGGCTCTACCAGGATGCCGAAACCCCAGGCCTCAACAAAGGTTGTCCGGTCCGACTCTCGTGGTCTATCGAGAGGTTTGGATTGATCACCAGCGACACACTCACACACGTAGAACACCGCTTTAATAGTTCTTCTCATCGACGATTGACAGAATCACATCAACAGGCAACTTGACATCGAGAGAGAACTGCACAGCTGCTTCGTCGTCACTCCTATCATCAAGCAGGCCCTCTAGCGACAGCGTCTCGGATGGCTGGTCCGTAGATCGACGGCAGGTCCTCTTCAGACTCCACCAAGACTGCGAGGCCGATGCAAAGCTCGAGGCCGAATCTTCAGGCGGTCTTCTCCAGACTGACTGTCCCATGGCCAACCTCTGCCTTATATACCTATCAGAGGTGCAGAAAACCCTGGTGCCCCAACACCTTTCCCATGGGGTGCAACTAGAAATGGCACCGGTGCAATATCTCAAAATGGCACCGGTGGTGCAGTTTCTCAAAAGAGCACCGGTGGTGCAGTTTTACCGGCCGGTGCTACCTACTCACCACAGGGTATATCTTAAATTGGCACCGGTGCAGTTTTACCAGCAAGTGCTATATGTAAACCACATGATATATCCTATAATGGCACCGGTGCAGTTTCACCAGCAATTGCTATATATAAAGCACATGATATTTCCTAAAATGGCTCCGGTGCAGTTTGCAGCTCTCTCGGTGTCAATATCAACAGGTACAGAACAAGAAATCGCACCAATACAATTATCAAACATTGGCGTTCCATAGAGTGCCAAATCAACTATCTAACCGTATCAGCTCAATAGGAAGTGCCTTGAAATTAATACTACAGCGCTCCATAGAGTGCCCAGCCAATTACGAATTTCGCAACAGTATGTATGTACATATTTATATGTATGTATGTATGCAACAGGACATAAGAGTTATGCATTACTGCTTATTGGCCCATCACACCAGCCAAAGGATAGCAACAGACAAAGGTTAGCTTTATGTCACCTGCCATGGGTCAGAGAATTTTCAACTCCAATTTTAAAATGTCCATGGGACAGGACATAGGATAGGAAAAAGCTAATATTATTTCTATATCAATGTTAATATATTATAAGTAGAAGATAGATTCTGTGAATATAGCTGATAATATGTCCCCGCGCTCGCGAATATACCTATGTCCTGCGCTTGGCTTTCCGAAGCGGATGAATAATATTCGAATAAAAAGAGCTAAATTTCCGAATCATGAATTATGACTATACTCATATCGCACAGCGCTCGCGAATATGTCGATGCCCTGCACTTGGCGTTCGAGCCATTGAGACAGTCGTTTAAGCATACGTCAAATGCTCGTATGTAGCTCTGGCTGAATTCGATGATTATATCCAAGAATTATAACGCTATCCTATGAATAAGCTGTTTCCAACGACTTCGCTTCTGTACATGCACTAGAAATCTTGAGCTTACGAGTATGACACAGCCAAATACGATGCTCCAGCTCTGGTTGACTTCGACGATTATATCCAAGAATTATAACACTATCCTATGAATAAGCTGTTTCCAACGACTTCGCTTCTGTACATGCACTAGAAATCTTGAGCTTACGATTATAATTATACAATTAACAGTCTCGTTTAAACATATAGGCTAAACATCATGCTTAATGCAACAGCATCTGATGTCGATATAATTGTTGGTCTGTAGAGACACGCCTGTGTCTCATAGGTCTTTGTAGAAGTTTGAATACAATGGGCTTAGTGTGTAAACATCTATATTTGTAATGGAATACTTGGTGGTTCAAATAGAATCGAGCGTGTCTAAGGATAATTATGTAGACCAGAACGTGTCAGATCACGCTTCGTACAAGCAAGGTTCCACAAGAATATGTCTAATTATTGCTTGAAAGGATTTATCTTGACACTTGAACAAAAGACCGACAGATTAAGCGCCTTGTGTTGATACGTTGCTAAGTAAACAAAGCTACACATTTATAGGACTTTAATTGTTTAGACTAGGTGAACGAGAAACTAGCCATACATGCCGTCGCCATGGCATTTTCATTAACGCTGCATAGTAGGTCTATACTTCGTATTTACATGATTATAATTCAGCGACTACCATGATAGACCTGTGCTAACTTTACTCTGTTTAGCATTTACATGTAATACTTAGTTATAATATGAGACTATCAGTCAGTTGGTCGGTGCTTGCAGCTGAGTTTCAATACTTGCTGTCTTTCTGAGAACAGCGATAATCGAAATATATTTACACTTTAGATCAGTATCATAATGACTAAAAGATTGAATTGAGAGATGACTTCTCGTATTTGGCTGTGTCATAATTCACAAATTTATATGGCGCCTCTTCAAAGTATCTACTCACAAGCGATACATACGATTTCGGCAGGCGCAAACGAGTAAGTTTTGACGATTATATATGCTTAAACGACTGTCTCAATAGTAATCGTATTCATAATCTCCAAACTTCTAAGGCGCCACTCGAACGCCAAGTGCAGGGCATCGACATATTCGCGAGCGCTGTGCGATATGAGTATAGACGTATAAAGTATACGGGGTTTATGATTCGGAGAGATGTCTTCTTAAAGCTCTTTTTAATATTTCGAATATTATTCATTAATTCACAAATTTATATAGCTCCGCTTCGGAAAGCCAAGCGCAGGACATAGGTATATTCGCGAGCGCGGGGACATATTATCAGCTATATTCACAGAATCTATCGAGTTGATGTTTTGCGCTAATTAGTTCAGGTGTTTGGCATGGATATGACTTATAAATCGCTTAGATTTGACGCGGATGTTATTAAAAATAGGCCAACTTCCGCTGTTCGGTCAAGAAGTTTGGAGACGATACAAAGAATTAAGATAATCATGGACAAGTGCGCCCACTCGTAATAAAGATGTTTACGGAATATAATTCAGAACATTTATATAGCGTCCCTCCAGCGGTGTTCCCAACCCAATACGACCTATAAAGAATGGTTTTCAGGTTCTCGAAAGATGTGTATGCAGAGTCTATAGTTAAAGAGCGAGCAGATTTGCGAAAAGATTGTACATCGTTGTCGGTCTAAGTATTGAGAAGGTAACAAATGCGAGGAAAACAATGATTCGCATTCGAAATATATACTAAATAATAATAATAATAATAATAATAATAATAATAATAATAATAATAACACACGCATTGGCGCGCATCGTTCATTAATAGTGAGGCGTTCGATTTTCAAATGTTCCGATGAAAATGTCATGAGTAGTGGTATGACTATGGAATATAACCCACTCGCCATATAGGCTACATCTTTATATCGTGTAGATTGTTAGTTTGTGAATACACTCGATATTAAGTAAGTAAGTAAGTAAGTAAGTACGCTGTAACTGCTCCGTACGCTAGCACGGAGCAACCACGGATGGTGATATAGACTAGCGCATTGGAAACGCTAGTGTTTTAAAAGTTGACATTTAGTCAAATTTCATAATTTTGCAGTTTCTCCACAGCACGGAGGCGCAAAGCGGCTTCGCCGCTTCGTGTTCCATTAGCTTACACGTGCGATTTGGCGGGCGGGCGGGGCGGGGCGGGGCGGGGCGGGGCGGGCAGGGCCCCCTTTCCCTCCCTCCCCTCATACACAAATTTATCGTGTATGATGTGCAACTTTTCAAACGAAAAGAACTAAGTTTAAAGTACAAATCGTTAAATCACGGGCCTTAACAGTTTAAAAGACACGAGTCCCATACGTCTTATGACTCTGATAGTTGAATTTTAGTATAAACGTGGCCACTCTATGAAATCTTAGCAATTATTGTACGCGTACATGTATGTATAATTATCGCTTAGATGCACGTATCGGGTCGAGTCGTTGTAGATTCTGCGCTTAGTACATTCCCATCAATCTTCTACATTTTGTAATGATAAAATTCATGTGTGGTCTATAGATGAGCATTCATGCCAACCACCGCTGAACGCTAAAGTTTGTATTTTCGCAACGCGAGGTGGTCTATCGTGCATCTGTGCGTCGTATGTGGATATAATTTTAAGTAAGAAACTCTAATAGCGCGTGTCTTCGCGAACTAGACTGCTGAGTAAACTCGCGTTGCTTCTCTCATCGACATCGTTAAGACGCACTCGCACTACGAAAATTTTAAGTTTCCTCCAACTATAAGACGTTAAAGGCGTAATTTCTCAGCGAGAACCTTTCCGCATATCGTAAGAGTTGATTAAATTTTACTCTATAAAATTGCTAAAATCTATCGATTTCCGTGTTCTCGAGTTTGACGGGTTCAACATTCTACCAATTGTGCGTGTGTGTGTGTGTGTGTGTGTGTGTGTGTGTGTGTGTGTGTGTGTGTGTGTGTGTGTGTGTTCTAAGCTTCTAAGGTTTCAAGTTTCGCAAAGATTGTACGTTTGTACGTTTCTAAGTTTTCCAGCTCGTGGATTTCGTAAAAATTACTGATTTGAGAGTTTCACAAGCGCTAAATTTCTAAGTTTAACAATTTTTAAGCTTCCCGAGTTGTGGGTTCTCCAAATGTTTTACGTTTCACGAGTCTTAAGTTTGTAGGAATCAAAATTTGTTAACTTCACAAGTTTTATGTTTCACGAATGTTAAGTTTCACGAATGTTAAGTTTCACAATTTGAAACTTCCAGAGTTGTGAGTTTCTAGTGTTTCGTGTTTCACGAATGATAAGTTTCACGATTTGATTCTTACTGAATCGTGAGTTTCTCAAGTCTTAGGTTACTCAAGTTTCCGGCAAAGACTACTAGTTTCGCAAAGATTGAAGTTTCTGGAGTTGTAAGTTTCTAGGTTTCACCACGATTTGTATGCTTCCAAGGTTGTGAGTTTCTCACGTTTTAGAGTCTTCGAGTTTGGCGAAGACTGCAGGTTTCACAATTTTCAATATTCCAAGTTTTAAATTTAATGAGTTTACAGTTTCTCAAGTTTCGCAAAGACCGCTAGCAACACAAAGATTGACGTTTCTCGAATTTCACAATTTTTAATACGTTCAAGTTGTAAGTTCACTGAAAGTTTTAAATCATACGAGTTTCGCAAAGGTTGCAAGTTCAACAAAGATTGAAGTCTCTCGTGTTTGTCGATTTGTATGTTCTCTAAAAGTGTTAAATATCACGAGTTGGCAGTTTCACAAGTTTCACAAAGACTGCAAGTTTCATAGATTTGTCAGTTTCTCGTGTTTGTCGAGTTGAAAGTTCTCTAAAAAATTTCAATTTCAAAAGCTGTGCGCTTTCAAAGTTGTAAGTTATCAACGTTTTACATTGCTCGAATTGAAAGTTCGTTGAAAGTTGTAAATTTCTCAATCTATTCGTTTTCAAATTTGTTACTTTCTCAAATAATGTCGATTCAGCTTATAAATAATCATCTCCTCCGGTGGAAATCCGTGCATATGTTGGTGGATTGGTTGCATAAGATGGTGCGATTGGTAGATAGAAGTCGTAGGGAGGCGGATTCAGACAGGTGTCTTGGTATTCCGCCATGGTCTGAGCTTGTCGTCTGATGGTTCGAAACAAGATGGATCGTCGTCGAAATGCGTTGATGATGTACATTACGACTAGCACTGAGATGACGATAGAGACGATGCTGACACCGATTATGACTCGATTTGCGAGGAATATGCGATCGATTACTCCGGTATAAAGTTCGCCACCTATGTATTACACAATTAATATGTAAATCGCGTAAGTGTATAGGTTTCCTATGGTATACATATGATCTTGACGTGTTCATTTCTACCACGAATAACATCTCTTTACACAAGCGCCGAACATCATTATCTCGGATCCTGATTTTCTGTTGCAGTCTCTTCGATTTTATAATTAAATATTTTTAATAATATTACGATATGCAAAGTCCATATGTATAATACTCATACCGGTGAAAGGACAAATGCTCTCATCCGATCCGTCGAAACAATCGTTCCCTCCATCACATGTTAGATTTAGATTGATACAGCTACTGTCGGATACGCACATGTATTCATCCCACTGACAACTTGAATTTTGACCAATCGATGGTCGTACGATGCGTGATTGAGTTCTCATTGCTGCAATTGTCGGATTATTATAATTAATTTTTATAAATTCAATGTCAAATCCTTCATGAAGCCTCTCCGCATAAGTTGTATGTTCTCAATTTACTACGTAAACCTTCGCACCGTACATCTGTTCAACCTTGCAATATCAAAGTTTCATCATACAAACCAATATTTTAAGCTAGAAATCTTCATTTCATACGTAGTTTCCTTAAAATTTACAATTTTATAATGCATACAATCTTATGTAGTAAGTAAACCAACGACTATCTCATGTGTCTTTCGACCTATGTAATTGTAACTTCTAGTGAACAAGTCATATTCTCGTGAATTTTTATAATACAATAATAATACAACTATATTTTGGTGTCGTCCTCCTCCTTACAAAGTACAGAATACGTCGAATATGCCGATATACGTGTATTGTAGAGAAAATGTGAGTGAAGGACTCGCTCAATGTCCAGTCCCTACACAGTAGGCCTAACTATCTCGGATGAGGCTCGAACCCGTACTCTGTGCGTTACAGATCAGGCGCTCTAACCAGTCGACCACCATGCCTCACAATCTTTGTAGCTCAATATATGTAAGTCCCTCGAGTAAACTCTCAATGCAGCTCTCTTTACAATCTAGAATCGCATAAGTCTGCTAAGAAAACATCCATATTACGTTGTAAATTGAAAGATGTGCATTTGCTTTACAAATAATCATTTCTTCTATCTCTGCTCCATTAAAATATGCAATTTAACTATATGAGCCTTCCGCTCATGTCACAGTATAGCCTAAAAGTCGCGGGTTTGTACTACGCACTATCAATCTAGCCCATGTCTTTCTACAGTGTAAAATTTCAATCTCTTGAACTTCTAATGCTCTATTCGGCAATCTAATGTATCTCTCGCTCACGCTTTCTGACTCTCTCGTACTGGTAAAGCATCACACATAGTTTGAAGTTTTCCTAAGTTTGTAGTTTCCTAAGCGTTATACGTTTCCCAAGTTTTGTGTTTTCTAAGAGTTGTAGGTTTCACAGTTGTGAGTTCTCTAAAAGTTGTAAATCTCACTAGGTTTCTCAGGTTTCGAGTTATCTAAGAGCTATAAGTTTCACGAGTTGTGAGTTCTCTAAAAGTTTCACCAGTTCCTAGATCTCTAAGACTTTCAAATTTCACTAAGTTTCTCAAGTTTCGCTCTCTCGAGCTTCTAAAGCGTCATACAAAGTTTTAAGTTTCCTAAAAGTTTGAAGTTTTCTAAGAGTTGCAGGTTTCTCAAGTTTCGCTCTCTCCACATGCCCTGTGACTCTCTCATTCTCTCGAACATTTACGAGTTTGTATGTTTCTAAGTTTTCCGACTCATGGATTCCTCAAAGATTGGCGGTTTACATGTTTCACAAAGACCAAATGACAATTTCTAAGATTTGGCAGTTTGTCAAGTTTTATGATTCACTGGTTGCGAGTTTCACAATTTTTAAACTAGTTTTATGTTTCGTGAAGACTAATAATTTCACAAAGATTGAAGTTTGAATCTCTCTCTCTCTCTCTCTCTCTCTCTCTCTCTCTCTCTCTCTCTCTCTCTCTCTCTCTCTCTCCACCATTCTCTGATTCTGCCAATATCTGTAACTTCTAAAGCTCCATACTCCAATTGCACTCTCTGTCTCTCCACCGAACTTCTAAATTCCAAATGTCTATCTTTCTCACACTTTTCTAGCGCTTCTCTGGGTAATATCACACATTCACAACATTTTTCAATTAAAATCATGCTCGTATAATGTCATGTATAAATATTTATACTTGCTTAAGAGCTGACTTTATGTATTTAAATTGAATGGTTTATATGATAAAATTCCAACTTGCAATCAGAGTTAAGTAAATGCGCAATACAAAAATATGCTTCAACGTATGTGTACGAGAAACTATGCGTGTGACGAGGTCAAGTAGCTGTTACGTAATATGTAAGGTGATGCAATAGGTGAGTTGGTGGTGCAATAATGATATGCCAATTAGCTAGCGGTTGTTGAGTCGAGTGTAGATGAATTAGAAACTAGGCGTACCGTAGTAATGGAAATTACGTCGGGAAATTCCCCAGTGCTATTAATAGATATGACGTACTAATGCTTGTGTGCGAGCTCTTATAGTATCGTTAAAATTGCTATGAAATGAGGAGATTGTTTAATATTTATAAGAAACCAAATTATGTGTGCATGCGCGAGGCTATGTATTTTGGTTGGATGTGGGTAGAAACATGTTTGGACTTGTTGCGAATTGAAGTGCTCATGCGTACGAATGCGTGCTCTTATTGGCTGATGATTATAGAAACAGGTTTGAATCGGTTACTGAATACGTATTGGAAAACAGTCTTTGTACAGTATGCGACGTGTCGTAGTCATGGAAACGAGGACAGCAAACTTCCTATTAATATGCTAATGATATGCTAATTAGGTCAAAGTGCAGTCTAGCGTAGGTGCGCCAGAAACTAGGCGTGCCGCCGTCATGGAAATGGAAACTACTTCAGCAAATTCCCCATTGTGCTATTAATAGATATGACGTCATAGGTCACGTGACTGGCTTCGACCAATCAGGTGGCTTCCTACCCTCCGCACCTCCTATATCAAGTGTTCCCATGCACATATAGGGCCTACTTAGGCTACTTCGTTGGGTTACAGTTGGCATGTAAATCAGTCTGGCCATCATGCGACTTAATCTTATATGCTGCACAACGCTGTAACATAGGCACGACCCAGTGCATATTTTAAAGGATTTTGACTACTGGGACAAAGTCTGCCACGACTATTGGGCTGAGAGAGTGTCGTAAGCTCTCCAGCGGGATCTGAGCCCCAGCCGACAACGCATTTTAGAGCATCTGCTGCCAAATGGAGCCCATATTAGCCACTTTATTTGACCAAATTTACTTTTTATTATTATACATATACCTATTTAAGTTATTCTTAGAAGTTTGAAGTTTGAAACAAAATTAGATCAACTATAGTTAGAAGACAATCGAAACCATGTCTACGTTTTCTCTTTGTCTGAAGACAATCGTAACCATGCCTACATGTAAATTCACTTATTAGAAGACAATCGAAACCATGTCTACGTTTTCCCTTTGTCTGAAGACAATCGTAACCATGACTACGTTTACTCTATGTCTGAAGACAATCGTAACCATAGGCCTATCTACGTTTTCTCTTTGTCTGAAGACAATCGTAACCATATCTACGTTTTCCCTTTGTCTGAAGACAATCGTAACCAATGCTAACCATGTCTACGTTTTCTCTTTGTCTGAAGACAATCGTAACCATGACTACGTTTACTCTTTGTCTGAAGACAATTAATCGTAACCATATCTACGTTTACTCTTTGTCTGAAGACAATCGTAACCATATCTACGTTTACTCTTTTTCTGAAGACGATCGTAACCATGTCTACGTTTTCTCTTTGTCTGAACTTTCTGAAGACAATCGTAGCTAATATCTACGCTCTCTTCGTCTGCAGATTAATAATATTAATAATAATATAATGATGTTGATGATGATGATGATGATGATGATGCTGCTGCTGCTGCTGCTGATGATGATGATGATGATGATGATGATGATGATGATGATGATGATGATGATGATGATGATGATGATGATGATGATACTGCTGATACTGATGATACTGATGATACTGATGATACTGATGATGATACTGATGATGATGATAATAATCTTTAATATTTAAAACCGACAAACGCAGTATGATTACAACTCAGTATGAACGGATGATCACAAGTTCATCGTAATCGTAATCGAGTATTTATATAGCGCCACTCAAAAACAGAGGTGCTCCCGACCCGGGCCAGTGTCTTCACTGGTAAAGAGAGAGGTGTTCAGGTGCTTGCGGAATTGGTCAAAAGAAATAGAGGAAAGGTCAGTCCTGATCGATGGACTGATAACTGGTTTCAGCTATTGGGACCAACAATAGCGAAACTCCAAGACTGGGCCGTAGAAGTAGGCCTACGCACCCGCGGGACAACCAAGTACTATAGGCCTAACCACGGGTCGAGGACCGAAGGGAGGAACGACTGTGCAGAGAAGATACTGGAGTTTGGAGTAGCCTACAATATGCCCCAGGGCTGTTAAAAGCTTGTTTTTTTGGGTTTTGGTTTTTCTGTCTTCTGCTGAAAATGACATTCTACGGTAGGCCTACTACTGTTCTAGTTACTTTCATTTATATGCATCTGATTAATTTGAGTGGGGTTATGCCATTTTTATGAGCTTTATGATCCGAAATTGGAAAATCTGAAAAACAAAAAACAAAAAAAAAACAAAAACCAAATAAAACCAAAAAACCAAAAGACCAACTTTTCATTTTGAAAAAAGTTTGGTTTTTTGCACCCCTGATATGTCCTATGACAGTGAGGAGCAGAGCCAGCAAGACAGCTTCGCATGAGAGAGCAGACCTTGAATTGGATGCGCTGGCGGATGGGGAGCCAGTGAAGGTAGTAACGGATAAAATAATAGATATGGTCAATCTTTGCAAATTAACAAACTTTGGCAGTTATTACAGGAGTCGAATTTAACTGTATACGGCAGCTATGTATACTAAGGTGGAGTGAAAAAACTAAAGTTAAAATTTTTGACTGGCAGGGGTGGGAATAGTTGTTCCATATGTAAAGTAGTGTAGGTGCAAAATTTTGTAATTTTAAAATGTATTCTTCATTGGCCCCAGCCATGCACAACATTGCACATTTTCTAGAAAAAGTGGCAAAAATTGATGAAAAGTCGGGTTTCTAGGAGGCGCATTTTCTAAGTAATTATTGCAGGAATTTCGCAGGGAACCAGACTAAATGGATTTGTAAACAAACATGGAGGTTTGTGAAAATTTTGAAAATTATTTATAAAGTGATATTCCATACAAAAGGTGAGTACGCCAACTATCATCTTCGCCGGAAAGCGAACACTAGGTGTGAGCTTTTGTGGCACAAAGCTTCGATCCCAACCATTGGGCACAAGCGTGTCGTCGAAAAAATCAAAACATTGAATCACCAGTATCTAAATATTCTTAAACCCTTCAAGAGAAGAAAAAGTAACCAAAAGTACCAAACGAAGTTGAAATCCTATGCGATGGAGTGCAATTCGCAACTGTTCGATATCGCTGCTTGCAAATGTCATACCGAAGCAGCGTGCACCTGTGAAAGGGAGAGGAAGGTGCCCATTGTCGAACGCTCTTTTCTTGCAGATCAGAGGACGGTGCGTGAAATGAAGATTGGTGGCATTGACGTCGTATTAACCAGACAGCTTGCAAGACGTGAGAAGAGAAAGCATCGATACGAGACATACGTTAAGCTACAAAAAGAAACTTCAGCTGAAGCCGGCACGCCAGCTGAGGCCAAGGATCCTGAAACGAGCATTGCGAGCAACGATACCGATCCTGAAATAAGCCAAGACTCAGATATAGAAGTACAGACTAGCGCAGGACTTTGTGGAAAAAAGAGAACATTTCAAATGAGGCTCGATTTACCAACCGTCGCTCGTGAATGTGATCGCCACGGTGTCTCTGATCGAAGTGCCGCTTCACTTGTTAGCGCTGTTCTTCAAGATGTGGGAATTATCAACGAACATGATAATTCCATGGTCATTGACCGAAGCAAAATCCGGAGAGCGCGTAAACGCGTTAGAAAAGCGCTACAGCACGACTTGCCTGCTTCTGTCTCCGCATTATACTTTGACGGACGCAAGGATCGAACCAGAATTCAGGTGAAAAAAGGTAAAAAGTATTATGCCAAAACAATCGTGGAGGAGCATGTGACTTTGGTTTATGAGCCAAATTCAGCTTTTTCAACAAAAACATTAACACAGATGAATTGCATGCGATTGGTTGCGACGGCACAAACGTCAATACGGGTGCAGTTGGAGGAGTCATTCGACTCTTGGAGTTGACGTTGCGTAGACCACTGCAATGGCTAATATGCTTATTGCACGCAAACGAGTTGCCCCTCAGACACCTGATGCAGAAACTTGATGGTGGCACTCAAGGACCAAATGTGTTTTCAGGCTTCATTGGCAAAGCTCTCCAGACATGCGAGCAACTGCCAGTGGTGCAGTACAGTACCATCATGTTTGAAAACTGTCCAACTGTGGATGGAGCAGATCTCAGTACTGACCAGCAATATATGTATGATATGTGTATTGCTGTATCCAGTGGACAATGTTCCCCAGATCTTGCTCTTCAGAAACCAGGACCGATTCACGGTGGTTAACAATGGCTAACAGAGTACTTCGTTTATACGTGGCCACCAACAACCCCAGTGACAACTTGCAAACTCTAGTGCTGTATGTGATGAAGGTATATGCGCCCATCTGGTTTCATGTAAAAACTAAGCCGTTGTGTAGTGACGGGGCACGACATCTCTGGAGACTAATCAAATACACACGGTATCTCTCACCGGAGTTGCGAGAAATAGTGGATCCAGTGATACAGAGGAACGGATTCTTTGGCCACTCGGAGAATATCCTCCTGGCGATGATAACGGACAGTCGGAAGCATATTCGGGAACTGGCTCATCGTAGAATTATTGCCGCACGAATGGAACATTCGTCCTCAGCACTGGTCCGGCAGTTTCGAGTGCCAGTTTTGAACTTTGGAGCAGAGGATTATGTAGATCTTGTCGCCTGGCAGGATATAGACAGGCATGCTCCACCAGTGATGGACGGTTTCTCTGACCAACAAATTCGTGGTTTTGTTGCAAACAGTGATGATGTCGTCACACTTGAACATTTTCCATGTCACACTCAAGCTGTGGAGAGACATGTTAAACTTGTCACAATATCGTCGGCTGCTGTGTGTGGTCAGCAGCAAAGAGATGGCTTTATTCGATCTAGAATAGAATCAAGAAGGGTTATGAAAACTTTTAACACGAAATCCCAATATCGATTTGGTAGTGTGTAGTGTGTACACTGTGCACTGTACAGTGTACTGTGTGTACTGTGTAGTATTATGTGTGTGTAGGTACGAAGGTAAAGGTAGTTGAAGTTTCCGGTACCTATTGAAAGTATTGATGAACACGAACTATAAAGAAATTGTTAACATCTCTTTAAAGCATGAGTAATTGAGTAATCATTGAGTATTTCAGTGATATTGTGACATAATGTACTCATGAATCTGCAATTCTGCATCTTGCCCTTGAAAACAATTCTTCATTCGCATCATTATGACATTGCCGTACATGCTGAATTATGTGAAATCTTTGATGCCGTGGGGGTCGATCATCGACATATATTGAGTGGACACAGCATAGTTCAGCTAAAGTTGTACGGTGAAGTGAAGCTTCCGGTTACTGAACATTTTGCCAGCCATGACGTCACAGGCAAGCAATGCGCATGCGCAGCCATTTGCTTTTATTAAGGTCAACTGTTCATAAACAAACAGAATGGTGCCGTTAGCGATATCGATGTGTGTTTTAAATTTACTATAAACTAGTATCGAATAATACAATCAAATATTTTATAATATTTGCGTCAAACTAGATCATAGCTATATCGCATTCTCTTTGTTTATGAACGGTTGACCTATAATAAAAGTAAATGGCTGCGCATGCGCATTGCTTGCCTGTGACGTCATGGCTGGCAAATAACGTCGCAGGCACGCAACCGGCTAGGCTTCAGTTTGAATCTCTTATGCTGTGTCCACTCAATATATGTCGATGGGGTCGATGAAGAAAAAATGTCAGAAATCTAAGACTTTGCCAGAATGCTTATATTATGGCATAGCAACTATTGCATACCCTGCCAGTTTAAGAAAATAAAAATAAAATTCAACCATTATTTTCACTCCACCTTAATGTATACAAGGCGCCGATATCGTCCTATTACTCATTTTACCAACGCCACCTAGCGATTGATAGGCCGCGGTGTGCATGCGCTATAGTAATGATGGATAAGTATGTGATTTATGGATGACCCTCTATTTACAGAACGCGTCTTTAAAATAGGCGACTAATCGGTCACTAACCCTACATCGAAGGCCAAGAAATCTTCCTCAAGTAGTAGTAATAGTGTTACGTTGCTAAAGAGGTGTTAGTTCAATAGAAAATCAACCACTTATAGGGAAGTTAGGTGTTTCAATTGCTAGTCATCTTAATTTCTGTGCGATTTACACGTTGTGGCCTCCAGTCTGCGCTCTGTTTAGCTGACAGTATCGTTCGTTTTCCACGGAAGTCGGCTTTAGTCGAATTCGTCTCCGTATTTTGCCTCCTAGTATGCAGCTGGTAATTCCGAAAGTGAACACTTTTCACAGTAGCCAGAGTCCGGTTAATTGCAGAGCAGTTGCGTCTTTTGTGGTCTGCATGGTTGATGAGGTTTTCCTTTTGACTGGACTCTGGAAAGGGGCGTCGATTCCAGCCGTTGAAATATAAGCCAGTCTGTGAAGAAAACGTCACTGGTACTGTGAAGATAAAGCCACTACAAGATTCTGAATAAAGACAAAGCGTAGGTCTACTATTTTTAATAACAAGTTTTTAACACCATTTAATTTTTGTCATTAGGAACCTGCCAGCAAATTATAAGAACGACGAGCAGTTAAAGATGTAACGTACCCTTAGAGCAAGTCACAATTTTTAGTATGTTCTAATCTGTGTTTCTCAATAGTTATTTGGTATTGTACACTGTAAACACAGTATAGGCCTAGGCTTGACTATTTGATTTTTAGGCTTATAATGGGCTCTAATGTAGAAAACTGTTCTCGTGTTCTTTTGAATTTGGTTTAAATTTTATAGTTGACAAAATGTTTAAATAGCGTATTATTGATAAAAGCCGTGTTTGCTTCCTTTAATACAAATAGTTTTTCTCAGCTTGTATCAATTGAAGACTAAAAAGTTATCTTTTGTTTCTCATAGCATCATCAAAAAGAGGTTCATTCAAGAAAGTTTCCAGCCACACAGTTTGCACTTCAGTAGACGAGGATTTGTGTCCTAGGAGTTTTCCATCATGCCGTCAATAAACGGGGAAGTGGTAGCAGCAGATGGAGACGAAATGGAAGACCTGTTGATTTTTCCACTCACCGACATCGATGGTGGAGCTGACAACAACAACGATCCATTCCGTGAGGATCTTGACAACGATCCAGACACGATCAACTCCAATCGTTTTAAACCCCGAATGACCCTGAAGCAGAGAAGACGTTCTCTTCTTAGTGCCACTGGTCTTGCCATCCCATCCCTGAATCGTAATGTGGACACATCACTCGACATCACTGAGATGTCACCAAAGCCATCACCAGTGAAGTCACCATTGGCCCAGTGGAAGCAAGCTTACAAGAAGATACACTTGATGAAGGACCCATGGGAAGGTTTCCACCTTGAAGAACTTCCAGCGGAAATTGTGACACGCCATCGTTATAATGCACTTAAGAAACATTGGGTTGTTGACACAGTGTCTGTGAAGATCGAAAAAGAGGTGAGCTATGTACTGTAGTTTTCAATCTTCTGCTAGTACCAGACTCTAATGAAATGCTCATTGGTGTTTGCTGGTATGCTGTCTGCAAGACTACATCCACTAGTGTTGCATTTTATTCATTCATTCATTCATTCAGAGGACTTATATAGCGCCCCTCCAAGATAACCTACTCAGAGGCGCTCCCAGCCCAACTACGGCGATAGAGAACAGTTTTCAAATTCTTGTAAAAGGTGTATGCAGAGTCTCCAGCTAGAAGAACACGCAGATCTGAAGGAAGATTATTCCAGATGGTCGGCCCAACCACTGAGAAGGCACGAAGTTGCATCTTTGAAGTGCGCGCAAAGGGAACAGCAAGTTCGCCTCGAGATGCAGAGCGAAGATTTCTGCGGGTAGCTAAACCTGAGGTAGGGCGACAGAACTCACGCAAGTAGGCTGGGGCGCTCCCTAATTGGCACCGCCAGACCCAGACCGAAATCCTAAATTGAATGCGCTGAGAAACAGGAAGCCAGTGGAGTACGTCACGCATATAATGCGAGATATGGTCAAATTTAGAAAAACCACCAACAAGCCTAGCAGCTGCACGAAGCACACGCTCAACCTGAGCAATGCGCCCCAATGGGAGGCCAGCATAGATGGTACTGCAGTAGTCAATCCTACTACAAACAAAAGCATGAACAACAGTAAGTGCAGCATTTGGTGAAAGTGAACGGGAAATTACCCGCAATTGCCGCAACTGAAAAAAGCAAGCACGGCATAAAAGATTTAGGTGTTCAGAGAAGGTAAGCTCCTGATCAAGAACAACCCCTAAATTGCGGACAGACGTCGAGAAGACAAAGTTAGGGAAGTCAGCAGATATGGCCTGAGGATCTATATTTATGGTATTAAGATTTGTCTCAATTGACTTTCTTTTAACCTAGTAATCTCAGAGCTGGTTTTATTAAAATCCTGGGGAGTAGTTTCGCATGCATTTAAATTAAATTTCAATTTTAGGGTGGTTAATTACTAATGTGATTGCCGCTTGTCTCGGTGTCCAGGATTTTAATTCTGTTATTGTGTGAAATTGACTGCTGTCAAGTCTTGAGGATATTGATAGATTGAGTAGCACTGAACTAAACAAGTGTTTCAAATCTTTAATTTTGGAAGTGCGACAGTTTTATTTAAACTGAATTTGACCCCTTAGAAAAGTATCTACAAATTATATAGGTTATTTTGCATAAATTTCCTAGTAAATACATTTAGTAATGTTTCTATATGGAATTTGCACAGCCTAGTTAAAACATTTAAATATTATTTTTACACAATGATGGACTGATGAGTATTAAGGTATACACTTATATTGGACTCTGTTACCTTAGCTGTATAAACTAAACTTTTGGCACTCATAGTTATAAATGAGTGAGTGCTTTTTCATAACTTACCTTCATCATCATAGCAGGCCTGTTATAAGTAGTAAGGTGTTATTACTTTGATTACTTTGAATACATGTATTACAGAACTTTGAGTGTGAAGCATCCTAGAAGTAGCTTCCTAGAATTTGCTTGCTTCTGACGATACTACATAAATTTATTTTGGTAAGTTTGCCAGCCACATTAGGCCCCGTGTCAGTTTTTAGTGGGTTCAGATAGCACTTTTATTAGTATAGAGATGTAAATAATATTGTGATGGTATTCTCTGGTCTCTTAAACTTTGTGGCCTGTGCCTTGTTATGTTTGTTGTAAGATAATAATGATTGATGTATTTTATTGATATCTTGTTTTAGCCATTCAATCATGGAGCGATGAGAACTTGTTATCGCATGTGAGTGTGCTGCTTACTTTGTACTTCAAAACACACCCATTTCTGAATGTACGGATTTTTTCTTTTGTGCCAGTGCACTTTGATAGATGTGATATGAGAGTTGTGCTTTTGTGCATACCAAGAGACAAGGACGTCTGACAACTTTGTGATACTTTCTCCACACTAAACGATGAACTTGTGTGAATTATGTGTACACATTCTGGAGTAAATGGTGTACACTGTGATTGCATTGCTGTAAATGACTCTATTGTTTAAGACATTTTGAGACATTTTGTTTGTTTTATAAATAAAAAGAAAGGCGCACGTGTGGCATGAAGCAAATTGAGAGATAGTTTTAGCAGAATTGGATTTAACTGAAACTGTTTAGTATTGTTTGGATGAAGTTTCTTGTTCATTAGGTAGGCTACAGCCCTGAATAATTTGACTTTTGTTAAGACTTCTGCTGCATCTGTTTTGTCATTGCTGTAGTAACACAGAGAGCTGTAGATGTATCCCTGAAAGAGACAGCGCTGTGCATTATACAGCTGTGCATCTTTCTTGGCTGCTTAAACTAGGCCTCTAGGTTTATTTATTTATTTATTTATTGCATCAGACAACAGAACAGATAACAATATACATCATGAGAGAAACAGTTCAGTCACTGTGCAACAGGAAGCCAGGAAAAAGCTAAAAGCTTATATCACCATGGCCCCTAGTACCTGGTTCATTTCAGTCAACGTTTAGTGTCACACAGATCCAGATTAAATTATACTAACAGGCAGCTGAGTCCGAATAGTTTTAGTATTATACATTGGACATTTCATACATGAAACATTATCATCATGATATAGAGCACATAAATCAGAACCAAAGTAAACAGAGACACATTTTATGACAAGATTATGACAAAATTATGACAAAATTATGACAAAAGAAATAAAATAGAACAAAACACAAATGAAATGAAATAAAACTAAATAAGGCACTATTTAGAATAACACTACTACATGGTCGCACAGTATATGTATATGAACTCTGCCGGTACGTAAGCATTATTATGTGTGAACCCTGACTGAAGTATGACATATGTGAAGTCTGAACTTAGCATCCTTTGTTGCTTTTGAGTTGGTTTGCATGTGTAGCTCATCAAGACATTATATCAGAAGAACTCTTGGTTGTAGCTACTGACTTCTAAGGATCCGCTCTATATTATGGAGACCAAGTGTTTTATGTGCATTTTATGGTTCAAAGCATCCTGGTCATGGTAGCCTCATTTACACTGCTTTCGGCCCACAGAGTTCAAATCAATAGATCTTTGTGTCCTGTAAATGGGTCCGTTGGCTGTCTATTGGCCTATTAGCTTATGTTGCACAGAGTTGGATATGGTGGGTAATCCACCTATAGATTTAATAAGGATATGTTGTAAACCTTGATTAATTACCTTTATTATTTTATAAGTTACTCAAGTGATCATTATTTAGTAAAAAAATTAGATTTTAAGTGGCCTCAGGATTGAATTCTTGCTCAGCCCTATGGTAATTATGTTGAAGTCAAACCTCTGTGTATGAATTGCGAGTCATCTTGCTTTGATTTTATGGGTATTTTGAGTGATAGATCTATGCTTAAGTGAACATTTAATGGCTTGTATGACAAGGCTGACAATGAGAAGCACTTATAGCTGCTATAAGGAAATTTTTAACATTTATTGCATTATGGTACTCATAGAATTGCTACTATAGATTTGTTGAAGCATAAGGGGCCGTCCGTAAATCACTTCACGTCCAGAGGGGGTCAGACTTGTGTGATGTAATGTGATTATGCAGCAGTGAACTGCTTAATGATAATGCCTAAACTGTAACACAGCTTGGGGTCAATATTGTGCCCAAAAGCATGAAGTCATTTATGGACAGCCCCTAAGGAAAATTGATAAAAGGAGGAACAGTATGTAATTGGTTTGGATTCAGAGGAGAAGGGAATGAGGACTTGTGGGACCTGGATAAAAAACCTGGTATAGTTGTTTGGTTGGGTTGTGTAGCATATCTGCACAGATAAAAATGGCTCTCATCTGATGCTTGCCTGGCTGGCTGGCTGCCTGCTTGCTGTCTGCTGGCTTGAGGACTCATTTAGCTGCTTGGCTGGTCCATTTTTATCTTGAAGGCTAAAGACTGGTTTCTTTATGCTCCCAAGATATCTAATTTTTATCTTTTTGAGACAGATAATTAAACATTTTGCCCCTATTTATTTTATTGGTGTTCATCATTAGTGTGAGAATCTGACATTGTTGTAGATTATTATTGTTAGAAGTTTATTGGAGTGCTGCCTACTAGAGCTGTACCGAATAGCATTTTTCTATTCGTCTGAATAAGAATATTAGGTAACGAAATAGCGGGGCATGATTTAAAACTAAGCACGAGTGCATGTACATTTAAAAAATGTTAATATAACTCACTCTAAAAAGAATTTCTGAAGCCACAATCCTCAACGATGGAATAAGGCTGTATATCTACAGCTGTTATTTCACTGATAGTCTTGCATAATCTACACATCTCTGGACAGTCTATGTCCCACTGCTTTGTTTTTGAAATATTGTTGGTCAAAGTTTGCCGAGTTTTCGTTTTTACAGTTGGACTTTCCACTAAAGTTGCATCATGTTTCAAGTGCTTGACTTTATATTCATCAGCAATTCAGTATTTGTATATTAAGCGAATATTTAATTCTGTTGTTGTAAAATCCACTAAAATGTTAATCCCAGTAAAAAATCATTCCTCTTGCACTGCAGCTCATGAAAAAACATCTAAATACAACTGCATATAGGTGTATTTGCATGATCAATATTGCTACAAAGTTTGAATAAAGGTAGATAATGTTGATATTAATTTGTTGATAGGAAGAAGTTGTCAAAGACGCATGCAGGCGACTGGACTGAGCAGGCACACAACTATGTTGCCAAGAGTTACATGGAGAAGGTCAACCGAGAGGTTTACTTTGAGGATGTACGTCTCCAGATGGATGCTAAGCTCTGGGGAGAAGAGTACAATAGACACAAACCACCGAAAAAGGTAATCCACCATGCCATTAGCTGCACTGATAGCCAGCTTTGTGTGGATCAGGTACTTCAGCAGGTGCCTGGTTGACCTAATCCCATTGCAAAAAAACAACCAGCCAGGTTGTGAAGGGATTAACTCAAAAACTGGCCAGAAAAGCATGATAAATTGATTGCTTTATTAATGAGGGTCTCATGGCTTAGCAACAGGTAGTTTTGTCTTGCATGTAAAGCCATCAAGTGGGAGCTGTAGGTTGCAGGCTGCAGTTATCAGTTAAGTACATAGAGTAACAAATGTCTTTTTTCTCTAGGAGTTAATAGAAATTAATGTGCTATTGCTTGCATTAGATGGCTGAAAGACGTTATGGTCTCATGGATAGGATGACTGCTTAACTCTTCTCCTGCAGCCCACTCAATGACATGTTGTCAGAATGAACAGACTGAGTTATATGGATGACAATATTGTAGTACTATGGAGGTCGGGACTAGCAGTTAACAACACAGAAATTGTGAAATATGTTTCAGTCTGCTGGCCATGAAGGCATCTTAAGGTGTAGGAGAGTGCCAGACACCCATCAGCCATTGATGGCTGACGTTGAATAAGTGTATATATAATGGCCTTTTGGACGAGTGTTTTATTATTCAATGACAGAGTGATAGGTAGCTGAGTACCCACTCAGAATGGCTGTCAAAATGGCTGAGTAGCTGGGCTCAATATTTACTCAATATTTTAAACCTCTCGTGCAGATGCTTGACTTATATGATACCTATTTTTAAAGCCAGGTTATTTGCATTAGTGTAAAAATAAGTTTAGATTGGTGTATAGACATGTATTGTGAGTTTCAAGGACCACTACAAGCACCTAATGCCCTTTGATGGTGCAGGGTCCATTGTGTTTCTAACACAATGAATTTACAACACAATGAATTTGAGTTACTAACACAGTGAATTTTCTCCTCAAATACCTGGGATATCGTGGAACAATGACATCGATCGCATTTTAGAACTCTGTGTAACCTCAGAGACCATGTGTTAATTATCGTGAATGCAAATGCCTGTTCAAAGTCAATGCATGCTTTGCTACCATTTGTAGTTGTATGAAATTCAATTTTCTTACACTATATTGTAATCTAATTTACAGAAGTTTAGAAGTGAAAACAGTCTTCTTGTATTTTAATCTAGTAACTTCTGTATCAACATTGTAATTGTAATTTTAATAGAATATTCAGGGCCGTAGCGAGGCATGTGCCAACGGTGCCACGGCACAGGGCGCAACTCAAGAGGGGGCGCAAATTTTGAGGCGGAATGATTTAATTAATAATTACTTGATCTTGAAATGTGAAATATAGATTATAAATTAAATAAATGTAATAAAATTAAATAATACCAATTTAAAAATCTGGCATAGATCGAAATGGGCGCAGAAGCCAAATAGAACGAATTGCCGTGATTGGTGGATATTTACGCGGGGAAAGGGCTCTTGCGATAATGCGCTGTGATTGGTGGAAAAGTGAGCGAAAGAACGCGGTTCTTTAGGCACGTAGATTAGCCTATGAAACGAGGCGAGGCACGGAAAAGGGGGTCTTAGATGATTTGCATGTACCGCCTCTGCTTACTGAAAAAAATGCATTGATATTGAATGGACGTTAGCTAATTTGATCCTTATGAAACTTTAATTTAGGAAAAGACAGCTAACTGATAAATAATTTTCGCGTATAAATTGGATGTGGAAACCGCTATCCAGTATCTACTGTGAATTTCTTCTAATTAAACAATATTCAGAACTAGCGAAATGGCGGATGTTGACTCTTGTTGAGTTGTCAGTGCCAGCTAATGCAGAGCTAGATGATTTAATCCAGAAGGCTATAAGTTTACAGCGGCAAGAAGAACAGGCAGAAGTGCTATGGAGCGATGATAGTAGGTGCTAAGACAGGGAGTGAAACCCAGACCGATAATGAAAGTACTGGTGTTGGGACGAGGAGCCCAATCAGAGCGACCTAGTATCTGAAGAGCTGAAAGACAGCAGCTATGGTGGCACTAAGCTTATACAAGTTACCGTATGGGCAAGGCCGTGTAGAGACGCACGCCTGCTTCATAAATCCCATGTTGGTTACACGATGGGACACCCATGCCTTACGGTTGGAAATCGAACCAGAGGGAAGTCAAACCCTTTCCTCATGGAACTTTCCCAAACCTCCCTGTCCTCAAAGTCCCTTCAACAGCCAAATAAATCTGAAGTGACTAAAATGAAATGTTAATAGATGCACAGAAACTTCGTTTCTGTTTTCTTTAAAATATAAAACCTTCTATTATATTCGAGATAAAAAATTTGGTCGTTAATGGTTAAGTTGATCTTTGAGGGGTGGGGGGCTAGATTTACGCTTGGCACAGGGCACAATGATAGCTTGCTACGGCCCTGAGAATATTTGTATAGTGCTGCTCAGCAATTTTTTTACCGTAGCACAACTGGTGCTTGCTTCACAATGAAGCAACAATCTGCAGTCTGCATCCACCGAACAGTTGAACTTCTAGGTCAGTGGGATTGAAAGGCCAGCAACATTAGTAAACAAGTTAATGCACAAGAGTTCTGAGTTTGGACAACACTGTATTGAACTGGGCTGCATATGTTAGAGGTTTGGTGTAATGTATGACAGCCATTAAACTTGTCTGTGTATTTTGTTGGTTGCCTCTGACAACTTATTGTTTAAAGATATTTGTTTGTGCATTAATTTTTCTATTCATTTATGTTTTGTGTATTGTACTTGCTATGTACACCAAGTTAGGACTTGTTTGAATAAGAGGCACAATTGTGTACAAGGAGCTTTTAGTGTCATTGGTGTGAACATTACATGCCCACTATGCTACTGAATAGATGCCTATGCCGCACAATAGTGTAATAAATGTGCATATTTGCCTTGCCCCTTTTTACAGCTATTCCTCTTCTCTTGCTGTTATAGGTGGACATACTGCAGATGTCCATTCTAGAATTTAAGAACCGTCCTGATTGCCCGCTATTTCACCTGGAGCACTTCATCGATGGACAGTACACAAAGTACAATTCCAACTCGGGATTTGTTGAAGAGAACCTTAGACTCACTCCTCAGGTAAACTTGTCTGTTAAATCTTCATAACTACAGAATAAGTTTCCAGTCATGAGTGTAAACTTTTGTCGGTGGAGCTTTCTTATTTATGGACAAATTTGATAGATTTTAATTAACTATAATTATGCTGATTGTATTGAAATGTATGTTAACATTTGGGTGAGGTTCATTCATTCATTCATTCATTTCAGATATTTATATAGCACCTCTTCAAGATTTATACTCAGAGGCGCTCCCGAATACAGCGCGGACACTGAATCGGAGTTTCACGCCGAAGCGCATGAGCAATTGCGAGTGAAGGACTTGCCCAGGGTCCCTATGCGCGGCGGCTTGAGGTGGATTCGAACCCGCAACCCTCCGGCTGCAAGGCACCGAACATACCTCTACACCACCGCGCCCCACAAGGTTGAATCAGAGTAATGTGTTTAAAGAGTTCTAAGTAGGATAATGTATACCTTTGACAAATGAACTGCATTGGTTCCCTGTTACCTCTCGAATTTGATACAAGATCTTGCTGTTGGTCTCCAGAACCCAGATGGGTCAGGCTCCTAAGTACCTCTGTGATCTTATGTGTAAGTCCTCCTCTACCATCTCCCTTTGGTCCCTTAGCTTCACAGATCGTCTTGATATCTTTGTCCCTTGGGCAAGGATCGCTGTGGCCCAACATCATGCTTTTGCTTTGTGGGTCCTGCCTCGTGGAATGAACTCCCCTTCTATCCATGCTAAGATATTCCATTCCTATTCACTGTTAAATCTTTCCTATTCCCTCAGGTCTTCCATGCTGAGAGTGCCTCTGAATAGCTTACACTGTAAGAGGCACTTTACAAGTTTTCATATTCAATACAATACCTGTTTGTTGCATTACTTTAATCAAAGATTATGTGACTGAATGGTGTGTGGATTGAGGGAAGGTTTGACTGACAGGTTGATTTAAGAAGTGATTCTATGCTAGATCATAATTTGAGGGCATAATTTACATTGCAATATTTCAGGCTTTCAGTCACTTCACATTTGAACGATCTAGCCATAAGATGATTGTCGTCGACGTTCAAGGGGTGGGTGATCTCTGGACTGATCCACAGATTCACACATCTGATGGTAAGGGATATGGAGACGGGAACCTTGGAACTAGAGGAATGGCACTGTTTTTCCATTCACATATTTGCAATTGCATCTGCGATTCGCTCGGTTTATCCACGTTTGATTTGGCACCGAGTGAAAAGAACTGCCAGAGAGATTTCATCAAGCAACAGGTGAGTAATTTATGCACAGCTGGTCATAATTTGAAGGCATAGTTTTAAAATGTTGTTAAATTTTGAACTGAACTTCTTTCAAATTTAATTAAATGTAAAGTTGACATCTGCATTTCAGTGGACTTGTGGAAGACTAAGACCAATGAAGGACTTGTAGACTATGGCAGAGACCAATAAAGGACTTATGGACTATGAGTGAGACGAAAGAAGGAGTCGTGGACTATGGCTGAGACCAAGGAAGAAACTTGTGGACAATGGCTGAGACCAAAGAAGAAGTCATGGACAATGGCTGAGACCAAAGAAGAAGTCGTGGACAATGGCTGAGATCAAGAGAGGACGTATGGACTATGGCTGAAGGGCTCGTGGTCCATGGCTGAACATAATGGAGTGCAACAGTAGTAAACTTGGAGCAGTGACTGGAGAAACGGGTTGTGTGTATACATGTGTGTCATGTTGCTTTAATTGTAGACCAGTGCGCAGACCAGAGTGCGTGGAGTGGAAGAGATGTGTAGAAGTATGTCTCCAACAGAGAACTTTGACCTGACAGCATTTTTTAATCATCGCACTCGCACCATTTCCTCAGCTTCCTCTGCACTGTCTGGAAACGTGGAAGATGATAGCAACAGCGAATATTGTGGCAGGTAAACTGGATGGGGCTTCCAGAATTATGCACTACTATAAATTCTACTTTGAAGATGATTATACTGGAAATGTTTTTAATGATTTTATCCCATAGTAGTCAATGTTCCTGCTAAGCTTTTTCCAATGCAGTGCACATTTCCTGTTATGTTGGTAGTTTTATTTGGGACCTGTGCTGTAAAAAAACACTGTTGCAATAGCATGATTTGTAAATACTCCTAAAGTAAATTTTTATGACACAATTGATAATGATGTGTTCTCTGCCCAAAGCAAGTCCTTTGGCTTTTATGTCACCTGGGGATGAGATGAGTGAGGTGGTTTCCCATTGTCTTCCTCACAGACAATTGTGGGTGAGCAACTTGTCCAGGGTCGCTACCCAGTGGCTTGAGGTAGATTCAAACTTGGGACCCTCCGGTTACAAGGCACAGAATATGCCACTACAACACCATATCCCTGACAGTTATCACTTATAAACTAAATCCTTATGATTGTGAACTGCTGTCATCAATTATAAAAGTTGAGGAGACAGGACAATTGTATTCTGTCTGATATCTAATAAGTTTATCTTTGTGTTGTCAATTTTATGTTTTTGGGTGTCTGTTCTGTTAATCACTGTTCTCCATGTGCACGTGCAGAACTGGTCCTGAGGAGGAGCCGATGTCAGTTGACACAACATCGTCTTCTTCACCATCGTACAGACGCCACCGTCAGTTCCTGTCAGAATCTGACGACAGTGCATCTGCCACTGCGACAGAGGTATGATGTCT
This sequence comes from Aporrectodea caliginosa, assembly GCA_020284085.1. Taxonomy (NCBI): domain Eukaryota; kingdom Metazoa; phylum Annelida; class Clitellata; order Crassiclitellata; family Lumbricidae; genus Aporrectodea; species Aporrectodea caliginosa. The sequence continues at coordinate 1,017,642 of JACEVL010000130.1, read as the reverse complement.
GAACCCACTGAGATTAACGCTACTAAATTCATGCTTTCTTACGATATATGAAAAATATTTTTGAAAACTTTGTAACGAAGCTCAGAGTGCTCTGTATTATGTGTGAACTTCATCTTCATCAGTATATTTATTTGGTTTATTTATTAATTAGGTTATTGATTACTGTATTGCTAAGTAAGTTATATTACTTGCCAAATGCCAAGTAATTTTGTGCATCCGTCGGCTGAATGAGGAATCATGAGCATTATCCAATATAATAACTCCATTTTCAAAATACCTGAGGCATCTGTTGGTTTGAAGTGAAACTGTAGTCCATAATCACAATCCATCTGACAAAGCTAATTATAAATATTGTTTTGTATTGTATCCTTGTTTATTCGATCAATAGGATCAGACAAAATGCTGTTCCTGTAGTTAGGTTTAGTTGTTTAGATTTAGCTGTTTAGTATCTATCCAAGTGGTCAAAAGAATATGCATGATGGGTAAGGAAGATGGGTTGGAAACCAATCTGAGTCTTTACTTAGAAACATAGTCCATTATCTTGTATTTGGAAATCTGATATATTGAAGTTTCACTCTGCATTGAATGTTGGTGTTAGTGCATCAGTATGATGTTTGTAGTTGGCTTCTGTACAAGTATGTTGGTGATGTTTGTCTGTGTAGAATTCGTTTGGCGATATCGTGTCATCAGTATGCCATTACTTGATATTTCTTGTTCGCATTACAAATTTAATTAATAATAATAATAGTAATTATTGTAACCCTTGTTTCTGTGTTCTTGTTCTCACTGCTTTGCCTTAATGGTTTTAAGTGTGTGGCTGTTTACTCAGAAGTGTACTTATTAAACATGTCATTAATATTTTTGATTAAGCATCTCATTGTAGCATTTCAAAACTTGCAATTAGTTTCAGCTTGTTTGCTGAAATTCAGTAGCAGATTCCATTTCATGGAGCTTTGCATGAGTTTTGCAGGGGTAAACATTTCTGTTCATGACAGGGATTTTTAATCATAAGGACCTTTTGCTGTGTTCTCACTTGACGGTGTTTGGGTGATTCCTCTCGGTGTTGGACTATTTATTGAACATTCAGCATGATTTTATTGAACTAAGTATTTCGGGTATAAATATTTGTGAGGTGTATGAACACTTTTTACTTCTTTTTGTTTTGCATAGATGTGTTTCATATATCTGGATAGGTTATTTCTTGTCAGTAAATTGTCACAAGAATAAGTTTATGAAATGCCAAATTCAAACATAAGAGTGATGTTTAAGCATCTGGGTAATAAACCCTTTATGCGTGTCTGAATCAATCCTTACCAGTTGTTTTAACCTTCATACACAACGCCGGATGGGTTAAAAGTTGTCTTCCTTTTTATCTGACAGTAGTTTCTTACTTGCTGAGTTGCAGTGCTATTTTCAAGAGTATAGCTGGGACTTGAGAGATGTTGTTTATTCTGCGTTGTTGCTGATGCTGATCTATTTTACATAGCATCATCAAAGGTAGAATACTTCTATCAGTTCCTTAACTCCGTAACGAGGAGGTGCATTGGTTTCCCAGTCACTTTTAGTACACTCTCGTCGTTAAAGTGTTAAAGATGGCTTATGACAGTGGCAAAGTGTAAGTCCGGAACTAATGCCAAATGCTGAATAAACAGTAGCCTGCTTTCCGACCCACCTACCAAGCTAATAAGTATATAATCAACTCTTGCCAATTTAGACTAAACCAAGTTAATGTTTATGCTTACAGGAGGAAGAGAGAATGAGATTTCACATGGCCTCAAAGATGTTGTCACGCCCATCTAGTGTTGCGTTTGAAATGGATCTCCGTGGTTTGCAAGATGTACATCGACTTGGAGACTCGATTCTTGGCCAGGTAATGATCGGGCAGCATTAATGCTTTCAATTACTGCTTTAAATTTATAATATAAACCCAGTTTTTTCAAACTGGGGTGCCACAACACCCAAGGGTAACATGAACCTGTTGTAGGGGTGCCACAACAGGATATTATTTGTGCAGCTTTTCCTGCAAATGTTTTTAAAACTGCTGATTATCACTTCTGACATAGGCCTATAACTATTTTTAAAAACTTAAAGGATTGTAGAAATAGTTACAACACTGCAGTTGATTACAAGGAACATTGCTTGTCATTAAAATAAAGAACAACTGGAAGAAAAATAAATGAGATTAAGGCCAGGTGCCGTTGACCTGCAGTTGTCGTTAGTAAAGTCCTTTGCTTTGAAAAAGATTGGGTATAACCAGTCTGGAGGCTCTTGGGGTGCTATTAGGTAAGCCTTCACAGTTGTGATGGCTCACCAGAATCGATCAACAAGAACAGTTACAGTCCACTTAACAGCTGATATGTCAAGGTTGAGGTATGAATGAGCCTACAGTAGTACAGATGCAAAGCCTTCATGCATTGATAACTTCTATTTTATTGGTGTGTAGTGCACTAGGCATTGACCGACTGTGCGCCAAACCCAAGTCTTAATCAGGCAACATGCACACGGTCATTCCACGGAGACAGAGACAGCCTATGGTTGATAGGCTGTCTCTTTTGCTAAACACAGTCTTCCAACAGCGGAACCGTCACCATAGCAAAATGCAAAGGCCAGTAAAACTCCAGAAGGTTACTTTGTAAGATCAGTCTCTTGTTTTTGATTGATGGAACTGTGTTTCATGTTTTTTTGCTTCAAATGTCGGTTTCAAGTAATATTTTTCATTTATATTGAGTTCTGTACATTTCAATGTCTCGTATTTTGAATGCTGTCTTGTATTTTGAATTGAAGAAGCTATGTAATGCAATTGTAATGTAACGTAATTAGTAATTTATATAGCGCCACTCACAGCCGTGCCCATTCAGTAGCGCTCCGCAATGGTGGCATTCAGCATATTTTCAGTTTGTGTGTCGGATGTTTATAGTGTCTTCTGTTAAGGAAGTGCTGCTTTTTGAGGCATGGTCTTTTCTTGTTTCCTTTTCCCAGATACATCATGATCTTGCCATCTACCATGAGATTGGTCGCTTCAGTGGGCAGCTGGAACCGTTTGATGTTGCGGCTGTAATGTTCCACGAACAGCAGGCAGCTGAGCTTGGAGTCAAAGATGCCATTGTCACTTTAGCTAACATCTTCCTTGGAATGCAACATGACTGTTTGTCCAGCATCACTGTTGCGGTAATACTTTACAAACTGTCATTTTATAGTCGGATATTAACACTTTGACGAAGAGCTGCATTGGTTTCCCAGTCATTTTTAGTACGTGCTCGTTGTTAAAGTGTTAATGAAGCTTAAGATTTTTGAAAGTAATGAGGAACAAAGGTTCTCAATTCCTGGGTTTTCTCTAGTATTAAAGTTTATGCCCAAACAGATTTTCTATACAGTAATAACTGGTTTCTTTTAATAATAAAAACAGAAAATAAACAGGAATATGGAGCAGCTCTCTTTTTCACGTAAACATAGACAATGTTATAGGTGCAGCATGTAGTGCAAAATAGTATTAACTATCAGGAGAACAAGCCGAAAATAGAAGAACATTTGCACATTATGAGGAATATTGCAGATAAAGTTTAATTTTTGTGTCATGACCTATTGGTTGGTTTTTTGTTTCAACAAAAGTAACCAGTTGTTCACTTGTTGCAAAATCATGTGTGCTGATTATGAGGTCAAGCACCAGAGTGGGAAATCTTAAGTGCTATGAAAAAATCAACATGAAAAATTAATGTATTTCATTTGCCATAACAGGACACCACAGAAAATCGGGATCGGGGAATCGAGTACATGCTGATGGCTGCCCATGCAGGGGATCGAGCGGCCATGCTGTACATGGCCAAGGCCTACGAAACGGGTAACGGACTTGGGGGAGACAGGTAAGCAAGCACACTACTGAATGCCACTGATATTTCGAGGGGTTTAAGCCAGACGGGAGTAACAAGGTTTTTTGACATTTCGAGATAAACGAAGAAAACGGAAATTTTGTTACAGTATTTTTTTGTAAACAATTTTTTCAGCATTTTTTATTTAAACAATGAAAATTATTTCTAGCTAAATGCTGAGCAATAAGACTCCTTTTCAAAATGCATTAAAGTATGCATTGTATTGTTTACACATAACGTGACAATTTGGTGAATTTTGTCAAAGTTTGACAAGATGCAACCTTCTGGCAAGAGAAAACTTTTTATGATGAAACCATCATAAATTCTGTGTAATTTGCAAGATAACCACCAACAAAAACTATCTGAAGAAACACTGAGTCATACTGCACAATCTAGCACAAATTATTAATAATTATGGGCCAAGATAATAATTTTTTTTCTGAAGATACAATATTCTGGTGTAAAATCATAAAACGCACCCTTACAAAATGGTATAAACAACTAATAACTTTAGAATAACATAGATGATATTACGCTCTCCAATTTCTACGCAAGTAAGTAAGTGGTTTAAGTTGTTTGAAGAGTAAAGTAAGTAAAATAAGCATTTTTTCACGCTAATTTTAATTGCCTAAAAATAATTCATTTGTGCCATAGAGACGTATCTAAGCAATGCATGGGTTTCACGTACTGCCAGATGGATGTATCTTCTTCAAGATGCAACCCTTCTGGCATGAAAACTGCTATTTTTACATCCTTATGGCATAAATGTGACCCATAATTTGGGTTGTATCTTCAAACCAACTCTCTTAAATGAAGCCTTATAGCTACGGCCTTCTGGCAGTACCTGCTTTGTAGTCAGTTGATTCAATTTCTGTGAAAATGTCCATTTGACAAAAAATCGTAGATACGACCTTCTGGCTTAAACCCCTCGATTTGTAGCCTGCTGAGAAAAAAGTTCTAAATTGGGTTTTCTAGACTAATTATCTCCGATGGTTTGTTGATGTTATTTATCTCAGTAAGTCCCAAGAAACTGATCAAACTTGAGGCCCAAGCTGCATTTCTGTCAAGCATATCCAAGGTACTGAGAAGATTGTGGCAGCCCAGGCCATAAAGGTCGTGAAATTAAAAGGACACTAAAATGCGAAAATCTATGTATTATTGTTGTATCATGAACTGATAATGATTAATTTGTGTCTGGAGCCAGTAAGGGAGAGGTCTGACTACCCACACTCGTATGTCAAGGGTCTGAAAAGTGAATTCCCTCAGGACTAGCATAAGGGACAGCTCCTCTTCTAGTTTTCACTAATCACTGCTTCTGATTTAATTCTGTTTTTCTATAAAGCAGTATAATGTGTTCAGTTTTCGTATCGTGTACTTTCAACCTTTTAACACCATACTACTTTCTAACCAAGTTGTACTGCCGATTGAAGTAATGATGGCAATGGAGTTTAAGTAAGTTATTGTCTTGGACAGTGGCGTAACCAGGTCTTCCATAAAATTACGCACTTTTGAAGAACTCTGAGGGGAGGGGTCTGGGGAGGGGCTGTGCCCTCTCCCCAGGGTAAGAAAAAAAATTTTCATTTAGGGGTTTGTAATGGTGCATTTTGGAGACCAACTTTTGATTCAAAGTAATAACATTTTACATAAGTTCTTTGGAAAATTATAATTATAATTTCATAATTTGATTTTTAAAATGGGTTCAGCTGCAAAGTCCCAGCAACCAACGTAGACTAGAAACAGACAGACTCATCAAAGCAATTAACTAAAGCATAAGAAAATAAATTTATTTGTTGGTTTGTAATGGTCCATTTTGGAGACAATCTTTTTGGTTAAAAGTAATAACATTTTACATCAGCTCTTTGGCAAATTATGATTCATTCATTCATTACAGAGATTTACATAGCGCCCCTTCAAGATTATCTACTTAGGAGCGCACCCGACCCAACTCCGAAGTCCGAACAGTCTTGAAGTTAGAATAGAACGTGATCTGAAGGGCTCTCGGCATTAGGCGTAGTGCCAAAGGAAGCCCATTCCAGATTGCAGGCCAGCAACAGAAAAAGCACGGCGCTGCAGAATAGAAGTCCGCGACCGGGAGACAAGAACCTCAGCCAGCCTAGAAGAGCGAGGAGAACCACGGTGCTGGATGCTGAGGGTGGTGCTCCTGTAGATAAACAGAGACCACATCAGCGCCAGACCAAGGAAGAGATCCGGTAAGCGATCCACTGTGGGAAAGGAAGCCAATGCAAGACATCCCGCATATAGTCAGTAACATGGCGGAATCTTGGGATGCAATCATGCAACCAATATAGCGTGCCGCCGAGCGTAAGACCCGAACCAAGCACCCAACCCGAGTCGCCGGAAAACCCACGCAGAGGGCGCTGCAATAATCAAGACGGGAAACAACAAAGAAGTGGATAAGCATTAAGGCAGCATTAAAGGTTAAGGAACGGAAGGCCTCTCTAAGCTGACGCAGCTGCCAGCTGGTATACACAATCGCGGCATAGCAGGCTGATATGCCGCGTGAACGTTAGTTCTTGGTCTAATGTGACACCAAGGTTCCGGACAAAGGATGAGAAAGCAATCGGGATCGGGGAATCGAGTACATGCTGATGGCTGCCCATGCAGGGGATCGAGCGGCCATGCTGTACATGGCCAAGGCCTACGAAACGGGTAACGGACTTGGGGGAGACAGGTAAGCAAGCACACTACTGAATGCCACTGATATTTCGAGGGGTTTAAGCCAGACGGGAGTAACAAGGTTTTTTGACATTTCGAGATAAACGAAGAAAACGGAAATTTTGTTACAGTATTTTTTTGTAAACAATTTTTTCAGCATTTTTTTATTTAAACAATGAAAATTATTTCTAGCTAAATGCTGAGCAATAAGACTCCTTTTCAAAATGCATTAAAGTATGCATTGTATTGTTTACACATAACGTGACAATTTGGTGAATTTTGTCAAAGTTTGACAAGATGCAACCTTCTGGCAAGAGAAAACTTTTTATGATGAAACCATCATAAATTCTGTGTAATTTGCAAGATAACCACCAACAAAAACTATCTGAAGAAACACTGAGTCATACTGCACAATCTAGCACAAATTATTAATAATTATGGGCCAAGATAATAATTTTTTTTGAAGATACAATATTCTGGTGTAAAATCATAAAACGCACCCTTACAAAATGGTATAAACAACTAATAACTTTAGAATAACATAGATGATATTACGCTCTCCAATTTCTACGCAAGTAAGTAAGTGGTTTAAGTTGTTTGAAGAGTAAAGTAAGTAAAATAAGCATTTTTTCACGCTAATTTTAATTGCCTAAAAATAATTCATTTGTGCCATAGAGACGTATCTAAGCAATGCATGGGTTTCACGTACTGCCAGATGGATGTATCTTCTTCAAGATGCAACCCTTCTGGCATGAAAACTGCTATTTTTACATCCTTATGGCATAAATGTGACCCATAATTTGGGTTGTATCTTCAAACCAACTCTCTTAAATGAAGCCTTATAGCTACGGCCTTCTGGCAGTACCTGCTTTGTAGTCAGTTGATTCAATTTCTGTGAAAATGTCCATTTGACAAAAAATCGTAGATACGACCTTCTGGCTTAAACCCCTCGATTTGTAGCCTGCTGAGAAAAAAGTTCTAAATTGGGTTTTCTAGACTAATTATCTCCGATGGTTTGTTGATGTTATTTATCTCAGTAAGTCCCAAGAAACTGATCAAACTTGAGGCCCAAGCTGCATTTCTGTCAAGCATATCCAAGGTACTGAGAAGATTGTGGCAGCCCAGGCCATAAAGGTCGTGAAATTAAAAGGACACTAAAATGCGAAAATCTATGTATTATTGTTGTATCATGAACTGATAATGATTAATTTGTGTCTGGAGCCAGTAAGGGAGAGGTCTGACTACCCACACTCGTATGTCAAGGGTCTGAAAAGTGAATTCCCTCAGGACTAGCATAAGGGACAGCTCCTCTTCTAGTTTTCACTAATCACTGCTTCTGATTTAATTCTGTTTTTCTATAAAGCAGTATAATGTGTTCAGTTTTCGTATCGTGTACTTTCAACCTTTTAACACCATACTACTTTCTAACCAAGTTGTACTGCCGATTGAAGTAATGATGGCAATGGAGTTTAAGTAAGTTATTGTCTTGGACAGTGGCGTAACCAGGTCTTCCATAAAATTACGCACTTTTGAAGAACTCTGAGGGGAGGGGTCTGGGGAGGGGGCTGTGCCCTCTCCCCAGGGTAAGAAAAATTTTCATTTAGGGGTTTGTAATGGTGCATTTTGGAGACCAACTTTTGATTCAAAGTAATAACATTTTACATAAGTTCTTTGGAAAATTATAATTATAATTTCATAATTTGATTTTTAAAATGGGTTCAGCTGCAAAGTCCCAGCAACCAACGTAGACTAGAAACAGACAGACTCATCAAAGCAATTAACTAAAGCATAAGAAAATAAATTTATTTGTTGGTTTGTAACGGTCCATTTTGGAGACAATCTTTTGGTTAAAAGTAATAACATTTTACATCAGCTCTTTGGCAAATTATGATTCATTCATTCATTACAGAGATTTACATAGCGCCCCTTCAAGATTATCTACTTAGGAGCGCACCCGACCCAAACTCCGAAGTCCGAACAGTCTTGGAGTTAGAATAGAACGTGATCTGAAGGGCTCTCGGCATTAGGCGTAGTGCCAAAGGAAGCCAATTCCAGATTGCAGGCCAGCAACAGAAAAAGCACGGCGCTGCAGAATAGAAGTCCGCGACCGGGAGACAAGAACCTCAGCCAGCCTAGAAGAGCGAGGAGAACCACGGTGCTGGATGCTGAGGGTGGTGCTCCTGTAGATAAACAGAGACCACATCAGCGCCAGACCAAGGAAGATATCCGGTAAGCGATCCACTGTGGGAAAGGAAGCCAATGCAAGACATCCCGCATATAGTCAGTAACATGGCGGAATCTTGGGATGCAATCATGCAACCAATATAGCGCCGAGCGTAAGACCCGAACCAAGCACCCAACCCGAGTCGCCGGAAAACCCACGCAGAGGGCGCTGCAATAATCAAGACGGGAAACAACAAAGAAGTGGATAAGCATTAAGGCAGCATTAAAGGTTAAGGAACGGAAGGCCTCTCTAAGCTGACGCAGCTGCCAGCTGGTATACACAATCGCGGCATAGCAGGCTGATATGCCGCGTGAACGTTAGTTCTTGGTCTAATGTGACACCAAGGTTCCGGACAAAGGATGAGAAAGCAATGGCGTACGGAGCTGAAATGCCGCCCGGGGCGACGGCCCAAAATGCTGCCCTTGGCCACTTAATTTGGATATGTTATTTTCTCTAAGAGATTGCAGTTTTCATGACGATCGTCGATCTCATTACATACACGCCTATAATTTTATTTTATAAAGTTGATAGCCTGCCTGGATTTATCAATTAATTAATTTCTTGCCACTGTGAGAAAGTAATCTGCGGGAACTCCTGGGCAAGGGCCTCAAAATCAATTTTGGCGAGCTGCTGGCGCGTGCCAAGCCAAATGAACTGGGTCTTAGATGAGTTTAGCCGCAGGCGATTGGAGGACATCCAGGCCTCGAGAGCCTCCATTGCCCGGTTCATGGCCCGGGCTTCGGTAATGGCTGCTGACGCAGGACAGTGCAAAAACGCCTGCAGGTCACCCGCATAAGATTGGTTCAGCACAGAGCAAGGCTCAGCAAGAGGCCAGGAGAGGACCAGTATCAGCAGTATAAATAATATAATTAGAGAAGAGGGCCCAGCACAGATTCCTGGGGCAGGCCAAAAACGGGACAGGAACACATGGAGTCCTAGTAGACACGTAGACCGCAGAGAAGGCACGGTGATGGAGGTAGGAAACAATCCAGTCAAGAAAGTTACCAGAAAGGCCAAACGAGGTAGATAGGCGCCTAAGAATGATATCGTGATCGACGGTGTCAAACGCCGTGCTGACAGCAAATAATGCTAAGAGGATGACCTGTGACCTATCAATAGCCCCATAGATATCAGAGAGGAGGCGAACTAACAGGGTCTCCGTGGAGTGGCCCTTACGAAAACCAGATTGAAAAGTCGGCAGCAAATTGTCCTTATCAAGATACCTTAACATATACAGAAACCAACTTCATAAAGCTGCTGCTTTACGAGTGTCGCAATAGTTTCGCCAGTGGTGTCAAGCGTTGGGAAAACTTGGGATGACAGTTAGGCCCTATAAATTGTTCTTTTGCCACATGCTGAGAACCGGGTTGTTCAAGCTATCAACATATCGTATAAGCTGACCGATATCTGTTCTGTGCTCGCATCAAACAATAAAGTGTACAACCTAGCCGCACGACATTCTGCCACAATAATGTCTCGAACTCACAGGCCACACAGGTGGATCAGCTGATTTTTGAATCAACGGACTTATGTACTGGGTTTTGCGTGGACCAGATGACATTAGCTTACGATGATTTAATCTAGTGTCGGTCTGTGATCGAAATTTCAGAAGTGCCACGAAATTTGCAGAGTCTTCACTATGTCGGCGAAGGGAAATGTTTTACTGACTGTACAGTAATAAAGTCTGCACATTAGAAATTCAACGAATAATAGTAATCTAGAATGTCAAAAAGTAATCTAAACGGTTAAAAAAATTTAAGAGCTGCTAAAATCTTTACGCAGTTGCGTAATTGCGTAATGCTAGTTACGCGCCTGGTCTTGGATCATGTATTAAAATTGCTCTGCCTTACGATGCACACTCTGATTACATTTCACAGAAATGCACTACCGATGCACATACGTAGGGGTATGTTCGGTGCCTTGCAGCCGGAGGGTTGCGGGTTCGAATCCACCTCATATGGATCCTGGGCAAGTCCTTCACTCACAATTGCTCATGCGTTTTGGCGTGAAACTCCGATTCAGTGTCCGCGCTGTAGTCGGGAGCGCCTCTGAGTAGAAATCTTGAAGGGGCGCTATAACAAGTGCTCATACATACATACATACATACATACATACATACATACATACATACATACATACATACATACATACATACATACATACAGTGCCATCCCAGTGACTGAAAGTTTTAAAATTTGAATGAAAATTTTAGCTTCCGATCATACAAGAATGCAGTGGAGTGGTATGAAAAAGCGGCTAGCATGACGCAGGAGGACGAATGTGGGGAGTTTGATGCTACTATGGATGACCCTGTGTTCCAGATCAAGGCAGCCATAGCTCAGCTCTACTTCGCTGGCGGATATGGATTAGAGAAGGATCCCTCATATGCCGGTAATCTATGAATCTCAGAATGATCTTATAGAACCGATCAGTAATGTCATTTGCAGAAATGCTCTTTGTTAGTTAAAGAAGGATGGGATAAGTTAGCGTGTTTTAAAGAATTTATATACTTTCTGTAGATTTAGTAAAAGGATTAAGAGGTGTAAATGAAAGAAAATGCTTTAGTGGCACAGAAATGAAAATAATTGCTAATGTTTCTTTTGCTAATTGCTATTTCTCCTCTGCATTGATATAGCTCTTACTGACAAGTGAAGTGTTCTGAGGTGCTTGCTGAGGCCAGACCAGTTTTAATGACTTCGTGTTCTTTCTGTCTTTAGGTGATTTGTTCACAGAAGCAGCAGAGGGAGCCACTACAGCTATGAAAGGCCGAATTGCCAACAAGTATTATGCATTGGCAGAGGAAGCGTGGGCTCAGATTGAGGAATAGTGATTGTGTCTCGGTGTGAAAGTCATCAGTTGAACATCAGTCATGATTCGCTCGTGGTGTGACTCTTGCTTGCCAGCTGTCCTGCCTCCTTTTCTACTTACGAATATTAAATGATGACTAAGTGATTTCTGGCAACTTGGTGATTCTTGCCAACGAAAGGAAAAACTGTTGCATTGTATTGTTTGATTGATTCCTGTGTTAGTGTGAGAAAGTTTTACTTTAGTGATATATTTAGTCAACCAGAACATGTGACAGATTTAACAGTTTCTTGATATCTGGAAAATAAGAAGGAAATATTTCTTATCTAATCTAATGACTTCTGTAGTGAGGCTCTCATGGTGTTCATTTTGGAGAGCTAAGGAGAGAGTAATTATGTCAAAAATTAAGGAAATTGTGTTGGACGGTTGGAGCTAAGTTTTGTTGAGAGAAAACACATCTAACTGATTATCCAAGATATTATTTTGGGAGAAAGGGACTTGTTCCAGATCAAACGACTTTTGACCTATGTGTAGATATTTTATGGTGATGAGTGAATAGAATGAGTTGGAAAGAGCATGTAGGTACATTGGCTCTGGGATGAGGTCAAACAAATAGATTTCGCAAACATGGTGAAATGAAATGGAGTTAGTTCAATAACAGCATGAAGCGATGTCTGCATAGACTGAACCCGCTTGTGTAATCATGAACAGCAGAGAGGGACAATGATAGTAAGAACTCTAAAGAATGTAGCATCATATTAGTCTAAAATTGATAGAATTGACAACTTGTGGAGTAACAGGTAGCGTGACTGATAAACATAACATGGCTAAGCAAAAGAATATTAAGATTATGCAGTGAGTTTAAGTTGCTTAGTAGAAACATGGCTGGTTTGGCCAGAAGTAGTTTTCATCAAATGAAACAAAGCTTCTAAGGTTTATGAAAGATTTCCATTCTCTTTTTTTATTATTATTAGTCAGTGTTTTTAAAGTTTACAAAAAACAGGAATCGGCTTGGCATTTTGCATAAATGTTTTGGGTAAAACATTTTACATTCCCTCCCCTTTGGTGATTACACACAGTCATCATAACCCCTTTCACTGAGTAAATATGGTCAGCGTAATCCCTTTCAATGAGTGCACGCAGTTATTCTAATGCAAAACATATAATCAGCTTTAATCAAGGCTCAGTCATTCTGGATTAAATTGAAATTGATGTTTATTACAACTGTATTATTTTGCTCAATTATAATTGAAAAATCTATTACATGAAAGAGTATTCCTATGATTTATCAGACAAGCTGTGGAACTTTGAAAGTTGGTAACCTCTGCATTCAGATTAATTAATTAAATTATTTTGGTTTAACTTTACAGCGTTCATTAATCTTTTTGATTACTGGGCAGTGTTGAAACATCTGTTGAACAGTTTTCAACAGACGTTTTGTTTGATTGTGGTGAAAAATCTGTGTGTGCTATATTTTTCTACTGTTTCGGGTACAGTTTTACCATTTGAAGAGATTGTTCTCTGCAGAAATTCTTTTGCTCAACTACTAATTTGTTTTTTCTTTTTGTGAATGTTAATAATTTAATTACAATGATAGGAGGAGAACAATTCCCTCAGTGTAAGCGTGGGTTGATACTGGACGTTTGGTTGACTGCATCAGTTTCATATTTCTGGTCTCTTAATTTTAGCTCCCTTGTGAATTTCTTAGCTTAAGCTGCACCATTGAATTCTGTAGAACCATTCAACGTATTGTACAGATCTATGTTTGTAATTACAGTAATCCCATTGGAGTAAGTTACCGGTATGCATGTGTGCTTTGAGGCTATTTTCATTAAAGTTGACTGAAATAAAACTGATAAAAATATGTTTAAATTGCTATTTATAATGATTAGTTTTGTATGTCTGGCAGCAGTTTCTACAATTGTCAGAGAAAACATGAGAGTTGTTAGATTGGGAGCCCACAGAAATAGTTATGATTTTAAAAATGCATTTTTGTCTGCTTACTTTATTATGGCAGAATATTATTCTGCTGAGTGTAGTTTTTGTTTAGGTACAGAGATCAGTATTGCTGGACTATAATTTCTTTCTTGATTAAATTAACTGTATTTGTTATAATAGGTGATTAACAACCAGCTTCTTTTGTTTTCAGAAGCTGTTTTTTTTATTTTGCCTATATCTTTATATGTCATTACTGCTACATGTATATACGATTTCTTATGTTGATTTTTGAGTCTTTGTTTAAATTGCTATTTCTTGATGCAATAAACCATAATATTTCTAATCATAGGTGATTAGCATGCTCTTCTTTTGTTAAGTTGTTGCTTTCTTTTCTGAAGCTGTTTTGTTATTTTACATACCTGGCGTTACTGTAACCATGGCAAAAATTTCTATGGTGGGCACTTGTTCTAGTAAATTGCTGCGCTAAGAAGTGATCTAAATAAATTCAGTATTAGGTCATTGCTTAAGAATCATCAGCTTCATTTTCAGGAGCAGTTTTGTTATTTGCATATATGGCACTACTGTAACCGTGGAAATGGTAGCAATAACCGCTACTTATTCTGGGAAAAAGCAGCCTTAGGAATTGATCTAAATAAATTCAGAAGCGGTTGCTCAGTAGCTTCTCTAGAGAGAACAGATTGTTAGATGTGAGAGATGGAGAAATTTATGTAGCTCTAGTTTTATATGCATGTTTCATGACTGCTTCAGCAGTTGACACAGTAACTGTGAGACTACGCTAGAAATGAATTTACAGTAGTAATGTGTTATTCTTCTGAATATGTTTCTTGTTGGATTTGATTTAAGATTTTTCAAATTGATGTTTTATGCTTTATGATATGTGTGTTTTGCATTATGCAGCATGAATATGATATATGATTATGTGTGGCAATAGTCTGGTTAGCCAAAATGCTTGACCCGTGCTTAAAGCTTGTAGGCCTACCCTCAAATGCTGCCAGAAAGGATGTAGAGCAAATGCCCTACTTTTAATTTTCTATGTTATGAGCAGGTAATTGTTTGATTTCATTTGTTAGTAATATGTATTATGAATGCTAGCAGATGTTTTTGCATTTTGCAGTGTCTGTATCTCTAGATAAAAGCAGATAGGAAAACTGACTTCACGTGTTGGTTATGGTTATGGTTGCTGTCATTTACAATAAACTCGTGATTCTATGCAATCTAATTTCATAGTTGTTTTTACATGTTTATTGAAAGAATTGTATAAATATGTCTTTAATGCATTCACTTCTAAGGCTTATTCAGATATGCCAAAGTTCTCGTTCTCCTGCGATATGGTGTCCAGTTGGCCAATGGCTTGTTTTAATATTCAAATGTAAAATATTGAGCTTGACATTCTGGCCTGTTATTATTATTATTATTATATTCGTTTATTGGTAACCACAAAAAACTGATAGTCACACCGCTATCAGGTACATTGTTTTTAAACAAGAGTTATGCTTAATAGAGCCTGATGCTTAATTCTGGCCTAAATCTTGTTACTGCATGTGCCAGCGTATCTGCTTTGTATTAATTTCTTGAGTTTTATATCTTCTCATGATGAATAATTTTACTTTTCTAACAGAGTTGTTTATCTGGATGGACATCTTAAATAGCGAACTTAATTGAAATTGGTGTGCTACCTGCTGCAATAATTCTAAATATTGCTTACAATTAACAGTCAGTAGCAATACCAGTAGTTCATTCCAGGATTTTATTGCTGTAATAGATGTAACACTGCTTTTAATATTCCATTGTGTCGCATATTTAGAAATTCTAGTTGTGTAGGCCAAGTCTACAATGGGCATTGTAGAGGATGTTTCTAATGGTATCCCTGAGCAAGAACTTTGAACTCAAGTTGCATATTTTTAAATTCTCACATTAGTTTTACATAGAAATGCATTATTCAGATAACATAATGTCAGTTGCAAATGTGAGAAAAGTATATTTTATGGAATGATAATTTCAACATAGTTTTATTGATGATCCACGCATGCTACGAATTCTACTTAATTACCAATAGCATTAACAACCCACCTGTTTTCAAACCCTTGGTATGGCGGTGACTGTAGTACATCTGTTTTATTGTGCTGCACTTTTATGCAGCTGTTATTAGGAATAGAGTGTTGTAGTCTTTTATTGGGAGATGTGGTTTTTACATTTTGCTTAACTAATGAATTATTGCTTGGAAGGTACTTTTCACAGTTTTTCAGC
Source organism: Aporrectodea caliginosa (assembly GCA_020284085.1). Classification (NCBI taxonomy): domain Eukaryota; kingdom Metazoa; phylum Annelida; class Clitellata; order Crassiclitellata; family Lumbricidae; genus Aporrectodea; species Aporrectodea caliginosa. Next base: position 1,001,865 of record JACEVL010000130.1, on the reverse strand, counting down.
TTTCATTAGTTTTCGTTGTAAGATTGATAAGAAATTATGCTTTTATTTGTTTAAATGCTTGTAATGTTCTTCATACTATTCTATTAATTTGCACAGCTTGCCTTCATATGGTTGACCTGTTGACTATGGCAGTTATAATAATTATTATCAAGTTTGTTGGATGGTTTAAATACTAATCAAAATTATTTCTTCAGTTTTATGATACTTTACGGTCAGAATTTACATGATTATCGGGTGGCAAAAGCCATTTAAATTTATATCTAACTGACTTTCAAGTCATAGGTTTTATGAAACTTTACATAGATTGAAGTGGTAATAATTTTCTCAAAACTACTAATTAGTTAAAATGCCCTCTGGTTGATCTCATCATGTTATTTAATACAGATGAAGATATTTTATTGTGTGAATGGACAGTTCAGTGTGTTCTTTAGTGGCTGGAATGTCTGGAATTCATGGGAGAAAATTTCCCGGTGACGGAATATTTTTTGCTGTGGTTTGAAATGTTCTTTGGACGACTGCCTGATTACTCTTGCTCATTTCAGACCCATCCATGTTGTCACTTGATAAGACAAACGCAGCATTTTCTACTGTTTATTATTGATCACAAGTCTGTAAAATTAAGCCTTTTAGGTTTTCAAGAATCTCTGATGTCATAGTAAAATTCACCAGTTTCCTTGTTACGATATAAACCAATTGTACTATTCCTCAAAATTTTAAAGCCTCAAACTAACAGCGGTGAAAGTGGTTGAACTTAGTTTTTCTGTGCATCGTTAAAGGTTCACGACTATTATTTCTGATGTATTCTGGTTATGGCTTTGATGTATTAAACTCAGGAAAATGTCGTTGATTAGTAAAGTGGTTTGTGATGCTATTCTGTGCTTCTATTGAAGTGTCTATATTGAACTTACCTGCAAGGTACTGGATAGGTCATGAAGCAAAATGATGATGAGTTCTGGTGTTTGGTAATAAAGGAATGTGGACTGAAATTTGAGACGTGTGTCAGTGCTATTTGCTGCTTCTACTAAAACTATGTATAGAGTAATATAACTAAAATCTACATATACAATTATACATGTATATTTTGATTGTATTACATGCATACATATGTTTTCTTATGTTGACTTTGCAACAAGATGAATTTGGTTCAGTTCATTGTTTAAATTGCTACTTGTAACTTTTGTCATAACCTAACGCTGTTGGCCAATCTCCAAACCATCCCACGTTCAATTTGGCTTCCTGTATTAACCAGAAGCCGATTTTTTATAGCTCATATGCCTGTATAAAAGTGCAAGCTGGTTTGAAAGGCACAGCAGGTTGCTGTGTGGTTTGGATTTCAGTAGTGCATTTGTTCTTAGTAAGTGTTGTCCTGAATTGACCTTGTTGTAGAAACCATTTAGTTGTTTCTGGACTGGATGATTGTAATTTTTATATCGGATGGAGTTGTTTCTCGGTAACTTGAGAGAAATTATGAGCACAAGATTTCTGAATTGCTTTAAGGTATTTCTATGAATAAAGCTTTCAAGAACTTGTGTTGAATTAGGGTCCATTAATCCATACCAGAAATGATCCTTCATGACTTCAATATTTATAAGCAAATTAATTTTTATGTAAGAAATTGTCTCGTAACAATGACAAGAATGCACCAAGTCCTAAATCATGAAGTTCTGGCAATGTGCAAAACATGTTGATAAGGAGGAGCAATATTGAAGATTTATTTGCATTGTCAGTACCTGCATTTAGCAATGGGGTCGTCCAGAAAGGACTTTTGCAAAAGTGACATACTTTGGACCCCTCCTTCTCAAGGCTATCTGTCTGGCTGAAATGAGGCACCATGGGAGTTTTGAACCCATTTAGGCCCATGCAGAAAAATGCAGCTAGCGCTATCAACTGCAGTAAATTTCTGTTAATATTAGAATTTAATTTAAAATGTAATGTAATGTAATTAGCAACTTCTATTGCACCGGTGTCTAATGCACAAGGCATCAACCGATGGCGCATCAAAACAATCCGTAATCAGGTCAACATCCAGAAGATCAGTCCGTAAGAGACAGAGAGGCAGCCTAAGGTGGATAAGCAATTTGAAAGAGGTAAGTTTTCAGCTGAGAACGAAACGACACAAGCGACTGAGCACAGCGCACAGATACAGGAAGAGAGTTCCAAAAGGCAGGCCCAGCAACCGAAAAAGCTCGTTCACCGAGAACAGTTCTTGATTTAGGTATGACCAGACAAAGACAATCAGATGACCTCATTGAATAATGATAAGTCACAGGAATAAGAACAGATTTTAAATATTGTGGTTGGCTAGAGTTCAAAGTTTTATAAAATGATGATATGCAACCCAATAGCAGTCCGGTGTTATGAAATGTAAAATCTTTGCAGTTGAACTAATTGCAAAGTTGTAAAACCTACATGAATGAGCCTAATAAATAGATAAGGTACTTAACAATGCAAGATTAAGTGAGGCTTTGAGATTTGCATAATTGTTTATGTACATGATGTATACGAACACTTGTATAGTGCCTTATACTTGTCAGTTATATAGTTAGCAGGTTTTCTGGTACTAATTAATATACATGATATACAGTATTACCTTATAGTATTACTCTACACTGTGACGAACAGCAGTCCCTTAAGCGAGTCCAAGAGACAGCCAAGGTATGAAGCATTAGCATTATTAGCCTTGGCATGAAGGTGGGTGGTCAGTCCTTTCACTTGCCGTCTCATCTTCCCACCAACAGCGTATGGTTAGTGTACTCATTACAGCCAAGTTGCCTAGGGATGCAATTAGAACAGAAATCTCTAAATAAATTTCTGTCCTGTAGGGATTTGAACCCCCAACCTCTAGGTTTACAGTCCAGCATGCTAGTTTGGCTGGTCATTACAGACAAACCTTGATGCTTCCACAGCATGGTGAAGTTTGGTGATCACTCATTTTAAACACATGCCCCTTTCAACACAAAGAAGTCTTCACAGACCTGTATGTTTAAGAAGTTAAAGATCTTTGCATCAAGTGTAAAAACCAGCAAAACAACACTTGGATAATCTTTCCTTAGCACTTGACAATGCTCAAAAACCAGTTAATTTCACACAATGCACCGGAACTAGTAGCCTACTGCACTGGTGAAAGGCAACATTAATATGACACCATGCTAACACAGATTCACATGAATGCTGAAAAAGTAATGTTATGACTACATGATAACAACTTGCATAGCAGCGCAGGTTCGTTCACATACTTCAGCGCAATCTTCAAACCACCTTTCCCATTCACGAATTTCAATACATAGGCAGCCATGTTAACCATTTGAATTTCCAAAGGTATAACAAAAACCAAGGTTAACAACACCGCAACTTGAAGATTAGCTTTAGGTTTTAAACCTTCTGGTATTTAACAAGCCCTCAAACTGTGAAGTATTATTGCTTATTTGTCAAAGTTAGTGTTAACAGGTTGTTATTGTGCATCCAGTTAAAAACATTTAAGCTAACAAAACAACTATCGAAACACTTGGATCAATTAGCAGCGAAAGGAAATCTGCAGGCTGTGATACCAAAATGCCCTCTATGAACACACCTCTCGGACGACAATTCGGCATAATAACCACTTGAGTGTTGTGCACAACAGGTGCAACTGCACTGTGTAAACGACCTTTCCCCCAATGTCCAATGAATACTCTTTCAGAAGAAAATTTGTGCATGCATGCATCCATGTATGTATATGCATCTGCTAAGAGATGGATGCGAGCATGCATGCAGATATAATGTTTACTCTGCATGCATGCAGCATGCAGATTATGTTAATTTATGCATGCATTCATCTCGTATACATAAATGTATACTCATATACTCTTTATACAAGCTGTGTCATGGATGCTGTGTGTGAAAATATTTGCATGCATGCAAGCCAAAAGACATGCATATGATGTAAAGTACAGATACAAATATACTAATTATTTCTTATATTTACACATGAAAAAAACATTTATACAGTATACACCCGTCTGAACAAAAATATCTCTGCACATTTCAGTACACGTCCTTCATGTTACAAGTAGCCTTGAAATGTCTTGACATAGTTACCAGCACATAGGCCTACGTTGCAACTGGGACAATAATAGTGCATACAGCCATTTACCGAAGTATCGATTTTCTATAGGTCCAAATAATGCTCGGGGTTAACATTGTAAAAGCAACGAGACGGCTTTCACCCCGAGTGACACTCTGGATTAACCTTCTTTACATACGTAGAATTCCGGGGCCCAGTTGATGCTCAGGGTTAACGCCAAGGAGGTTAATCATCCTAACACCGGTCAAAAGGTAGGTAGGCAACAAGCCATGTATTAACAAGGCTTCCACATTGTTAAACGATGTTCATGTGAGTGCTTCAGTCCTTCTTGCAACATGAAGATAGCGAAATAGAATCAACAGGAACTCCTACTCTCTGCAGAATGTTTCTAGACAGGTCGAGCAATACTAAGACAAGCAGCAGCCAAGCAGGCATCATGACATAGTATGAACCCATAGTCCGCAGATACTCCAGTCGCAAACAGATGAGCACCTCAAACAGTATCTTAAGCATGACGCAGGCGAGAAACCAGAATTTTCTCATAACAGCATGGCACGTGTTGTTGACACCAGAGGTGAAGTGTTTTATCGTAAAGAAGAGTATGTAGATGACAACAGCAACGTTTAGCACCCAAAGTGGAATGAAGATTATGAACCAATTCCATTGGACTTTCTCATCCAGACGAAGAACAAGAAGAATCAGAAATGCCAAGAGCAGAAACCACGTCAGCAGAGCTCTGTAGTTGACGGTCATCGTACTGTCAGCAAACGATGGAAGTGAACTAGATCCTACAACAAATTAACATATACATTTATTAATATTATTCTTCTTCTGTGGTGCTCTAAAGCAAAACTAGGTACAAGGCACATCACAATGCATAATGAGTAAAAGATTAGTGGGATAAGACATCTTCAGGCCCTCCAGTCACATTTTTCAGACATATGAACCTAACCAAATCTTAAACATTTTCAGCGCAATTCAATTAATTCCAACCAGTTACACAGTCAGACATTCCAGGGAGGATAAGCACAATGGAACAGGTATTTTCTTAACCCAGATTGAAAAGATTACGAACACTTGCAACGCAGACTAAGCAAGAAAGTGCATTCCAGTAAATTTGCCAGCCACCAACAGAATCTTTCCCAGCACAGTCTTTACTTGTGTTACAACAAAGTGGAGCATATGGTACGCTGACATGTGTGCAAATCAGCAGCCACATCAGTTGGTGATTCACTGTCTGTGTACATTTGACAGATTGTTTAGTCACGTGCAGAATTTGCTCAATACTTTCTAACATATGAATTTAACTGTTATTAAGTTTACCTGTCAGAATAATTATTCTTTGTTTGTATTACGGATTTTGTTAATTTTCAACAGTATTTTCTTCGCATATCGCCTTGGACAAAATAATGCATGAGCAGGGCCAGGCCTCCTGTGGTGTCTCAATCTATGGACCTCTGTACACCATCTACTTCTACATCCAAGTAATATTTATCTTGGCCTGGTGACCTCAAACATTAGTCACTACTACTGGCACTTCGATCTACTGACCGGCTAGCACCAAATACCTGTTTTGCACATGCCCGGCATGTCAAGGATAGCCAGTCATCAAGCGAGTCATCAGGGCGACTCTCCTAGCTGGTAACTCTAATATTAACCTTTTACCACCAACAATAACCCTTGGGCAGTGGTGTTATCCTGTACTGTAGATGCTACTTCCTGTCATTACTCAACGTCATTGATGCAACTTGGTCCAGAAACTCTAAACACTGTCATCTGTCAACTTTGGATAGGAATCAGTAATGGCTTTAGCTCTACATGTAGCCACCATACTTGGTCAAAGACTGTGCCTGCATCACCAGCTCCTGGTCAGTCTCGGATGTGTTCGGGAAACAGCTAAGACTTAGTGTGGTCCAAAGAGGCCACTGTGACTTTTCATCCGCCAGACGAAATTTAAATGCAGCACACTCATTTTGTTTTAATCATAACAGTAAACTCCAAACTTCTAAAGCGCCACTCAAAAGCCAAGCGCAGAGCACCAGCTTATTCACTAGCACTAACAAAACCCTGCAAATTCATGAGAACCTATACTCTTCGTTATGTTCACATGTAACAGGGTGGGGGGAGTTAACCCGAATCCCGAATACGCTGAAAATACACAAAACCGAAAACGCTTAATATACACAAACACCCGAATTCCAATACAAAACAGTTTCTAGAACGCACTGGCTACGGAACCGTCCGGACGGTGCCGTTATTTATTTTCTACGGAACCGTCCGCAAATAATCTATGGGCGATTGCACATATCTATGGTGTGTACATCCGGTTGAAATAAATATTGGCAAAAGCCTGTCACGTGAAGTTGTTGTCTTCCCGTCGAATTTTTATATGGCGGACAACTTGAGGGTCGGTTAGGGCCAGGTTAGTATTCGTGTGGTCGTTTAGTGTCAAATTAGGCGTCGTGAGCAGGGACGTAACTAGCGTTGGGCTTGGGGGGGGCTTAAGCCCCCCCCCCCGAGCCCCCCTAAAAATGAGTGAAGCACCCGGCTCCACTATAGGCTTGGGCTATGTTCAAGGCTTAAAGCCCCCCAAACGAAAATTTCTAGTTACGTCACTGGTCGTGAGGGTCGGTTAGGGTCAGGGTTAGGGTTAGTTTCGTTAATCCCTTAACTACTGCGCTATTGATGGTTCGGCTTTCACGCCATAGATATGTGCAATCGCCCATAGATTACTTGCGGACGGTTCCGTAGAAAAGAAATTACGGCACCGTCCGGACGGTTCCGTAGCCAGTGCCTTTCTAGAAATCCCGAAAGCCATTCAGAGTTAAATTGTAAACATGACATAGATCTAGCGTGGCTTTGATGTATATCGATATACTGCCTATTCACATGTTTATTTATTAATTATATTCATTCAGGTCGGATTTAGAAAATCAATTTCGGGGATCCGGCCGAAATTCGTTTTGGGGATTCAGGTTTCGGGGATTCGGGCCGAACCCTAACAGGGTGCCCTGGTCGTTTTTAAAGGAGCACAATAGCAAAACATTTTACAGCCAGTCACGTGCGCTATAACATCACTCGAACTACCAACCAACATTTCGTTCTGCTGTGTATAATTATCGATTTTGTATATAATATCACCTTTGACCTTGCTTGGAAATTGGCTGCCAACGATTTCACTGTACGCTTGAAACGGTAAACCCGTAATAAAAAAAAACTGAGTGCCTGTGTATGTAAACAATATGGCAACCCCGACTTCGCTCAAATAGAGCGCTGCGACCTACCAGCCACATCCCATAATGCAATGCACTCAGTACGTAATTAACGAATTTTAATTTTTGTATCCGGTACAATAGAATATGGAGTGATTAAAATAATTCTTACTTAAATAGAAGTTGGATTGATGATAAATAATTCTTGATAATAATAGTCCTTGCTTAAATGGAAGCTGGAATGATAAGAAGTTATACTGCAAGTAGAAGTTGGATTGATGAACTATTTTATAGTGCAAGTAAAATGTAATGTAATGTAAATCTTCGAAAATTTCTCAGCGCCCACAAAAGCCACGTCAGGGAGACCAGCTTATTCACCGGCGTTATATCAAATCAAGTCCGCAATAGCCAAACTCCTCTGTTCGTTTCAGTGCTAGGTCAAAATCCGGGGAGCTCAAGGCGAGGAGACAGCATGGTGCTACGGTCACAATAGGTGATGATGGTGGTCGTGTGGTGGCGCAGGAATAGAATCAGGATAGGAGATCTTGAAGAGTTTGGTTTTCAGAAGCTGGATTGATGAAAGAAATCAGTTAATGATTTTTTGGGGGGGCGTGGCGCATTGGATAACATCTGGCACAGAGGCCGAGAGGTACCGAGTTCGAGCCCCCGTTGGGCGGATATGCTTTGTAGGCTGCTATTAGCGCCGTTGTATTGCAAGCTGTCTGTTCTGTTAGTAGTTAAGATTTCAATTGCATAACATGTAAATGTACAGCGCAGTGCGTTTGTTAGGCGCTTATTAAAGAAAAGATATTATTATTATTATTATTATTATTATTATTATTATTATTATTATTATTATTATTATTATTATTATTATTCAACAATATTTATTCTCTCAATCAATCAACATCAATACATCAATAGACAACCTGTCGTCTGAAATTAACGTCATAAATGCCGTTTGTGTCACATCTCCCTTAGGTCTGGCTCCGCTAAAGTGCCGCGGAAAGCCACCGAGTTGAACCGCTGGACAGTTATAGAGAGACGCTGCAGCAAGAAGCAGGTTTCTCTGGTGTCTCCTGTGGACAGCGTCAGACTACGACCTAGATCTGATATAAAGTTTTGGCCAGTGGTGTTAATTGGACCTAAGGTCTCGAGAGCAAGAGGCACGAAAAAGTGCGTGTTCAAAAGTGCATTGTACTTGGTCATTTTCCTGTCCGTGGCGATCTCGGCTGCCGCGCCCGCCGTCGCTGCCGTGGCCTGGATGTATTATGGTGCAAGGGTTTCTACAACCGTCGCGTCCCACACCAGATGGCGACCCGCGCGCCATGGGATCATTGTTAGGCCGTCTGGTCTTCTGCCGTCCGTGCGAAGTAGACCTGGTGGTTCCTTTATTGATGGAATTCCAGCCTTCGAAAGGGAGCGATGTATAATGTCATTGATAGTGTTATGTCTGGCTATTCGGCCGAAGCCTAGAGAACATGAAAGGCCGTGGCTACCTCTGGCGTCGATTCGGGCTCCACAAGCGCATGTGTGTGGTTCGCATATTGTGGCCCCAAGGCGCAAGCCGACCGCCACCCGAACGTCCTCGTTGTCCAGTCGCAGCCCACATGCTGTTATTGGTAAGGCATGTAGCCAGTCGCTGGCGTGTGGTGACGAGACAGCTTTCAATCGCGCGGTGTTGTATGGGTCTATTGTGTCATGAAACAGTGTCTTGAGTGTCTGTTCCAAAAGTGGTTTGTCCCATAGAGCCTGGTGGTTTGTTGGCATGTTTTCTGAATCGTTGAAATCCGTCTTGGATCGCCACTCGGACGTCATGGTCTCAAAGTGTGTGTCCTGTGTGAGATTGAGAGAGTTTAGAATGAGGGTCTGGAGAGGGAGAGTGCTCGCAGCTGAAGCCAAAAAGGCCGGAAGTGCCAGCGAAGTCGCTCTCCGTATGCCCAGACCACCCATTTTGATTGGTAGTGACGCCTGTGTCCATTGGAGATCGTTGAAAGAAATGTTCAAAATCTTTTCCAAACCCTGGCGTAGTGTCACGTCGTAGGTTTCCAGTTCGGGGTGTTTGTCACAGGGATGGCATCGGAGGATGTGAATCATTTTTGGTGCACCCAGTGAACTCCTTAGAATCAAAAGGGCGTCCTGCCTGGCTATAAGAGTTAATTTGCTCAGGCTTTCCTCTAGTTCTCTGGTTCGATTATTATTATTATTATTATTATTATTATTATTATTATTAAGTAGAACTTGGATTGATGAAAAAATTAGACTATAAGTAGTAGGCTACTGTAGAAGTTGGATTGATCCTCAAACTACATGCTAAATTGGGCGAATTATTCAGAACGCTATTCAGAACGCTAAAACGATAAATTACCAATTATGAAAGTTCGTTTCTTTAAACATACTAACTATTACGGTTTGATGTCTGATGCTATTACAATTCGTGTTAATTACTTACTTATTGAGTGCATTGCATTATGGGATGTGGCTGGTATGTAGCAGCGCTCTATTTGAGCGAAGTCAGGGCGGCCATATTGTTTAAATAAACAGGCACTCATTCTTCGGGATTACCATTCCACTTTAATAAAAAAAAATAATGTTAAAAACACCAACATCCAGGAAATGAAACCAGAGTTTCAGTTCTCAATGGCTTCTAAATACGAAAATTCATATAATAATTAAAAATAGGAATTAAAAATTTGGCGATCGTATTCCACAGATCTACGAAGCAGTGAGAACGTCGTCATCAATATTATTACTTCCTATTCTAACAGTCTCAGACACCATTATCATTACAAGTCAGCAAGTTGCTCCTCATCATCATCATCTGAGTCATGAACCTCCGAGTTCTTACGCTATTCGTCACTTCAGATCTGTTAGATTATTATTATTATGGTTACAAACATTTTTAATTCGGACAAAGTCATACAAAAATGTGAATTTATTGGAGGCGCGGTTAGTCAGTCACAGCACAGGACAGCCCACGTTTGATGCTAGTCCCCGATTATTAGTGACTTAGCGACGCGACTCAGTCGACTGAGTCACTTACCAATGGACTAACTATAAGTCGCTTAGGTTCTTCAACCGAGTCCTACATCTATACGGGTTCCTCTTCATGTGGGCATGTTGACACAGGACAGAATAATGACTGTGAAATGTCAGCACAGTATAAATAATTACTTATAATAATGTGTAATTATTTATACTGTGATGTTAGTGTGAATTTATGAAAGGTGACTGACTATTTTGAGGGTTTGTAAAAGGAATGAATGAAATACCTGTCTATGTTTTTCTATGTTTTCATGGACTATCTAGGTTTTCCAAAAATGTTGATAAGTTATATAATTATAAGAGGTCGTTGATTAAATCCGCGCCCCATACAAATCTAAATCTGCATTAAGTTATCTATTTTTCAATAAAAAATGTTGAAGTTGTAAACGTGTAAAGCAGAACTTACTTATGAGAAGTAATAATGCATTTCCTTTAATTTGACTTGTTTTATTACTACAAAATCTGTCTTGTACAGACGGGAGATTAACTTAATACGAAAACTTTAAAAGCGCGTTTTCGAGAGTGTTTGTTATCTTAGGAGTGTTCACTTCTTGCAACTTAGTGCTTGAATATTTTTCGAGTTCTTTTGACAACTGTGAAATGGGGAGGAGTAAAAACAGACGTGGAGCTCCTCGGAATTCAATTTGTTTGAAACTCTTGAGTCGTTTAATGCAGAAAACGTCCGTGATCCTAAACCAGAGGCACCTATGGGAAAGTGGCAAACATTTAGTATCGGGGTGCGTCAGTTTCCTATAATATCCGACATCTTTTGGCATGATGTCATTGGCCGGAAGAAAGCGGTGCTGGTGCGCCATGATTGGTTGATTGAAATGACACATGGAGTTTCAATTGGAGGCAAATAGTAAACATTGGAGGCATGCATGCAGGATTTGTCGAATCTCAGTTTGGCGATGTGCAAAGTGTGAAAATTTTGCCAGCCAAATTTTGAGATCTCATTTTACTGGGCAACAACAACGTCTCTCCTGATGGCCGTTCATCATCTAGACATTTTCTCAGCAACCAGGATAGATTAGTCTATGGTCTGCTTCAGCTCGGCAGCCCTGGTTCAGATAGATGAGTCGCTGCTTGTCAAGGCCAAGTACCTCGATGGTACTTGGCCTTGACAATGTTAGAAACCGAGACAGCTGGGTGTTTGGCACCTGTGACGTAGCTGAAAAGATCGGCTACATAACTTATGTTTTAAGAAGGGATACTTATACGGCTACGTTATTGCCAATCATGGAACACTGACCTATGTATATAGTCCGTGTGTATTTTACGGGAACCAATGACAGCACACGAGAATTCTTAAACCACGCCATAAACCTACGCACCCCGATATTAAATGTTTGCTGGGAAAGTTATACTCTGATGCACAAAAGCATAGATAAATCAGCTGTACGCCTACATGCTGTGGAGAAGATATTGGGCATCTTACCCGCTGAAACCACCAGATGATACTGGAATCATCTGTGAACAGATTTTTTTTAACATGGTTTATTGTACTTTTTTTGAAGGCATTCTATTGTTATGATATTTTATTTTTAATTTCTCAAAATGTTAAAAACTTGTGTTGCACTTTATGAAGGTGCTGTGTTGTTGTGGTAGATGCTGTTTAATGTCTGAAATTGTGCATACGAATTACGGACCATGTACTACTACTACTACTATTCCTTTATTTCAAAAACTCGTTGACACAAACACAACAAGATTACAAAATCAACAGTTTAGATATCGATTAGACAAAAAATAATATATAGTCAAATAGATAAGAGGGTTAGGAATGTATTAGTGACTGAGACCTATTGCTAAAGAAAATTATTGTTTAGCCAATACATCATAAAGTACTCTAGGTATAAAATTTCGATCATCCCTATCCGGCAGAGTGAAATCATGAGGCTGGGGTCGCAGATTATAATGGCGAGTAATTATTGGTGGAAACAGTGAACATAACACAATGTCATGTGGTCCTGTCGAGCCGCAATCTTATCAACTCGGTTCTTAAGTTCTGATCTTGTGTGTGTTGACCTGATTGTGGCTTAGCTTTGGTGCGCCATCGGTTGATGCCTTGTGCGTCAGACAACGGCACTATAGAAGTTACTAGTTAATAATAAAGGTAGTAATTAATAATAAGCGCTAATGTTACTTTGAATGTTACAGTTACAAATAGAAAAACATCAAGTGCATGATCAATTTGGATGTATGTTTACTATGTTACAGTGTGGACACATTTATGCACTTCTGGTTTACATACTGTTCTGCTTAAAACAAAGTGGTAGTATGTCCCCCAAAGCTGTTAACTTAACACACGATATTGATCAACGTAATGTACAAGAACTGCAAGCAATTGGTTAATGCAGAATATATTTACTTACTAGTTACTAAGCATTGATTCTACAGCATAATCTGTTGTTACAAACAGCCTGGTATAAATAGTATTTCATAAGGTATAATCCAAAATGTTTGTGTTAATGAGTCTGCATTGTATCTGAATTAGAGCTGTACTGATATCGCTTTTTTGCCGATTATGCCGATACCGCGTCTAGCCGATTATTAAATTGCTGATACCACATATAGCCGATTATTAAACTGTCAGTTACCATTATGAGACTGAATATTTCATTATTTGATCAGTCAAAATGTTCTGTTCCAAAACATAAACTACTAATCTATCATCACAACTATAAGGGTGGACGTTTACAATAAGTTGGGAAGTTGTTTACGATGTGTTTTTTTAATGTACATAATAAGGGACGTAAAATGATAAATGAAAATCGATGAAAAACTTGGAAAATGCAATAATTTAAGTAAAATTATTAAATTATTACACAATTTTGACATCGGCACCGATTAACCGATTATTTCTGCCGATACCCGATTATACCGATTGTTCTAATAATCGGCCCGATTACGCGTATGGCCGTTTAATCGGTACAGCTCTAATCTGAATGCTTATTTTGGAAATATTTTACCTGTAATCAGATTTGGAAGAAGCAAAAGCAGGACCTGAAGAAGATGCAACGTTTGAGTTGCTGGACCGTAAAACATTTCCGTTGGGATGGAGACGTGAGGTGAAGAAAAGATTGTCAGGAAAATCTGCTGGAAAATTTGATGTTTACTATTACAAGTAAGATCAAAAGAAATTCATTTGCTTTACTATGTGTAATAAGTAGGCTAAATGATGGGGTTCGACCTGTGGCGGGTTGAGTATAGGAACAAAAGAGGTTGTGGCACATTCCACAGGGCGACAAAACGTAAAATTCAAAAACTAAAAATTGAGCATTAAGTTATATTTAAAGCTGTGAGTGAGACAACAAGAACTGAATATAATTACTTTGAGATTGGTTAAACTTAAAACTTTTGAACATAAATATTTAAGGCAGCAAAAAACCTTGGCCTGGGGAAGCAGATTGGTTCGGTGTGAGACTATTGCAGCCATAACATATTAAGGAACTGACCACTTGCATCATGAAACATCATGCCATCTGAAGTCGCACAGGTCTGTTCAAATCTGTTAGATTATTATTGTTGTCACAAACATTTGTAATGCGTGCTAATTCACACAGAATTGCGAATTGGAGGCACGGTTAGTCTGTCACCAAAGGACTTGCAGTTAGGTATCCAGGTGTTTGAATTATAGTTAGCCATGTGTAGCAATTCTGGGGCACTCGGCCTGTAACCTGGAGCATAGGGGTGTGAGCCTCCACTCGGGCGGTCGCTGTAAGGGCCTTGAGCAAGTCCTTGACACACTGTTGCTCATTGAGGTTTTTAAAGGCACTGTACAAATAGTCAGATACAGACTGACTTTCCATGTATGGTTTTTCTTGATCCAACTTCTTGGAACATTTGCCTAGTTATTAATTAATAATTATAGTAGTATAGTGACTGACTGTGTGCTGTTGTTTGTCAAGGCGCCCTTGTAATGGCATGTGCTGTGTTACGACGCCACAAAAATTGTCGGTATTATTATTATAGTGGTAACTAACCTGTTCCATCAAGCAGTGGCAAAAATAAAAATTTTAGTTTTTTGTTTAAAAGTAACCATTACAAACCATGATGAGTGATGAGATGTGATTTTCTAAACGCTCTTCTTCTGTCTAGCGAGCATGGCAAAAAATTTCGATCACGGACCGAACTGGCTGCCTACTTGCGAGAGAATGAGATTCAGCTGGAAGCGAAAGACTTTGACTTTTCAGCTGCAGCAGCTGACGGGAAACGAGAGTCTGTGATGGCCAAATCCTGTACCAGGCCTGTTAAGTCAAAAGCTCTGGACAACTGGACTGCCTGCACCGTAAGAGAGTTATGATAAATGTCATCGTTTGTTTGCTTAAGAAGTTGAATTGAATGTTTTGATGCTGCATTCTGGGCAAATACACAGATCTGATAAATAAAAGAAATTATGGAATAAATAGTGAGTTAACCTCATTTAATGAATTAATTGAGTCAATGAATGAACAGATACCTAGCCTTTCAATTTCTCTGCATCCAATTAACTCTGTCAAAAGAACTAACTTGCACCGTATCTGTGTTTTATGTTGTTTATAAGCTTACAATAAAAGTGCATTACTACGGGCTTTTCATTGAGAATTTTACGGTATGGTGGAAGACAAAGTATCTTGCATTTCGTTTTGTCATGTGCATTTTTATGCGTTTAATATGCTCTTATGGCTGTTCCAGGGGAAAAGATGTGACACAGATCTACACGGTGGCCCGACACTTAGATTTGCGACAAGGCTGCAGCAGAGAAAGCAGATGGATGACAAAGTCAAACCAGCGAAAGACACCGATGACTGCGCCGAAAAGAGCCATGAACACAAACAAGATATATCTAGCGGCTTTTCGGAAGATGCTGCGCCAGAGTCAGCGAAAGCAAAAACCGTTACCAGCTGTATGTCAAACAGAGCAATTGACAACGAGCTGTTCGTTGACTCTTCTTTTGTTAATGCAAGTGAAAAACACTCGGCTGTTGTTCAAAAACTGACACAGCATGGCAGTTCTTCAGAAATTTTCCCCCTCTCTGATGTTTCGGGACAGCGGGAAATCGCATTGTCACGGCTGGGAAGAAAGATGACCTTAGCAAGAAAGAGCCAGTGTAAGTAATTCGTTAGTTGCGCAATTGTCTTCCATACAGCCTTCAAACTCTTTTTTGACTCATTAGAGACAAAGGAAAATCATGAAACTTTCCAAATGCAAAAATGAAACTCATGAAACTTTCCAAATGCAAAATTATTTATTTGAGCATTTGAAATGAACTAACAACAATCTCTTCCGTAATCGGTGACATTACATGAACATCATCATCAGCTAACTTTCACCTACATCGCAGTCACTCATTGTCATCATATTTCATTGCTTAACCTTTTACATGAGTGCTGCATAATCACACTGAATATTTCAACATTAGCATAATCACTTCACTCTTCACTCTACTGTACAAAGTGACCTGGTTGTCTTGCGTGGCACAGAAGGTTTGCTGCCGCTTGCAAACCTGTGACATGTTCTTCTTGTCCTTTCTTTGCTCATATCTAAAGTGCTTGAAAGCCATTCTGTTCGATCGTGGTTTTGTTTTTTCAGGTCCAGAGTGCCTCTGTCTGCCTGTCTATCTATCTGTCTGTCTTTCTCTTTCTGTCTCTCTCTCTCTCTCTCTGTCTCAAAGATTCTAGTCCAAGTGGTTCTAGGTCAACCGTGGGGTGTTTTTTCAATATTTTGGAGGCTTGTTCACAGTGCTGTTCTGTGGTCCTCATCTTCTGAGGGTCATGCTGCGTGTCTGAAGCAGCGCAATCTGCGCTTTCGGACTGTGCGCTTCCAGTGATGGGTGTCATTCATTGCCATTCTCCTTATTGTCAGGTTGTTATTATTAAATTATATATATTTTCATGAAATATCACATACTGTAGCGCCTCTGATTTATTTCTCGTGAAGTTGTGTTATGTAAATTTCCTATTACAATTACTCAGTTTAATCATAATTGATGACTAATTGTTTAATTAATCTAATTAATTTTACTGTAGCATCAGCCAGAGTTAAAGAACTTGGCAAAGATTCTAAAGCTGAGGATTCAAGAAGAAGTCGATACTTCAGTCGCTCCGCCACTCGCCGAATGAAAGAACTAACAAGAAAACGAGCGTCCAGTTTGTCTGAAAATCCCCCGGAGGATAACTCAGTAATGCCGACCGTGAAGGGGAAGCCTTGGGTTCCTCCGAAATCTCCGTTCAACCTTGTCCAGGAATCACTTTATCAAGATCCATGGAAACTCCTCGTTGCAACAGTATTTCTTAACCGAACGCAAGGTTTGGATTCTAATTGCGATGATGATGATGAAGATGATGGCAAATATAACAATGATAAGGCCTTGAGGATGGTTATGTCAGTGAATAGTGGTATTGATAATGATGTTTAGCGGTGGTGGTGGCGGCGGCGGCGGCGTGGTGATAGTGGTGGTGGTGATGTTGGTAGTTGTGATGATGATTGTGGTAGCGATCTTGATGATGATGATGATCAATGGTTGTGATGATGGATACTATGACTTTCAGCAATGATTTAAGAAGAAGAACAGTACCATAAGCTAGCCCTGAGGCAGCCATGGGTATGAAGTGTTAGTGACTTCATTTTCTTTGCCTCGGCATAAGAGGGCGGGTGGTCAATCCTTTCTTTCATTGTCATGTTCCCACTGACATTGTACGGTCAGTGTACTTGTTATAGCTGAGTTTGCTAGGAGGTGCTGGTAGGACAGAAATATCTAACCAAATTTCTACTCTGGCAGGGATTTCAACTCTCGACCTATCGATTAACAGTGAAGCACGCTAACCACTACGCTATCAAGCACCCCTATGATACTATGATAATACTGACAATCAACTATGATAATCAACTATGGTAATACTGAGTGCAATGGTGATGATAATGGAGATGATTTACTTATAATGATGTTGATCTTTGACTGGTGATGATAGTGATAGTGGTGATAATGATGGTGAATTGGTGATAACAATAATGATAATGATTACACTGACACATTGTTATGATAGCAATGCTTAATTTTCTAGGGACAAACGCAATTCCTGTTCTGTGGCAGTTCTTTGAGCGCTGGGGTAGTGCCCAGCTGACTAGGAATGCCGACTGGAAGCCAATTGCGGAGCTGCTTCAGCCGCTTGGTCTGCACGAGAAGAGGGCCAAGATGCTCATCAGGTTCTCAGGTTAGACTCGCTAATCTCTGAACTTCCAGAATGCGACTTAAACCGTCCGCCTTGCCAGAATAATAATAATAATAATTTTATTTGACCAGAGGTACTTGTAATATTCAGTATTACAATTTATTTGTCTTAGACTTGCTTCGTATTATTTTTATTATTATTTTTTTTTGCCCTGAGGTACCTCATTCCCCCAGGGACTTAGAAATTATAAAATTATAAAAGTGGTGTATTCTGGAACGGCTACCCCTCATCCATGTCAATTAAGGGTTTAATGAAAGAACCACTGAAAGCAACGTCGTTGAAGCGTTGTATTGTGATGGAGACACGCTGGAACAAGAAGCCTGACTCTCTGGGTTCGCCGGTTGCTTGTGTGAGATGGCGACCCAAGTCTGAGATAAAATCAAAAATTATTATTATTATTATTTGCCTGAGGTAGTTATGATCCCTCAGTATTTACAATTTTTATTATTGTTATTGTTTGGTTACTGACGAACTGTTTTATGTTAATGATTTTTAGCATCATTTAGGGATTTGCAATAGTCTAGTCACAAGTGATTAGCTGGACTGTAAACTGTTCAAATCCCTGCCAGGGCAGAAGTTTGTTTCAAGATTTTTGCTCCACTTGCACCCCTATCCAACTCGGCTCTAATGAAGACACTTAATATACACTGTCGGTGGGAAGATGAGACTTGCGACCTGTCCTCATAGGTTGAGGCTAAGAACATGAAATCACTAACACTTCCTACCCGTCGCTGTCTTTTGGGGCCAGCTTAAGGGACTGCTCTTAGGCAGAGCTTTTGTGAGATACGAAGGAGGCGCTGCATTAAATGTCTCATTACATAATAACAAAGATTGGTTGTTAATTGATTATTGATGGATCAGCTTATAAGAACCTCGAAGCTGCTGTACATGTATCTTAAATGCTATTAGAAGGCAGTGGCCATGAAACTTGTCATAATGTGCTTTTGCCCCATCTGTCGATTGTTGTTTGCCCCATTCTTGATTATGCATTACGACTTCTGACAGACCTTTGTCTGAACTTACCTTTAACCTTTGTATCTGGTCGTTTGCACTTGCAGAGGAGTTTCTGGAGAAGGAATGGAAATACCCGATTGAACTCTATGGAATCGGAAAATATGGAAATGATTCCTACCGAATCTTTTGCATTGACGAATGGAAGCAGGTTGAGCATCAGTGCTTGTTATGAAACTTCTGTGTCTCTCATTTTTAGTATTCATTATTTTGAATATTCAATGGCTCTCAATTTGAATATTCACTGTCATTCTGAATATTCATTATTCTTTATGCATGCATATAAGCACGTTTTAAGCACCTCACAAAGACAACTTCACAAAGCCTGACGATAGAGATTTTGACAAAGTTTCCTTTTTGAATATTCTCTATAATTATTCAATAACATTCATTCTTTGAATATTTGATATGCCACTATTACGAACTATCATTCTCGTTCATTGTGAATTAGGCGAATTATGGTTCGTGCCAATTATTTCGTGGTTTTATATTTTGTAGGTGAGACCCAACGATCACAAGTTGAATTTGTACCACAACTGGCTTGTGCAGAACCAGAAGGCTTTGGGAATCAGCTGAACACTACAGTAACATTACAATTATTGGAGTGTAACATTACAGTTACATTACAATAACCACATTTGCTCATCATCAGTTTTTAGTAGCGGCTCTTACTTCAGAAAATGCTTCCAAAGGGTCGTTGATAAAACAACGAAAAAGACAGTTGCAGTCTGTTGAGTGACCTATTTAAGTGGTTGCAGGTGTGATTTGGATATCTTTCTGGTATGTTTGTGTGTGTGGACATTATTCTATCTCTGTGAACTCTTGAAATTTAAAAGTACTTACTGTACTGGTGTGCAATACTGACAAGCAGATTGTAGACGTGTATTTGAAAAATTACTGTTTAGGTTGAAGCAGATTTGTCTTGTTTTAGGGATTTATTGGTCCACGTTTCTCTCCTTAACTGCATTTACCGTCTGCTATAAACTAAACCATACTGTTTTTATAGTTTATATAGTGTTTTTATAGTTTATATAGTGTTTTTATAGTTTATATAGTGTTTTTATAGTTTATATAGTGTTTTTATAGTTTATATAGTGTTTTTATAGTTTATATAGTGTTTTTATAGTTTATATAGTGTTTTTATAGTTTATATAGTGTTTTTATAGTTTATATAGTGTTTTTATAGTTTATATAGTGTTTTTATAGTTTATATAGTGTTTTTATAGTTTATATAGTGTTTTTATAGTTTATATAGTGTTTTTATAGTTTATATAGTGTTTTTATAGTTTATATAGTGTTTTTATAGTTTATATAGTGTTTTTATAGTTTATATAGTGTTTTTATAGTTTATATAGTGTTTTTATAGTTTATATAGTGTTTTTATAGTTTATATAGTCATTACATCAGAAACTTAAAATTTTTGAAACGCTGGTCTAAGGCTAAATGCAGGGCACCAGTTTATTCATGAGCACTGTATCGTATCAGCGAGGTTTTCCAGAAGTTGACATCCTGTGGAAGTCCGAGTCCAGTTGCCAGAGAGACCTGAGAGCAGGGCAACTGCTAAGGCAGCGTTTTCCAAAGTGTTTTCCACAGAACCCCAGGATTCCGTGAGTGGAAAGATGGAGTTCCATGAGGAAAATGGATGAGTGTTGTTTGGATACGTTGTTACATTGTAAATCAGACTCCGAAGTAAAGACCAGGGTTCTAACTAACATAGGAAAATTATACTGTGCCTGATGCAAGACTACAACTTTCAAGCATCGATCCAAACATCACACAAATGTCTCATGGAAAAGTAACAGACACGCTAAAACCTAATATTTTCTTTTTATTGCAAGGGCTTGATTTAAACTTTAAATTTTTTTTCATATGTGCATTTAAAAAAAATCTGCTTGGGGCCGTCCATAAAGTACGTCACGCTATTTTTGACCATTTTACCCCCCTCCCCTGTCACAAACTGTCACAAAACTCGGACCCCCCTAAAGTACGTCACACTTTCGAACATAGAAATAATAATACTTCCGAAAGCAAGGCTAATACATAAACAAGGCTTCGCAACAGCATTATTACTAGCGCTCCTAGCGAGAGGAATCGTGAAAAACACATTCAGGAGATATGCATTTCATGCTATTTTGACATAAAACTAATTAAAATGTTTCAGAAAATTTTTGAAAATTATTTTTAAAGCTATGAAATTCTACTAAAAATAAAAATAAATTATAAATAAAATTTAAAAAATAAATGTGTGACGTCACACATGGCCTGACCCCCCCCCCTGTCACAAACTGTCACACTTTCTTAAACCCCCTCCCCCCATGGAGCGTGACGTACTTTATGGACGGCCCCTTGTATAAACACGATTAAATTATTCACAAGTGTTAATGAAACCTATGTGATTCAGATTCGCATTTCTGCGTGACCTTGCATGCGTTCAAAATGATAATAATATTGATCTGCCTCGCTGGCACTACATAAACCAAAATATGCTTTGGTTAGGTCAGTGTTTTGTCAATAAATTTTGTGATCAAGAGTTCCATTACCAAATAAAGATTTATCAACGCCATCTGGCGACTGGAAGGCCGAGTAAACCTTATGGGGCTAGCGTGTATCGAATCCGCGTCCTTCTTATCTTCATGCCAGCTTGTTATCATTCTACCATCTCCATGCCCTATGTCATCCATTAATTGTTAGTACATGTGATTTCTCGTAATTGCTGTTTTTCGTTACAATTCATAATTTCTGATGGGCGGTTGCTATAACTCGCCTGCACCATCACACGGAAGCGCGAGACCAACATTTCTCCTCAGGCGGATGAACGCAACGACCGCCGAATATAGGTTGACTGGGAAGAGGAACGCACAGCTGTTATGTAGTCGGGTGCCTTACCGACTATCGAAGCCCTCTACCAATGAGGAGGCTTTTGAAGGTAATCCTGCCCCCTACCGGAAGTCGGTACAGCATGTCTCGCATATAGCTTGAAACATGACAGGTTAGCAAAATTCAGGCAGCACAGTTGAGCATGAAGCAGTGCATGTATAACTACTGGGACAAAGTCCCAGTAGTTTTAGGATTTGTCCCAGTAGTATTGGTGATTTTATTCCAGGTAATACTCTACTTTCCATGTTAGTTTACAATATTAAATTATTAACCTTCTAATTCTATTCATTCCTTTGGTTACCTGATATCATAAGTGATTAGTATAAATTAAAATATTTTAAAATTAATTTGTCATTTATAAGTTCTAATGAACTCCGTAGTCCAAAGTCGAAACACCCACCAAGCAAACATTTATAGAATATATATAGGCCTAACTATAGTATAGTTGGTCTAATTATCCTATTCCCGTTGGCTGACTGCAGGATACATCATACATCGTGCAAGTGATATATTTGTGATCAGGGTTATTGTGTGACGTGTGCTATGGGCTTTTTTTACAACGAATATGTTTTTTTGTTTCATTTGCCTAACTACATTGGAAAATGAAGTTGGTCGTGTTTGCTAAAGTTAAAGCTATCGTTGTTTGTTAGGCAAACGTAAAGTTAAGCAGATGAAACAAAAACCCATAGCCATTTCTTGAAGTGTAACGGTATGAAGCGGTGTGCCATACCGGCACCTCTCCTGGCCGGCTAAAAACATACCGGTACGTCTCCAGGCGAGAAATCCATACCGGTAGGGAAGGGCCGGGGGAATGGTTCTTATATCCTTGTTTCCCACTTCGACCCCCGCTCATAGCACACGCCACATAATACATTGTTTCGATTGTCTTCAGACAAAGAGAAAAACGTAGACATGGTTACGATTGTCTTCAGACCAAGAGAAAACGTAGACATGGTTTCGATTGTATTCAGACAAAGATAAACGTAGACATGGATTACGTAGAACAATAATTATTATCTCAAGACAAAGAGAAAACATAGATATGGTTACGATTGTCTTCGACAAAGAGGAAACGCAGGCGTGGTTTCGATTGTCTTCTAATAAGTGAATTTATGTAGGCATGGTTACAATTGTCGTCAGACAAAGATATAGCGTAGACATGGTTACGATTGTTTTCAGACAAAGAGAAAACGTAGATATGGTTACGATTGTCTTCAGACAAAGATATAGCGTAGACATGGTTACGATTGTTTTCAGACAAAGAGAAAACGTAGATATGGTTACGATTGTCTTCAGACAAAGTAAACACGTGGCCTATAGACATGGTTACGATTGTCTTCTAATAAGTGAATTTATGTAGGCATGGTAACGATTGTATTCAGACAAAGAGAAAACGTAGACATGGGTATAGCCTATACGATTGTCTTCAGACAAAGAGAAAACGTAGAAATGGTTTCGATAGTCTTCAGACAAAGAGAAAACGTAGACATGGTTACGATTGTCTTCAGACAAAGAGAAAACGTAGACGTATGGTTACGATTGTCTTCAGACAAAGAGAAAACGTAAATATGGTTTCGATTGTCTTCTAACTAGGCCTATAGTTGATCTAATAATGTTTCAAATTTCAAACTGCTAAGAATAACTTATATAGGGATAGGCCTATGTATAATAATAAAAAGCAAATTTGGTCAAATAAAGTGGCTAAAATGGGCTCCATTTGACATCAAATGCTCTAAAATGCGTTGTCGGCTGGGGCTCAGACCCCGCTGTGGAGCTTACGACACTCCATCAGACAGGGCCGGATTTAGGGTGGTGGGGGCCCATGGGCGCCCAGTATGGAGGGGCCCTTGACCCCTTCTGTGCAACGGAGTTTTTGCTTTCGTTGAAGCGCAGTTGCCCAGTGCCAGGGACAACCCCATACCAACAGATATGCCATATCATACTGACTCATTCATGCAAAGTTGCTAAAGACAACGTTTAAATTGTTGACTTGTTGTTCACTGATGTTTTTAAAATTCACATGAAAAAATTGGGAAGATCATTTTGCTGATAAATGAAGTGTCTTCTATTCAATTAATAGGGGAGGGTTTAGGGTAATGGTAGCACTCTGGACGAGGCAGCGGACGAGGGATCGCTTTCGGCTACCATCCCTAAGGTCGACACAGCCTTTTCATTCGCCAAGTGGCGCTGAGAAAATGAGCAGTAGGACGTGATGGGCGCCTTGCATGGCTGCCAAACAGTTAAATGCGATTCCTGTAATAACTTGCCGTCATCTGTTCATACTATGAATTGTTATCATACTGCGTTCTTGTCAGTTTGACAATATTAAACGAAGATTATTATTATTATTAGCCTATGTATTAAATAATAATTTCTCAAATACAAAACAAAAAGATAAGCTTAAATTTCTTATGCAATTTTAATAGAAGTCACTGATACAGACAAACGAACAAAGAAAGTAAACATAGTGATAAGCGGAAGCTCCAATCTAAAAACAGCTAGCTTAATTGAGTCATTTTTCATTAGCTCAGTTAGGCGTACACTAAGTCTTAGATCTAAATTTGAATAGGCCCAATAGAGACTACGCACTTTTCTGTTGGCAAAGTCATCAATAAACTGATTAAAATCCAATTGGCGTAGAATATCACTCTCTATGCTCAACACTGCAAGATGGCTAAGTCTATCGTGTGTCATGCTTGTGCGAAGCCTGTTCTTAATTATCTTCATCTTAGAAAATCAGCGTTCAGCACTACAATTTGTGACCATGAGCACCAAGTACATTCTTAGCATAATTTCCACATTTGGAAATGAACTTTCAACACCTTTGTCAAGTATTAATTGGTACATGGACTGCTCCTGACTTATGCCGAGGCCTGCGCTACCTGTTACGGAAATCAGAGCCAATTGGCGGCTATGGGTACGAATAAAGGGTCAAAGGTCAAATGACGTCATCCAAACCTACTGTGGGTTTGAGAGCCAGGTCAAAGGTCAAACGACCGCCTCGGGCAAAACAGACACCCATTAAAGCTGGCCAAGGGTCCCTCTTCTTGGGTGGGGCGTGCGTGTGCCCCTCCCCCTCCCCTTCCAAGGAGGTCATTTGAGGGCGTGCGTAGGGCGTGCGTGTGCCCATACCCCTCCCCTCCATTCTTCTTTCACTCTACACGCCTTAGCAAAGCTCATTGAATATTCATTATTTGCATGCTGTGCATTCTATTTGGGCCTTTCACACGCATATGTGTGCAGCCAATTTTTATACAAGCAAGCTACCAATTCTTGCATGTAGGCCTATAGCACTCAATTTTTACTCACTAGCCGTCATCTACCGCCCATACTCATCATCCATCTTTGCTCAAGCATTGCAAGGCGCCCATTTTTGCAACTTTTCTTACTACAATCAAGCAGCCATTGTTTTGGCCATTTTCACATAGCTCACATTTAAGCTTGGAGTCCAACATGGCTAGGCTTTACTCTCGTAGCTGCACTTGCATTCTTTTACATGTGCATTGTTTGGCGTATAGCAATTTACACTTAGGTCAACTTTAATGGTAGAGGCCATTATACGCAAGCACTCAATTCTTTTGGACCATACACCCATTTTCTCTTAGGCACACACATTTTAGGCTCAAGCCTACAACTACAAACCTTGCAACTCCATCTTCGTCACCCAGCAAGGCGCGCAAGCACTTAGTGTGGAAGCCAAGGCAGCCAGTGTTTGCGCTTGCATGCCATTACAGCTCTTGCCTGACCATTTAACGTTGAATATTTAGTACTTGCACCCTTTTGAGGCACAACAGCATTTTACTCTTAGGTAGCCATTCTTTGGGCTCGCCTTGTTTTTCAAGGCTGACTAAGGCCAATTTATTATTCAATAGGCACAAATTGCAATGTTTTTGTGCGCTTGCATTGAATTAGAGCGACAACCTTTTACTCTTAGACAGCAAGACATTCGTTGGGCTTGCCTTGTTTTACAAGGATGACCAACGCTTATTGAGTATTCATTATCCTTAGGCCTGTTTACACATGCACAATCATCGCCTAAACTGAATTTAGCATGGTATTCAACTTTTGCAAAGCACTCAGGTGTCTTTGCTCTATTGCATTCTCCTACAGCTCACGCATTTAGTTATGCAAATCTTTCAACAAAATGAACTTAAATCTGAGAAAAGTTAAACTGAAATCTCAGTTTCATTGAAATTCTCGGTTCAGTTTCGGATAGTAAGTGTCTTTTACAGATGGTGCATGAGCGAGAGAGAGAGAGAGAGGAGAGAGAGGCGTTTTGGCAGAGCTGGAGGGAGAGAGAGAGGGAGGGGGCGATAGAGAGAGAGGGAGAGAGGCGCTTTGGCAGAGCTGGAGGGAGAGAGAGAGGGAGGGAGCGAGAGAGAGAGAGATGGAGAGAGGCGTTTGGCAGAGGTGGAGGGAGAGAGAGAGGGAGGGAGCGAGATTGAGAGAGGGAGCGAAGCGCTTTTGGCAGACAAGTAGCGTGTGAGCGAGAGAAATGCGCGGCTTATATTTCTGACCTGGTGGTTTTACAACTTTTACATTTCAGACACCTAAAACTCACACTCAAAGCTAGCTTCACAGTAGAATATTGCGAGTTTGTAGAGCAAACCTGCCAATTGTAGACGTGCGTCATTTAGAATGCGTGTATTTACTTAACAGACTTATAATTTTCTATACAGCTTGGAGACTTAAGTTGAGAGTTTATTTAGCGAACCGAGGGTTTGAGCTGTTGTATGGAGAGGTGTTTTGAGACCCTGCATAGTGCTCTTTTACGACAGTTGGCAGGCAATCAAATGTTTTTAGTTGTGTAATGCATTCCACAAATGGTTCTTAATTCTGAAAAATCTCAAATTCATTGAAATTCTAGAGTCATGGAAAAACCCCACTTGGTTAATTTTGGATAGCTGGTGACATTTACGGGGCATGGACACAGCGATATTGAGAGAGCGAGAATGAAAGCGGCATGGGGCCGTGGAGGGTAGGAGGGTGAGAGAGAGAGACTTACTCTCTGTAATTGACAATTTTAATCGCTCCGAATAAGAGCCGAATCATTATTTTCGCTTGGCGAGAAGAGCATTAACTAGTTTTTGGAGAGAGAGCGAGAGAGACGTGTAAAATGTTGGTGTTTAACAGCTGAATTTTTAATAGTGTTTAGCGGAAGAGAGGGGTAATATGAAACCAAAATCTTTAAAGTCAATGCAAGGAAGGTTAGAAAACCGAGTCGTTTGGTCGTTTCACCAAACGGCGAACCCATGATGTATACACAGCGGTAAGTAAGTATGAAAATGCAAATCTTATACAGTTGATGAGTTGTGTAGAGTCCGCGTCGTGGCCAGGAATGAATGAAGTAGCATCACGCGTTTCGATGGAAATGCTTAAACTTCTATTCGCAAGATGCCACATTAGAAGTTATCGCAAATTTTTAAGGTGTAAGAGCTCGTTACAACACGTGAAAAATGTAGAACACGAAATCATTGTGATATTTGTAAGCTTGGCTTACTGTACAAGACTTTGTCGTATTTTCACTCACTTTTCATGTTGCCATACCACGAGAGCTCGGTTGAATGAGGGAGGGGTTTTCCCCCTAGCCCGCCCGCCTACCCTATACGCTATAGACCAAAGTGGCAGTGCCACTTTGACACAGGCATTATAAAATTTTAAAACAGCACGTTTACGCTCTGTAGAAGACGGAATCATCACACTGAAATGCATGTCGCAATAAACTGGTGCTTAATCAGTTAATATTTTTCCGATTATAGGATTGAGATGTAAGCTGGCACGAATGAAGGCATGAAATTCCAAGTTTTGTCGGCCATTGCCTGAAATTGTGGGCGTGTTTCTTTAGCAGCAGCTGCAGCTGCTGCCACTGCCGAATGTCATACTTTGAATCTAAGAGAGAGAGAATTAAGGTCACCTTCGTGGCTTTCCATGCATGTCATTGCCACAACTCTGAGAATATTCGCAATCGACGGTTTTTTCTCACACAGCAAACGTGTTACTCGATAAAAAGTTAAACTTGTATCTCCAAATTTTGACTGTGCCTCACATCTCCACAAAGCTGAGAACATAAGGTTCTCAGCTCATTTTTACTGTCCATTGTCTTCGTTTGCATGGTTGCTGAGCTTCAATATACAGTATGAGCTGAGGGAATGACAAAATGCTTACATGCCACATGTGAAATGGACATATATGCCCACATTGAGTTGAAAGTTTAAGCAAAGACCATGTG
Source organism: Aporrectodea caliginosa (assembly GCA_020284085.1). Classification (NCBI taxonomy): domain Eukaryota; kingdom Metazoa; phylum Annelida; class Clitellata; order Crassiclitellata; family Lumbricidae; genus Aporrectodea; species Aporrectodea caliginosa. Next base: position 974,214 of record JACEVL010000130.1, on the reverse strand, counting down.
TAATTTCAATGCTTCGATAACAGCCTCGCTAGCTACCACCACAGACGCGTGAGGTTCAAAGTACATTAGACTAGTCATAATAAGTCGACCGAGAGACCAAAGTGCTACATGCCACATGCACAAACTTGGACATTGTGATCTCCGTGAATTGAACGTTTAAACAATGGCACTGCAACTCTATAATTTCATCGCTTTGATAACAGCTTTGGCTTCACGCAGCAGCAGCAGGCCTGACATTCTGACGACCTGTTAAGTAAATAAGTAAGTGTGTTTATCGCAGCATCTAGCAGTAGCTGTGAACTGTGAGAGCAGCATTGATTCTGACAGCTTGTTTATAGCAGCTTCCAGCGGCGGTTGAAGACTACGCATTAGCATCTAATTGAAATGGTTGAGCATGCGAAACTTTACTCTCAATTTGCTTGCAGCCGCTTACCCAAATTTTCATTAAATTTTAAAGCTATACCAGGTGTGAGAGATTGTAGCAACACATGCATTATCAGCAGCATGCTTGTGAACCGTTGGTTTTTTCATTATCAGGAGTTGTAAGCCACTGATTTTCATTTTCTGGAGTTGAGAACTTTTGATTCATAACTTTCAGAGCTGTGAACAGAGTTGAGAACCTTAGGTTCTCAGCTTTGTGAGTTGAGAACAGAGTTGAGAACCTTAGGTTCTCAGCTTTGGAGTTGAGAACAGAGTTTTGATTCTCAGCTTTGTCAGTTGAGAACAGAGTTGAGAACCTTAGATTCTCAGCTTTGTGAGTTGAGAACAGAGTTGAGAACCTTAGATTCTCAGCTTTGTGAGTTGAGAACAGAGTTGAGAACCATAGGTTCTCAGCTTTGTGAGTTGAGAACAGAGTTGAGAACCTTAGATTCTCAGCTTTGTGAGTTGAGAACAGAGTTGAGAACCTTAGATTCTCAGCTTTGTGATTTGAGAACAGAGTTGAGAACCTTATGTTCTCAGCTTTCTGAGTTGAGAACCTTAGATTCTCAGCTTTCTGAGTTGAGAACAGAGATGAGAACCTTATGTTCTCAGCTTTGTGGAGATGTGAGGCACAGTCAAAATTTGGAGATACAAGTTTAACTTTTTATCGAGTAACACGTTTGCTGTGTGAGAAAAAACCGTCGATTGCGAATATTCTCAGAGTTGTGGCAATGACATGCATGGAAAGCCACGAAGGTGACCTTAATTCTCTCTCTCTTAGATTCAAAGTATGACGTTCGGCAGTGGCAGCAGCTGCAGCTGCTGCTAAAGAAACACGCCCACAATTTCAGGCAATGGCCGACAAAACTTGGAATTTCATGCCTTCATTCGTGCCAGCTTACATCTCAATCCTATAATCGGAAAAATATTAACTGATTAAGCACCAGTTTATTGCGACATGCATTTCAGTGTGATGATTCCGTCTTCTACAGAGCGTAAACGTGCTGTTTTAAAATTTTATAATGCCTGTGTCAAAGTGGCACTGCCACTTTGGTCTATAGCGTATAGGGTAGGCGGGCGGGCTAGGGGGAAAACCCCTCCCTCATTCAACCGAGCTCTCGTGGTATGGCAACATGAAAAGTGAGTGAAAATACGACAAAGTCTTGTACAGTCAGCCAAGCTTACAAATATCACAATGATTTCGTGTTCTACATTTTTCACGTGTTGTAACGAGCTCTTACACCTTAAAAATTTGCGATAACTTCTAAAGTGGCATCTTGCGAATAGAAGTTTAAGCATTTCCATCGAAACGCGTGATGCTACTTCATTCATTCCTGGCCACGACGCGGACTCTACACAACTCATCAACTGTATAAGATTTGCATTTTCATACTTACTTACCGCTGTGTATACATCATGGGTTCGCCGTTTGGTGAAACGACCAAACGACTCGGTTTTCTAACCTTCCTTGCATTGACTTTAAAGATTTTGGTTTCATATTACCCCTCTCTTCCGCTAAACACTATTAAAAATTCAGCTGTTAAACACCAACATTTTACACGTCTCTCTCGCTCTCTCTCCAAAAACTAGTTAATGCTCTTCTCGCCAAGCGAAAATAATGATTCGGCTCTTATTCGGAGCGATTAAAATTGTCAATTACAGAGAGTAAGTCTCTCTCTCTCACCCTCCTACCCTCCACGGCCCCATGCCGCTTTCATTCTCGCTCTCTCAATATCGCTGTGTCCATGCCCCGTAAATGTCACCAGCTATCCAAAATTAACCAAGTGGGGTTTTTCCATGACTCTAGAATTTCAATGAATTTGAGATTTTTCAGAATTAAGAACCATTTGTGGAATGCATTACACAACTAAAAACATTTGATTGCCTGCCAACTGTCGTAAAAGAGCACTATGCAGGGTCTCAAAACACCTCTCCATACAACAGCTCAAACCCTCGGTTCGCTAAATAAACTCTCAACTTAAGTCTCCAAGCTGTATAGAAAATTATAAGTCTGTTAAGTAAATACACGCATTCTAAATGACGCACGTCTACAATTGGCAGGTTTGCTCTACAAACTCGCAATATTCTACTGTGAAGCTAGCTTTGAGTGTGAGTTTTAGGTGTCTGAAATGTAAAAGTTGTAAAACCACCAGGTCAGAAATATAAGCCGCGCATTTCTCTCGCTCACACGCTACTTGTCTGCCAAAAGCGCTTCGCTCCCTCTCTCAATCTCGCTCCCTCCCTCTCTCTCTCCCTCCACCTCTGCCAAACGCCTCTCTCCATCTCTCTCTCTCTCGCTCCCTCCCTCTCTCTCTCCCTCCAGCTCTGCCAAAGCGCCTCTCTCCCTCTCTCTCTATCGCCCCCTCCCTCTCTCTCTCCCTCCAGCTCTGCCAAAACGCCTCTCTCCCTCTCTCTCTCTCTCTCGCTCATGCACCATCTGTAAAAGACACTTACTATCCGAAACTGAACCGAGAATTTCAATGAAACTGAGATTTCAGTTTAACTTTTCTCAGATTTAAGTTCATTTTGTTGAAAGATTTGCATAACTAAATGCGTGAGCTGTAGGAGAATGCAATAGAGCAAAGACACCTGAGTGCTTTGCAAAAGTTGAATACCATGCTAAATTCAGTTTAGGCGATGATTGTGCATGTGTAAACAGGCCTAAGGATAATGAATACTCAATAAGCGTTGGTCATCCTTGTAAAACAAGGCAAGCCCAACGAATGTCTTGCTGTCTAAGAGTAAAAGGTTGTCGCTCTAATTCAATGCAAGCGCACAAAAACATTGCAATTTGTGCCTATTGAATAATAAATTGGCCTTAGTCAGCCTTGAAAAACAAGGCGAGCCCAAAGAATGGCTACCTAAGAGTAAAATGCTGTTGTGCCTCAAAAGGGTGCAAGTACTAAATATTCAACGTTAAATGGTCAGGCAAGAGCTGTAATGGCATGCAAGCGCAAACACTGGCTGCCTTGGCTTCCACACTAAGTGCTTGCGCGCCTTGCTGGGTGACGAAGATGGAGTTGCAAGGTTTGTAGTTGTAGGCTTGAGCCTAAAATGTGTGTGCCTAAGAGAAAATGGGTGTATGGTCCAAAAGAATTGAGTGCTTGCGTATAATGGCCTCTACCATTAAAGTTGACCTAAGTGTAAATTGCTATACGCCAAACAATGCACATGTAAAAGAATGCAAGTGCAGCTACGAGAGTAAAGCCTAGCCATGTTGGACTCCAAGCTTAAATGTGAGCTATGTGAAAATGGCCAAAACAATGGCTGCTTGATTGTAGTAAGAAAAGTTGCAAAAATGGGCGCCTTGCAATGCTTGAGCAAAGATGGATGATGAGTATGGGCGGTAGATGACGGCTAGTGAGTAAAAATTGAGTGCTATAGGCCTACATGCAAGAATTGGTAGCTTGCTTGTATAAAAATTGGCTGCACACATATGCGTGTGAAAGGCCCAAATAGAATGCACAGCATGCAAATAATGAATATTCAATGAGCTTTGCTAAGGCGTGTAGAGTGAAAGAAGAATGGAGGGGAGGGGTATGGGCACACGCACGCCCTACGCACGCCCTCAAATGACCTCCTTGGAAGGGGAGGGGGAGGGGCACACGCACGCCCCACCCAAGAAGAGGGACCCTTGGCCAAATTTAATGGGTGTCTGTTTTGCCCGAGGCGGTCGTTTGACCTTTGACCTGGCTCTCAAACCCACAGTAGGTTTGGATGACGTCATTTGACCTTTGACCCTTTATTCGTACCCATAGCCGCCAATTGGCTCTGATTTCCGTATATCCCTTACTACTCTCATCTTCAAACATTTTGACAAAATAAGAAAACTGCATGAGCTCATTGCCAAGGCTTTCATCGAGATAATCGCCATATATTGCTACAAGATGTTTTGCTGAGTTGTGTATTTCTTCATCACTACATGATTCAAGCCTAGACAGAAAACCAAACATTGAGCAGAGTAGTTCGTATGATGCTAGCCTTTTTGACAACTCAGTTGTGAATTGATCGATGACGGGTAGAAAACAACTACAGCATCACCAATGACACCAGGTTCCGATGAACCTGCATTTTGACCATCATCCAAGGTGACAGCAGATGTACTTATAGCTGTTGCTTGAAGGAAAGCAGTAATACGAGGTGTCTTTGCGAGAACCTTCTCATTTTGAGAAGCTTTTTCTTTACTTAACTGGCGTTTTTGAGAGCCACTAGGCCGATTAGTGCCCTTATGCCGATCTCCAATTCGGTTCATGTCAGCTGAAATTAAGACTCAAACTGTGTTGTATGGCCTGATACAATGCATACATAAATTTAGAATCCTGTAGGACTGCATGTCTCAAAGCCACTACCAGCACAGAAATTATAGCATACAGCTGTGTTCGACACTGCTACAGTCGAACACTTTGGGTCATCAGAGGTCAAAAGCACCACCGGAACAGAATGCTGTAGCTTAGACAGAATACCCACTTTCTCCCAGCCTCTCACCCTGAAACAAGATGCTGTTGCGGGGTGGAGCTCAGGATGCTGTCTAGTGCACAGGTTCTTGATCCGTCCGCTGTCTGCTGCATGGCGACCGAGCCTGGGACGTATCTCATGTATGGTACATGAGATATTTCCATGATGTATCTGCCTACATATGCCTACTAGACGACCTCGGCTTGAGTTGAAAGTAAGGTGATCTGTAAACAGCTGCAGATGTCACGCTTAAGGCGTGAACAATATTAACGGGATATTTCAAAATCATGATTGTATAGTACAGTGATCATTCAGAAGTCGACCATTCTGATTCAGATCCACTCACTAGTCAATCTAAAAATATCTTTCTTAGTCAGATAGCACACGCAGTGAAGGGACAAAAAATAACATTGCAACTGGTGGGGGCCCCTAAGTGGTGGGGGCCCCTGGGCTGGAGCCCGTGGAGCCCATGCTTAAATCCGGCCCTGCCATCAGACCCATAGTCGTGACAGACTTTGTCCCAGTAGTCAAAATCCTTTAAAATATGCACTGGCATGAAGTGTAGAGTTTTTCGTATGTCAAACAAGGGCGAGTATTTTAACTAGAGATTGGCATTTTTACCGATTTCTGATTCCGCATAGTTGGCCTAGCTGTTATTTTTTCCGATTCAGATTCGGATCCGAATAGTTAATAAAATAGAAATGAAAACAAAGTCTTGTATATTTTCGCGAGATGTAATCCCAACGAAAGTTTATGCACTGAAGTGACTGAACTATTTAAAAGAAATTGACATTTGAAAGTTTGAAACCGCGTGGCATAAAAAAAGCCGGACTGTCCGCCATTGTTCTGACCCGTCGAGTAACAATTTCATTATTTACACGGACTTTCAATTAATTAAAGATTAAGGAATACCGCAGGAGGTCGCCAAAACAGGTTATTATTTCTATATTAATGAAGTAGAAATTGTTTTTGGTAAAAATATTACTTTTTTGCTATTCGGATATTAAGGCCTGGGATCACCGATTCAGAATAATAGTGCAAAATCCGGCCCGAACCGATTACCGAACGGATAATCGGCCCATCCCTAATTTTAACTGACGGGCCACCGTTTGGACGTCACAGTTGAGGATCGATTGGAGCTGACGTATTCTGAATTTTTAGAATTTAATATGCTCCCGGTAATTGTAATTGATCACTTAACTGACCGCGCGAGAACTCTATATTGAGTAGGCCCTATTATAAGGCCTACATAGATGATGATTTCGTCCATCTAGGCCTACGTGTAAATGTGTAGGCCTACACTCTGCAGCAACTAATGATTATTTACTAGTTTATTTAAAAGAATTCTAATTACTTTCAATCATCCATTATCACTCATATGTTAGCATTTCTGCGTGTTTGTCCGATTGCTTTTATCAATTATAAAACGAATATAGGCCTACTATTACTACGAAACATCAGCCTTCTACATTTCAGCTTCTAGTTTCGTACACAATCCCAGTAATTAATTATTACTACTAGGCTATACCGTCACGCTCTAGTGGCTACGGCGTTGCGAGATATTGATTTCTTGGCTTGGTCTGGACTATAACGGTATGCTGTGGAGATCGCTTATGCATGTCGTGTTATGGTTAGGCCCTAGTCTCGAGTCGCGAATGGATGTGAACGCAGGACAAGGTAGGCCCAGCACTCTATAGCCAATATTGCGCATTGTAGAAAGGACAAAAACGCATAGGTCTATTTCTTTAGCTGCATGTGCAGTATCATGTGTAGATCCCTTTATCTCACCAATATAAGCTTCAGTCCATTTATTTTATGGAATTAAATGTTAAATCATTTGTATGCGTTTCCAGTCTTCGTTCGTCATGAACATGGCTGTGTAGTCTCTGGGATCATCCACATTTAGGCCTAGGAAGCGATGTTTCTGCTTTGGCCAACTATATATACCAACGCAATATAGGTGATGATTAACTTTTCGATAGGCTTATAGGCCATGTAGTAGGCCTATAAATATGTATATATTGAATATAATAATATACTAGTTATGTTATTTTAGACCTATACAGTATACAGGCTATTCAGACGATAATAAACAGAAATACTAGGCTAAATGTTATAGGATCCGATAGCTGTGTGTCTTTATGTGTCTTTGTACAGATGCCTACACCTGACCGTTCTATGATATATATATATATATATATATATATATATATATATATATATATATATATATATATATATATATATATATATATATATAGCTATACCAATATACATGTGTAACATTGTGTATATCTATCCTACACCTGGTAATTTGTTCTGCTAGAGATGCTATGCAAATTGACAAGTACTTCATTAATTTAAGCAAAAAGCAAATATGAAGGATGTATTCTAGTTTGCTTGGTTAATGAGAAGTACTGGCATTACGCTTCAATAAGCACAGTGAATAAGACTTCAATAAGACTTGTTCTGAAAATTGTATGATCAGATAAGAAACGGCAGCGATGCCTCTCGTATCAAAAGCCACAGCATTCCGATTGCTGCCATCCTGGTTAGCAGAGCGTATCGTCGACTCAGCCACCAGCGGACGACGCAGGACGCCAGCAGCAGCCTCGTGCTCTGCAGCGTGTGCCACAGATGATGGTACTGTTGGTACATCAGCTGAACCTCGTTGTTCTAAGAATGGAATTTCAAGAGATAACAGTACAGGTAGGACCTATATTTATATACACGTCTGCTATAGAAAAACTAGTTGACTGAATGCGCATTTAGCAGGTTGTCTTAGACTCTTAGAGGTTTTGCTCCAACATCAACATTCGTTATTGCTACCGTCGCCTCTACGTACTCTATTCAAAGGTAATTATTAGTCCAACACCTGCGTCACTATCACAGCACTACCGCCAAGCCAACATCATCGCGCGAGTTAGCTTCCATGATCGCTGCAGATATTTCTAGCTTAGACTACGATGGCGATTTGTGTTGACACGTACAAGATGTGACCCGGGTTCGAATCCAGGTTGTGCCATATGAATTCGACCTTGATCCAACTGTAGAACTGTTCCAGACCCAAGAGTGGCTTCTTTAAATCGATTACATCGCCTACGATTCTTTTGTTCAGGCGATGGATATATTATGGCATGTTAATAAAATGCCTTACTTACATTATAACTTACAACCTAAGATCATAATATCTATTCGCCATGACAAGGCCTATAAGGCTGGTAGGCCAGACGTTTGTTTGCTTTGCTGTTCCTTGCAGCATAGGCAGTCCTGCATTAGATAGTGGCTGTATTAGCCAATCGATGGTCTACATGATGGGCTTTGCCTCTTATTCATGTCCATTCATGTCGTATCGATCATGTCATGCCAGTGTATACACTGCATCCAATCCATGTGAATGCCCGGCGCGTGTGTTGATCCTCATGAGGTTCTTCCTGGGCGGTTGCATGGCTGACTGGATATTGTAAAATGTAAATAGCTATGTGTGGCCTATAATAGTAGATATTATAAGAGCCGAACATAGATAAACATGTGGAATTGTGGATGAATTATTGGGTTTGAGCAGATTTGTATACAAGACATCAAACTTCGAGACCGAGACAGTGTGGCCCGAGACCGAGACAGTGGGACCGAAACCGAGACGAGACACAAGGTCCGAGACAGTTCAAGACAGTTCAAAACGAGTGAAATGCACATTGGACTCAAATACCGAAACAATTTCTCTCTCAAATTTTGAAGTCTAATACCAGGTACAAGTCACTAAAATCAGCCGATCATCTGAATAATATAAACTATAAAGAAATTATATATTTCAACCATTATGAAATCTTCTAAATGATTCTAAAATTTAAACCAACAATTCCATATAATTATTAGCTACATAAGTCACGTCACTCACTTACCTTGAAAAAATAGATGTTGCTCCAAGCAGATTCTCTACAACTGATCACCCGCGCAACCATCATAGCAAGAACAATGCATGCATCTCCGCCTGGTGGGGACTGGCGAGCGAAAAGGACAAATCCCGCATAGAACGACTGAATAACAGATTAAAACGCTCTGGTTTTATTCAGTCACATTCCCTTCTACGAATGTTCTTGCTAATAAAGCAGAAACTTCACTCTTTAAAGCGATTCTCTTAAATGATAATCATTCACTAAGATACCTCTTTCCTAACCAACATTTTACGCCCTATTTACTTAGAGTCAGACCACATAACTTTAACCTTCCTGACAAGGGCTCACGAAATTTTATATCTCGTATGTTATTCCTGAACTCTTACTAAGCTATTATTACTTCATACTATAATATAGATGTATTTTTTTCTATGTACACCTACAGCGTTATGTCTGTGTTAACACAATAAACGAATATATATGATGATGTCTCGCTTATGTTTGGTTTACACCAGCGGCAAACGGCATGCCATTTATATTTTGTTTTTCATTTATTTCAAATTTCGTAAATGCAAATTTCACTATTTCAGCTTCTTTATGAGACATTTTAAGATATTTGCACTGATAGTAATAAAGTACAAACTTAAAACTGCATTTTAAAATATCTGTTAATACCAGAAACACCGCTTTTCTAAACTTCCGCTTTGTTTAGCACTTCCGATTAACTACATGTAGTTATCCGTTCGGCACAGGACAATTTCATAGCGCGATACAGTCAGAAGTTCAGAACTAAAGACAGTTTGCGCGAAAACTATGGAGACCGCTTCTACAAGAGAACAAGACTTTCGCTTCGAGACAGTTTCCAAAAAGTCCAGAAATGACATCGAGACGAGACCGAGACCCAAAAAAGTGGGGACCGAGACCGAGACATCAAGAACCTATCTCGAGACGTCTCGAGACCGAGATAGTGTCTCGAGACAATCCAAGTCTGGGTTTTAGTGGATTCGCTACCACCATGATAGACAACTGAAACCACAGAGTGATTGTGGTCGATAAGGGGCAAAATTTAGGATCATTGGGTGGATGTCGGCGTTAATGAATGAACACTAACTGACACATATACACATTTGAGTTGCGAACTAATAGATTGTCTGGCGTTTCAATGGCATAATGGTTCTGCTCTGCCTCCTTTTTCTTATTATAGACGACAATCCGAAGTGGCCAACCGTTTCCTTGGCAAGACCAGTCACTGCGAGACCACCGCATTGCGGCAGTCGAAAGCGACGGATACGAATTCGTTGTGCAAGAGGGAATCGTTTAAAGAAAGACTCCTCATCAGCCTCATCTGCAGCGGCCAGCATTCAAGACAAGGCCAAATGTTCCGTGACGATGCCAGACACCTTATGCACGGAAACGACCCTGTCAGTAGTTTACCATGTAGCTAAATGCGACGGTTCGGACTGCAGGCCAAACAACGAAGAGCCGGTGTCAAGTTGCCCTTTTAATAAGGTAAATGCCACGAAGCCTCTGACCGTGTCATCGTCTTCTTCGATTGAGGCAAAAGCCTTAAAGGATTCAATGACCATCGTGAAGCCTTTGACAGTATCGTCTTATTGTCCAAATGATGCAAAGTGTTCGACTGTAACATCATCTTTGATCGATTCAAAACCTTTGGCTGTCTCAACGCCTTCATCCCCGACAAGTGCTACGCGTTTGACAGTTTCGCCAACAACTTCAACTGGGGCAAAGTCTGTGATAGCATTGCCTTCTTTGATAAACGCAAAGCTGTTGCCCTGTCGTGACGGAAACTCGTCTTATCCGCTCTTAAACGCTGCTTCAACTCCAATGTTCGAGTCAGTTTTGGATGAAAGTTTGGTTGGCTTCCTCAGTATTCGCTTCAATGATCTTCGTGTGTCGTCTCGAGCCTTTGCAGGTCGTTCCAGTTCATTGAATCCCCGCTCTTCATCATGCTTTGTGGAGGGGAATTTTCCGACCCGTGTAGAGATGTGTTTGCAGCAACAAAATGATACACCTATGCAGACAAAACCTCTCACCTGCAACGGAAGTCCTAGCAGACCTTCAGCCTTTCTCGGAAGAGTTGACCTTTGGAAAGAATCTTTCGAATCATCGTAAATTTGTTAATAAACGATAATTTCAAGTCATGAATATTATTATAAATTATACGTCTCGAAAATCGCAATAGGATTCAGGACACAGGCCTATGTATTAGAGGGAGATTATTACGGCTGGTTAGATAGACGAGCATTTTTAAACAATTCGTACAGCTGAGGCCAGATCAATACTTATTGTTGTTTCTCATGTTAATTGTTGTTCAGTTATTGCTTCACGTGCTGGCCTAGTTCAATTCAATGAAATTGCCCGATTTGAGCGATTCTTATCTGTTCAACCTCAATAATCCAAACTCATAAACTATTGCCTAGTTTGAGATCCATAAGAAAAACTTGCTAAGAAACGGACAGCGCACTTTTGCAGGATAATTAAGCTATGGAACCTAGATTTGTAAGTTGAGGCCTATACCATAATTTTGCAGTAAGAATGGTAAGGTTAATTGAGTGAGTAATACAGAGTAATACGAGTGGAAGATGGTAACAGATAAGAAATACGAGATTAAATCGCAATATTCTTTGAAATTTTTGGAGAAAATATTTCTTATATTATGCTCTTTTCATGTTAAGTTTTGGTCTACAATAGGCTAACACCCAGGAATTTAGTTGATTCAACTAGAGTAAGAGGAGCAAAATCAATGTACAGATTAAGGCACTCAGAGGGACAGCTTTTTCTATGAGATTTGAAGAGAATGTAGTTACTTTTATCAAGATTGACTGTTAGCCTGTTAGCAAAAAGCAGTCTGCAACATGGGTTAGCTCAGTATTCACAATTTGAAATAACGTGTCCAACGAACCATGAGAATAAAAGATATTGGTATCATCAGCAAACAGAATAAAAAATGATAGATGAAACATTAGGAAGGGCGTTTATGTAAATGAGAAACAACATGGGACCCAGATTCGAACCCCGGGGAACACACAAAATTAATTGCACGCATAGTAGAAAAGACACCTTTGCAGCAACAAGCTGCAAGCTTTTCTCAAAATAACTAGGCTAGCGAACAGTTAAGCTGAGTATCTCGTATAATAAAATACTATTATCCACAGTATCAAACGCTTTGGCAAGGTCACAAAAAGCTCCAAAAGAGCATTAATTATTCTCAATTGCATTCAAAATCTATCTTGCATACTCAGTAGGGGCATGAAAGAATAGTGCTCAGATTGGAAACCATTTTGAGATGGGAATAGGATATTAGCTTTTGTAATAACACTACTAAGACGATCGTATATTAATTTTACAAACTGAAATTAAGGAAAGAACAGAGTTAGGTCTTAGATACTTCATCTTTCCCTCCTCTCTTAAAGACAGAACAACTTTTGCAATTTTCAAAAGCATTTTAGCTAATGGCTGAGCAATTTTATTTAAAATAAAATCAAAAACCTCTATAACGTCGTTAGGTTAACATACCGGTACAAGGTATCCGTCGAAGGACGTGTTAAGTAAAATCGAGTCTTATAATTAAATTAATATGATTGCTACTTAAATAGAAACCGCCGGAATCCGAAAGGTGGAGGTATCGAGAAATAACTACCAAGCTGCTCTACTATAATATAGGCCCTAGTCGGTTTCGAGACAGACGCGACTCAATTAGGCCTAGGCTTAGTAGGCTATACGTCAAATCTACATAGTTGTAATAGCTTTATGACGTTTAAAATTTTATAATCGCCATGACGTCGTAAATATTATAGTCGTTCAATGGATTCTGCTCGCAAAATATGTTTTCTGCTGAGGACTTAACTCCTGCTTTTCTTATAAATTGATGTCTGCCGTACAGTTAACCGATAATAGACGTTAACATGGTAAGTGCACGTTCATATTCTCTGCGACCTACTTTAGCTCAACTTTCTTTCTTTCAATGTCTACCTATAAGCAGTGATGGGTAAAGTTAACTAAAAAGTTGCAAACTTTTAGTTTAACTAAAAAAATTAGTTAAGGCAGAAGTTTAACTAAAAAATAGTTTAGTTAAAACCAAAGTTTAACTAATATTTTTAGTTGGATTGATCCACAGTTTAACAGTTTAACGGTAGCTTGTGACAACATAGGCCGTAGCCGCCGACAAAGATTATTTTTGGCATATTGCAGCTCTCAGTTTAAATATTTTTAGTTATTAAATAAAAAGTTTAACTAATATTTTTTAGTTATTAGCTAGAACGTTTAAGTAACAAAATTAGCAACTATTTTCCGCAATGATTGTCATGAGTAACTGGTTTTATTACTCAAGCCAAGTGAACTGCATTGCATTGCACGATTAGCAACTTTCTTCATGATTTTCTTGTAGAACTGTACCATTCTAGTACACATTACGTACCGTAGTTTGAAAGTATGGGTGATATATTCCCTTGGGAAAATATCACCCGCCTTTTGTTGCCTTATGTATTTCTGATCGTATTTCCTCAATCATCAGCATGGGTGACTGTGAAAATGTGTTTACGGAGTAGTGAAATTTTGGTTGTGATGCGCTCATAAGATAAATAGTTTAATTTATATGCGTGCTTAATAACTGCGAGCTGTAATATGCCAAAAATAATCTTTGTCGGCAGCCACGGCCTACGTTGTCATAAGTACCGTTAAAACTGTGGATCCATCCATCCATAATTGATGCGTGCTTAAATTGTGATTGACGGCAATATTGTATTTATTTGTATGGTATATATGTAGCGTCTCTATTGTCGGATGTTCTAGACTTAACGCTAACTAATACAACTCAACACTGTGTATAGAATGTCTACCTTTATTAATCATAATGCACTAAGATACAGCTTACGCAATGCTAGGTGAGCAGCAGCCACACACTCATATATTCAACCGGTCGCTCTCTCAGCTCCGCAAAACACTGGTTTTATACCCCGGCAAGATAATCCCTTGCCTGCACACACCACTAAGGCCACCAACTCTGCTTGCCAGCCGCTGTCACTGCACACACACCTAGGCTGATACTACACACCTACATACTACACTACATGCCCCCCTAAGTGAATGACCGTGCCGCGGTCATTGATATATATCATAATCACCATAAAATGACAACTTAGCGTAACTATAACGATGCAGATACAGTAATAAAAAACACCACGACATACATATGCTAACCAATACCAAGTCCAACTCATAAGAATGTCAAATAAGCAAAAGCAAGCAAACTATAATAAAATGCAATGTAACTCAAAATCCATTAGTTCAACCAAAACATTAACTAGATAAAGACTGAATATCAACCAACTCAATGCTAGGTGAATACGGAACAGGAGAAGAATCAGCTGATACATCCAAAGCCAAAGGAACAGTGAATTCAGCACTGGATATAAAAAGTTTCACGTAGTAACGCTTATGAATTCCAATTATATGACGCAATCTCCCAGCTGTGGAGCAGGAAATTCTTAATGACTGCGGCAATACAACACGAATCTGCGAATGTTTATGTAACACAGCTACTTGCCAATCAAAGAGTAAACTAGACCATAAACAATGACGCTGAAGACGAACCCGCGATATAGCACTTAAAGCCATGATCTCGTAGTCATTAACAGCAAAGTGAAGTCTATGCCAAGGAAGAACCACCGTGTTAGTTGCGTTTCCGATATGAATAGCCAAAAAAACAGCCTGTGGACTGGTAGATGGCACACAGCACTTGCACCGTTTACGAAAAACCCCAACCAACAAAATGAGAACCAATAAACTAATCACCACAATCTGAAACCACTGAAAATCCGGAAAACCTGTACTAATCGTGGACACAGGAGTCAAAACACTGGATGATGGAGAAAATATCCATACTGACGGAACCGATTGAGCTGGAATCACACGAGGCAACGACAAAACAATAACAGACAACCGATGTACCTTTACCACTAGATAAATTGTTACTATGATAAGTAAACCAATCAAAGCAGAACCCACAGGCAAAATAAAAGACTTGGACGACGAATAAGCTACCAATATCGGGCTACCGAAAGTATCAAGTTGATCGCGAATCACGTCGTCTTGAGACTTAAATAAAACCTGACCTGCCTTAACAGATGTCATAGCACTAGAAAAATCCTCTGTTAAACGCTGATCAATCAAATTGTCAGACGAATTTGTACCACTGACGAAAGTAGGTAACAGAAGCGTAAGCTGTTCTGCTAACGTACTATCGGCATGTAAATGATCCCAATCCGATTGAGAAAAGAATTCCTGAATCACAGCCAGATTGAACGTATGAACAACAGTAGATGATTCATTAAAAAGAACGTGCTCAGAATACGATGCAGGAAAAAAATAACCATTAGTCATCAGTGTGTATGCATTTGGTATGAGAATGACACAAGAAATACACGCTGAAATAAGAACAAATTATATCTCGATACGAAAGTAAAGGACAATTATGAATATGCAACAATGACAAATATATATCGAAGCAAGCAACGATCACGCAATACAACTAAATACACTAAAAGTGACTAACAAAACACCTTATACTTAAATAACGCCCACAACCATTGCCAAGGTCATAATACCGAAAACGAAAGTATAGATGACTTGAAACTCTCAGTCGCTGCGTTGCGGCTAACCCACCACATGTGCACAACTCAGGATACTATCAACAATAAAAGCCAAATGATGGTGATGAAGTAAAATATAAAATCACGACATTATAGTCGATTTAATTAGCGCTGAATTTATCTAAAGTGATAAATATACCAATAAGATGACTGGCCAGTCGGAACGAAACATACTCGTAACAAGAAAAGCACATTAATAATAACCTCTCTTGTGAACCACAGCATGTAAGCACCACATATCATACACAATGGCTGAATCAAACCACAAGAGGAAGTTATATAGTCTCCGGACGTAATAATAAGTCATTCCAAGGAGAACTATCATCCTAGCAAAATCATAGAGTAACCCTGGCTTATAGTATCCAACCACACTAATCATTGATCCCTTCATGAACGGACGTAAGTTGCTCAGCTTGAAATCTGACAGGGGTCGGACGTTTACGAATTTTCCCTGTCATAGTTCGTTTAATGTG
Organism: Aporrectodea caliginosa; assembly: GCA_020284085.1. Classification (NCBI taxonomy): domain Eukaryota; kingdom Metazoa; phylum Annelida; class Clitellata; order Crassiclitellata; family Lumbricidae; genus Aporrectodea; species Aporrectodea caliginosa. Next base: position 958,299 of record JACEVL010000130.1, on the reverse strand, counting down.
AAACTGGCGTTTCAAAAAGTCACTCACATCACCTTCAGGTATCCATTCTGGTCTCACAGACTTATCTTTATATACCACACGATAATACCTTTGCTTGTTGATCAATTTCATACCACTTAACAAATCAGCTTCCAACCAAGGCTGAGGTAATGGATCATCGATAGGCATCGTGCCAGACGAATCCTGCAGCAAATCATTATCAGTAATCGGAACAGTTGGAGGAGACTCCGGCGGAATGGCATCCTGTTCCATAAAATCACGGCGATCAACGTAAGGTCGTAATCTATCAGCGTTCACTGGGTGTCGTACAGGCTTGTTCGTCTGTACATTACGTAATAGATAAGTGAAAGACCCGGTCTTGGAAGTTATATAAAAAGGTCCTGTAAACTTATTATACAATTTAGCCTTCTTTCCGACTGGCGTGACAGGGTTAAATAACCATACAAGATCACCAATAGCGTAAGTAGGTAAGGTAGTGGTACGGTCATAATTCCTTTTGTTACGCGCCTGTAACTGCAGCGTACCTTCGATTGCGTCTTGCCTAGCCATTTCGAGAGCCCTTGCAATGCGCTTAACGTACTCGCTGGTGACGTGCTCTTCATCCGCCACACCCAATTGTCGATCAACCGAAAAATTTAAGTCCCTCCCAAAGAGAAGGAAAGCCGGGCTATGGCCAAGATGAGCATTCGTAGTAGCACGAATTGAATACAAAATCGCAGGAATGTAATCTGTCCAATCCTCTTCATTAGTGCAATGAAGTCGTAACATCTTCCAAATAGATTTATTGATCACTTCGCAAGCGCCATTAGAACGCGGGTTATAGCTAGCTGTATGTATGCGTTGAACACCGAATAGTGTAGACAGTTCAGAAACAATGGTACTCAAGAAATTTGGGCCCCTATCCGAAAGTAACGTATGTGGACCGCCATATCTACTAAATATCTCTCTATACAAAGCTTCCGCAATCGTTCTCGCAGTTTGATCTTTCAACATAATGGCCTCCGGCCAACGAGTAAGAGATTCAACGCAAAGAAGAATATACTTGTACCCATCTCTGCTTCTAGGAAGTTGAAGAATGTCCATATGCCAACGACCAAATATTTGCTTTATTGGCAAAGACGTAAGTGGTGGTTTATTCAGCGGAAGAGGAAACTTGCATTCCTGACACTTTAAACACGAAATTATATGTCTTGACACAGCGGTATGCATTCCCTTCCAAAAATATTTACGTCTGATCGATAAGTAACAGCGATGAAAACCCGGATGGCAACAGTCATCGTGATAACTCTCAAGTATACGCTGACGCAACTTCCTAGGAACGACGAGTTGATTAATGTAAGTTCGACTAGGTCCTCTAGATCGAGGTTGATAGTAATGAAACAACAAGCCATCACACAAAGCATACTCAGTACTCTCAATCACGATTTTCCTAGCATCCTGATCATTGCCTGGAAGTTCCCCGAACTCCAAATAACGAATCATAGGACCACAATCCGAACATGTAATCTGTTCATGAGCTGTTTGGCGCAAAATGTCCTCCTCCGTCAGGTCAGCAGGTGTAATTAAATCCTCCTCAACGATGATGTTCAACTGCACCGGTGTAACCCCAACAACTATCGGAGCCAAAATTTTATCCTCCATGTCATCCGATTCATCAGCTTGCACTGGATAATGACGACGAGATAAAGCATCCGCATTACTGTTAATTTTACCTTGTTTATACTCAATCGTAAAATCATACTGTTGCAACAACAACGACCAACGGAGTAACCTGCCAGAACTACTGGTTTTCAAGGACTGCAGATATTTTAAACTTAGATGATCAGTATAGACAGTAAATCGAGTGTTAGCCAAATAACAATGGAACTGTTTAATGGCACAGACCATCGATAACATTTCCAATTCACTTACAGAATAAGCTCGTTCACTAGAGGTCAAACTACGTCCTCCATACGCAATAGGACGTTCTCTGCCACTCCCATCTTCTTGAGCCAAGACGAAACCAATAGCCTGAGAACTAGCGTCGCAATTGATGATAAATGGCATTTGCATATCCGGATAAATCAACACAGGAGCAGTAGCTAAAGCTACTTTAAGCTGCGTGAAAGCCTGCTCACAATAATCATCCCAAACGAACTCTAGATCTTTTTTTAATAATCGATGAAGAGGACTGGCAATTATCGAAAAGTTAGTAATAAATTTTCGATAATAGGATGCGAGACCGAGGAAACTACGAATTGCCTTAGGACACGTAGGACGCGGATAAGATTGAATAACCTCGATCTTTGAGTTATCAACGGAAACGCCCTCTGGCCCCAAGACATGACCCAAATACAAGATCTTATCCAGACCGAAGGAACATTTCTCTGGATTCAACTTCAAGTTAGCATCCTTAAGACGGTTAAACACCTCCTGAAGATGGACAAGGTGCAGATCAAATGATTTGCTGTATATCAGAATATCGTCTAAATATACAAGGACATTTTTGAAATGCAAATTTTGGAACACCCTAGCCATTAGGAGCTGGAAAAACGAAGGTAAGTTTTTCAACCCAAAGGGAGAGGTACGAAATTGAAATTGGCCTTCGTGAGTCACGAAAGAACTCTTTTCTTTAGTGTCTGGATGCAACGGAAGTTGATGATATCCGCTTCGTAGATCCAGTAGACTGAAATATTTTGGCCTGCCCTCTGCCATAGCATCGAATACATCATTGAGTTGAGGAAGAGGAAAACTGATTGACTTAGTTACTGCATTCAACTTTCGATAGTCGACACAAAACCTTATTTGTCCGGACTTTTTCCTAACAAGGACGACGGGACTACTCCAACAACTCGAACTAGGTTCAATTATCCCAGCGTCCAACATCTGTTTCGTCTGCCTTGCGATTTCAGCTTTCGCTGCAATAGAATGCCTATAGGCTCTCTGATGCACTGGAGTAGCATCGCCTGTGATAATCGAATGCTGGACATAATCAGTTTTACCCAAGTCTGCCAAAGATTGTGAAAATGCGCTCGCATTCCTCTGTAAAAAATCTTTCAACTTTGCATTCTCATCATCCGACAAATGATCAGAATGATAATTAATCTTCAAATCCTGCAACGATGTAGATTGTACAGGGCATTCAGGACAACAAAAATCATTACATTTAGCATCAGGGCGAGATGCATCCGAAGATTGTTTCGTGCCAAACAAATTACTTTTAGCATCCCGATGAAGATTTTCCCATGATGGTTTGGTGCCAGCCGCCTTATCTGAATTTAGATCCAAGGTTCCCAAATCCGATAATTTGGAAACATCTGTTTCACGTTGCACCATCATGTCGTCTAATTGCTCTGCACTGTTTTGAGCGGAATGTCTGGTGATTGTATGATCAGTAAATGCTGCCAAAACATTAGAGGTTACAGGTTCAATGGATGCTAATGGCTTGTGGCGTGACAACCATAATACATGATTCGTAGGATTGAGAATTTTACAAACAGCTGTCCTGCCTGAAGAATCAATTATGCTTCGTGCGCAAATAAATTTACGTTTCGTGACATGCTCCAATGGTTCAATAATTGAAACGTGCGATGAACAGTTAGTAGGGAGCAAAATTGGAACAAGGGTTTCAGAGAGAGGAGGAAGAACAGTAGCATGCAATGTAAAAACTGTTGGCAATCGAACATTTACAGTTGACAACCGTGTAGACGTTAAATTATCAAAAAAACGTACTACATTCTCCTCAAAATCCACTTTCGCACGACCAGCTTGTAAGAAATCCAACCCCAGAATTAAATTAAAACCCACCTCAGGCAATATCAAAACTTCACAAGGCAAACCCAAACCTGATATGTTAATAGTCATGACCGCTTTTCCCAAAACCTTCACCGAACGATTATCAGCCAAAAACACATTTTTACTATCCCCTTCCTTCAATGGAAGCATAGGAAGTTTCAACTTCTTTAACAAGTCAACACTCATACAACTCACAGAAGCACCAGAGTCCAACAGACACCTAACTGTCAAATTCTTAATTTGCACACAAATGGTATTTTTATGCAATGGCACCTTATCAGTTTGAGCACAGACGCCTTCCGTCGACGGGCCACGACGGTAGGCGCGTTCCTATCTTTGATTAGAGTAGCGTCCCCTAGCGGAACGACAGACTGACCGCAAATGACCACGCTTCCCGCAACTGAAACAAGTGACCCCCTTTCCCCGGCAAAAACCAGTAACAGAATGAAAACCCCCGCAATTACCACAAGTGGACTTGGAAGGTGTTCGCCAGTAGGAAGATTGTTGTGGTCGATCCTGGTTGTTAGATGATCGATACTGTGTGTCAGCTGGTTGATACTGCCGTGGCGGAAGCGGTTGCTGGACAGTGTAGCCCCGGTTGTTCTGGTTGTCTCGGTTGTCCGAGCGTTGTGACGCATAGAACTGCGTCTGCCGATGGTCTTGAGGCGACGAAGATGAAGCATAGACGTCGTGACGCGTATCAGACGATGATGGAGGAGTCGATTGGTCCATAAAAGTGACATGGCGAGACGAAGGGGATGGCGATGACGATCTTCGGTGAGCACTGATAGCAGCTACATTCGTGAGTTGTAGCTGTTTCAACTCCTCCTTTATGGCAGTCAATTCCAGGACAGTCTGGCGAAGATTGTCGGCAGAGTCACCCCGATCATCCTGGGATAGTTCCGCCAGCCGGCCCCATTTCTGAATTTCCTCAATAGTAGTCGGATCATGTTGAAGCACCAGTTGACGTATGTGTGCCCGAAGACCGTTCAAAGCGACGAGGAACGTCTGCTCCACCCCAATTTCAAGCTTTCCGGCAGCCTGCTGAACTGTAGTCAGAAAATCATCCACAGATTGTTGTGGGGCCTGTTTCAATGTCCACAGCTCAGCTGACCGTTTCCATGCTGTCGTTGAATTTGGGCCGTACCTTTTAATGAGGGCTTCACGTAAAACCTCATAGTCCTCACGTGTCCGTCGGGTTTGCGTATTAAACCACGTTGCACTGCCTTCCTTCAGAAGAAGAGGTAACGCCGAAAGTTTTTGTGCTTGCGTCATTGTCCGAAAAGTGGCCCACAAGTCAAAGTTTTTCAAGAATTCAATAATATCGTCCTCAGAACGACCCGTGAAAGCAGAAGGTACCAGCGTATTCGCCATCTCCTCAGAATCAGAATCAAATTCAGAACTGTCAGAACTCTCAGATCCGTCGTGATCAACGAAGACAGATTGGTCCGGCAGCGATGATACTGGCACTGACGACGGAATCAAATGGCGATGAGGCAGGAGTAGTTAAGACGTATGGAGAAGTCGGAACCAGTTCAGGAGAAGACGATAGTAATGTTGAAGATGTCTGTTGTGGTTTTCCCGATCTAAGGAAGTAGCGACCAGTGGTTGCGTTTTCCGGTTCACTCATGTGTGTTCTTGCTGCTGTCCGGAAGCATACAGATGCGGAGAGGTGTGTCGGCACTGTTACCCTCTGTTACCTGCACTGTTACCTGCACTGTTACCTGCACTGTTACCTGCACTGTTACGTACCCCGGTTCTCCACCACTTGTAGCGTCTCTATTTACTTAACGCTAGCTAATACAACTCAACAACAATGTTAGGTGAGCAGCAGCACACACTCATATATTTAACCGGTCGCACTCTCAGCTCCGCAAACACTAGTTTTATACTCCGGCAAGATAATCCCTTTGCCTGCACACACCACCAACTCTGCTTGCCAGCCGCCGTCACTGCACACACACCCAGGCTGACACTACACACCTACATACTACACTACACATACATACTGTACATACATTACAT